>PPLZ03000017.1:0-197664 GCA_003706705.3 Barnettozyma populi
ACAACAACAACAACAACAACAACAACAACAACAACAACAACAACAACAACAACAACAACTACAACAACTACAACAACAACAACTACAACAAGAACAGCCAAACGAATGGGTTTTTACGGACCCTTCTCAATTTATTGACTCGGTTAAAGACATGGACAGTTTCATTCAGGACTGGGAGAATCAATTCCCAAGTTTTGATGAGTTGAAACAGCGATACAATAACAATAATAATCCTGTATCTGGTCAACCTTCTGGTCTCGAGTCTATTGTGGGACACTACGGTTCGGGGCTGGAATATGGTTTAAGTGGTACAGAATTAACTGGTAGCGAGGAGGCTCCCCCGGCTGGAAACAATACTGCAGGCACTGGTTACAACCGTGACTATATTGCCACATCAGATCCTGTACCTTTGGAAAATTTTCAGGCTCAACCAAACCCCACGTTCAGTTTCATAGACTTCTCTCAATTGAATGATGCAGCCTTCACGCAAATTGCTAGTGACAGTCAGGAATTGAACGATTTGCTCAATAGCGAAGACTTTGGTGGTCTCTACAGTCAACCATTGGATGACCAGTTGTAGTGGATATTGTCAATTTATTACATATGTGGATAACTTACCATATCATACTATATGTTCTATTTGCTGAAATTGGTATTACTGCTATCGCTTGGACTGGATGAGTTTGGAAACATGTTGTTTGGGTCATGTCGAGGGCTGACAAAATCTTCACTGCCGCCAGATGGAGACACATTTGTTGGGATAAACTGATCAAAAAATCCATTATAGCTAAAACCTTCACTCAGATCTTCTGAGTCAACATATCTATCTACAGTGATGACTGTAGATGACTGTTTCAGAAATGGCAGGTCAAGATTCCATTTGGTCGCGAGTTCGTCTAGAACTTTGATGTCTTTGAGACAGCGCTTCCAGTACTGTCCAAACTTTGAAAGTGCACTGATGTAAATCCTCAGTCTGCTCAAAGACTTTGCCTTGGTGGATTCATCCCTATTGGTAAGTAAAAACAGGTCAAAAGTGGCACATGTAAGGATCAAGTATGAAATGAAGTACGGGACATTTGGATTAGGGCTCTTTAATAGCCTGGAGGTAATGTTCGCTGCAATGTCGGAGTGTTCAATAATAATCTGTATAACCTTTAATGGAATCTGTTTCAAGTACGCACGGTGAAGTAGCAACACAACAACAGAGTAAGAGAAATGTAAAATTAAGACTCGGGAATCATGCACATCATCCGTTAGCCTTAACGCAGTAGGCAGAGAGTCTTTCAGATTCTGGAGTGACTCAATGCCCTTGTTCATCAGTGTTAACTTATGGGAGTTGTGCAAATGGTCAGCTTTGAAGGAATAAATCTGAGACAAGTATCTGTCATGGATGAACCAAAGTTTGGAATGGTGAGCGAAAGTGAGCTCAGTGAGGTATGATTCATTGTCAGAATTGGAGATGATTGGTTTGAAAAACGGGGTTGTTATTCTGAAGAATTGGATTCTGCAGCCACGACCAAGGACACTTGTGATTACTCTATCTTGCAAAATAACACTCCAAAACAAAGCGCTGGATTTAGAGGATGCTTCGAGTTCATTAGTGCGATCCAGCTTCAGGTATTGGGTCATGGCTGAGGTCATGGCGTCAAAAGCCCAAGAGTTTGAGTCGCAGCCCATTCCAAGTTGAAAGCAGGATAATATCAACGTGGCTTGTATATAGTACTCATTAACATCCTTGCTCGCCTTGAGTACCATGGACTCTGATTCCTTGAGAAAGAACGCAGAGAGGCTCCTGTGCTCAGGTCTGAACACAGAGCCATAAGTAAATATAGCACAAAGAAGTAACTGCTTCGATATGTCCTGATTTGGAAAGGCCCATGTCCTTACCTCATCCAGTGACAGCTCAGAAATGTAAAAGAATCTCCCAAAGTGGTTGGCGAAGTTCAGAATCAACATCTCTCTAAACTCCCTGGATTGTGACACAAGCTGTATCATCTCTCTGACCTGAATTGAAGATAGGTCCTCTATATCCTGATTATCATCCATCTCGTTGTTGGTCTCAAGGACTTGCTGTCTCCACGATATAGGCCCGTAGAATTCAGTGCGGCCTCTGGTATCTTGGCGGACTCTCCACTTGGTTGAGACAAATTCATCGACAGCCACTCCATCTGCCAGTTCTCTTAAAAGCTTCTCTGAATTGTTGTTCTTTCTGGTGGCACCATGGTCGCCAGCCACCCCGTCAGAACCGCTTGGTGGCTCTGGTGTAGTACCGCTGGACTGGTTGTACTGTCTGCGTTCCTTCACCAGCTCACAGTCGACAACCTCAGCCTTTGAAGGGTCATTGCGAATAAGCTCATCCGCTAGTTGCTGAAGCAGGTCAACCTTCATTTCCAGGTAGTCAACGTACGTGGAGTCATACTTGAACTTTCGCTTATCTTGGTCCATGAGGTACTCGCACTTACCGTTTCGGTTATACTTTTGGCATATCGAGCAAGGGCTCTCTCCATTACATTTCCTCTTTCGCTTCTTGCAAAACGTGCACGCAATTCCCATGATCGCAACTTCAAATGGACAAAGTCTGGTTAATGTGTACTGCAGATTGGTTTGCTATGGTTTAGTATCTCCCTACAAGACAAAAAAATCTATGATTATGTCATTAACTGGAAATCACAGATCAAAGCTACTACACATACAATAAAGATAAAGCAAAGCACCTAATACTCTATTAACTTCTCAACGATACGTAGCTCACAGCATGCTTGTCTTCGTCATCAACAGATGGGACAAAACTCATAGGGATCATATCAATGTTGTTTCTCTCAAACTGGAGGCCCACAGCTTGAGCACGAGATTGGTCAGCAACCTCAGGATGGTCAATACGATTCAAGATTCTGCACCAGGGATTCTGCATCATATAGGTATCCTCTTTTGAAGGCTTGTTGCGAAATATCCTATTGAAGATACCTCTAATCGATGTCGACCCTTCTGCTGGGTCGTTAACCTCTTCGACAGGCTCCTCCAAGGGATACTCTGGTA
Source organism: Barnettozyma populi (assembly GCA_003706705.3). Lineage (NCBI taxonomy): Eukaryota > Fungi > Ascomycota > Saccharomycetes > Phaffomycetales > Phaffomycetaceae > Barnettozyma > Barnettozyma populi. The sequence goes on from PPLZ03000017.1 coordinate 3,037, forward strand.
ACCCGTCGAAGTAGTTACTCTTCTCAATCTGATTGAACTCATACTCGAGCAAAGAGTAAATTTTCAATTCATCAAGCTCGTCCTTAACGTATCGATGCCCATCCCTATACAACGGGCCGGCAGCGCTGGGTCTCCTCTCAACACTAGATAAATCTAAGGGAGTACCCACTGGAGCTAATGGTTTTCCTAGCATCAAAGGTGCAACCTTAACGTACGCCTGGTAAGGCTGTAGATAACTTGTTCTTGTATCCTCATCGGTATATATTGGCTCGTTATAGTCCAGCGAGTAAGTGATCGCGGTATCTGGAAACAATTCTGTGTTGTAGAACCCTGGACTTGGTAAGGGAATCTCCTTTGAGAGTGACAATTCCATTAAGCCGTTGTTTGAAAGCAGGTTAGTGTTATCAATCTCGACGTCTCTGTCAACAATGTCCTCAAATATATCCTCCTCATTAAACATTTTTTCTTTCTCCTCTGCTCCGATCTCTTGAATGGCTGTACTTTCGAGTTCATTGTCACCTTCTTGATCAAAAATATCTCCAATGGAGGTCTCCTCCTTGGCATATAACCCAATCTTCTCAAGTGGACTCATTGCGTCCAATATTGCCTCGTTGTTCCTGGAACTGATAGCGTTGAAATCAAGTCTATGGACATCATGCTTCAACATCTGGGTGACCAGAACCTTGAAATCCTTAGCATGTGTCTTGGAGTTGGCCACAAGAGGTACATTATTTCTGGATCTGATGGATGGAGCACCGCCATTCAAGGAACTGTTCCTGGACATTGGAGTAGTTGCATTCTTCTCGTGGAAACGTTTGATAGAGGATGGTGATGAGTCGTGTGGTGTGTTTTCATCGGAGATTGTCACTCCGTGCCTCAAGTCTGGAGAGGACTGAATATTTCCAGGAACCCTGTTCAGGTACATTTTGCGATTGAAAGATGAGCACTAGTTGGAGAGCAGGAAACTGTGAATTCTCTAGTCGGGTGAATGTACTGTGTGGGAAGAGGGACGAACAGCACAAAATTGTGGGTACACAAAACATCAAGGAAGCGGGTACTGTGAAAAACCACAATTCCCATCCAAACAAGGTATAACCAAAAGTAGATAAGAAAAGGTGTAGTAAACTTTGCAACTCCAGTTACAATTTTTTGGATAAGAATTCACCACTGTTCATCAAGTTGCCAACATATTCCTGTAGGTACTTATTGTCGTGCTCCAACTTCTCGCAGTTCTTTTTTGTCTGTGCTGTTCTTCTAATAAGTGCCTCAAGCTTGTCACGGAGCTCAATTGCCTTCTCCAACTTTGAAAGAGTCCTTGACTCGACTACTGGCTCTGGTTGCAACGCTTCTTGCGCTAATTCAGTCAGTTGTCCCTCTTGCGTTATTAGTTCCTCAGTTGGGACAGAATCAGCATTCGGGGCTTCGGTAACAGTAATACTGAGATCCTGTAAATCTTGGGCTCTCTCACTGGTTGTGTCAGGTATGTATTCGGGCATTGCGATTGATATGGTGGTTATCTGTTGTTACTGTTATCGTTATTGTGTGTTGTTGGTTGTTGAATTTGAGTTTTAGTTCGAAGTGAATCAAAGGTTACCCGGTCTGACTAGCACACTCCACGCCATCGTAATCCGCAATAGCGTTGATAGAATAACTACAGATAGACAATCTATGAATATCAAATCAAACTAATTAAAAGAACAGAGAGTGGTTTAAGTGTCTTAAGAAGTGCGCTCAAGCTTTGACTCGTCGACCTCGTCAAGATCAGGTCTGCGATCTTCCTCAAAGTCAATCTGGTCCAGTGTGACAAAGCCTCTCTTCTTGAAGAAGAAGATATCGTAACAGCCCCAGCAAATAAAGAACACTGGAAGCATGATATAGGCATCAATGAAATTTTTGTAGTCAAATGGCTTGAAGTTGGACCAGCCCTGTACAAGCACAAGGAAAATGCCGATTGCGATGGTAATGTAGTTACTCCAGGGGTAGAAGGCAGACTTGAATGGCAATTGCTCAACAGTTCTACCAGCTGCCAGCCAATGAGCTCTAAATCTGAGATGAATTACACAGATACTGGTCCAAATGAGGAAGGCAGCAACACCAGTAACGTTAACAATGTACGCGTATGCGACAGTGGAACCAGAGGAATACGATAAGATGGAGAGGAAACCAAAAAGGTGGCAGAAATGGATGGAGACCCATGGAACACCACGTTTGGTGACCTTGGCAAATATCTTGGGGCCATAGCCCTTCTCAGCCCAGGTGAAGAGAGCTCTGGATGCCAAATAAATGGCAGTGTTGATTGAGGACACACAAATCACTAGAATAACGGTAGTAACATAGTACTTTGAGTTGGGCCAACCAGCGTTAGTCAAGGCAATAGACATTGGGGATCTCATAACTCTATCAGAGGAGGTTAAGAGTGGGTCATTGTATGGAACAGTAATACCGTATGCAATGCTCAAACCAAAGTAGACGTACAAGATTCTGAACATGGTCTTGCGGACGGCACTTGGGATGGTCTTCTTGATATTTTTGGTTTCTGTCGCCAAAATGGAGACGGACTCAACACCAGAGAGGAACGTGCCTGCGTAGATCAAACCAGTGGCAATACCTTTGAACCCGTCCTTCAAAGGATAATTCTTGAATGGATTTCCTGGGGACTTACCCTTGATACCACCAGCAGCATAGATGATAGCAAAGAGATAGTAACCACTGATGAATAGCAGCTTCACGATGGCCAACCAAGCTTCCAACTCACCCCACCAACTGACGTCTAGTAGTTGAAAACAGGTAAAGAAGGCCCACATGATGAGGTAGTAACCATACGTTGGCACCTTGTCAGAGTACGTCTGTAAGGCAGCAGTCAAAGAAGTGTACTCGGCGATGATGTTAGTAATCCACATCACAACGTAGCAGAGGGAGACAGTGGCACCAAAGCCAGGAGACACAAACTTGGAACCCAAACCGGCAAAGTTGAGGCCGTAGATGGAGTTGAGCTCACCAATGTAGAACATCATTGGCACGACAATGAGACAGATGATACCGAATCCAACAATCATACCAACTGGGCCCGAAGAGGCTAAGAATGAGCCCATACCAATCAAAGCACCTGGTCCAATGATACCGGCAAGAGCAATCAGGTTGACCGAGTAGTTCTTGAGACCAGCTTTCAGACCATTGGACATAATAATGTCGCCCTTTGCGTTCTCATGGTAAGCAGTAGTTGATGCGACTGGTTGGATCTGTTCGACTGTCCCCTCGCCTTTCTCATAGCTTGCGGAACTGGAGACTCTGTCTTTCATTTCCATTATGTACTTGATGATACGATGCGGTGTTATTGGATATTCTTGGATGTGGTTGTGTGAGGGTTGAATGGGCCCGGCGTGCTATCTTTATATATATGTGGGAGGGGCTGCGGACACTGAAACTTGGAGATAAGCAGCTAGTAAGTATGATCACGATAAGCCGCCTTCAGATATAAGGTGCGTGTGTAGTCACGGCTGGACAAAGAAAGTCCCCTCGAGTGCACTTTGCTTGGTTCTTCTAGTGTTACGCGAAGATGAGAGAGCCAAGTGACGCATAATCGAGATTAGCGACCGATTTTTCGCCCAGGGGCGCATCAGTAGTTCGCGAATTTGCGGCGCGTCGGGATCAAATGCGGCTTAAGTCATCAAGATTATGTCTCGCTTTATAAAGGCACCCGATGGTCCCTCTATGGTGGGCAGAGAAGACCTCAGTCAACAACGAGTAGTCAAGCAACAAGATGACAGTGGAAGATCAAATAGATGCTCGGTTTGATGTACTCGCTGCAACTGTGCCCATTGTTGACACCCACAACGACTTTCCTTATCTGTTGAGAGAACAACTGCACAACGAGCTCCATTGTGAAGGAAACCGCTTCGACTTTGACTCCTGGCTCACGTCCCACACAGATCTTGGCAAGATGAAGGCGGGCCGTTTGGGTATTCAGTTTTTTTCTTGTTGGATTGAGTGCAAGGACCCGGACTACCTCTATGATGACTTCAACAAGCCAAACTCTGCTGTAAGGGACACGCTGGAGCAGATCGATGTTACCAAGCGTCTCGTGGATGAGTACTCGCGCTCGTTGAAACTGGTGCGTACCGCTGATGATGCCATTAATAACTTCAGAGCAACTGAGGGCTCCCAAATTTCCATTACTTTGGGGCTGGAGGGCCTCCATCAGTGCGACTTGTCGTTGGCGTGCCTCAGACAGTACCACGAGTTGGGTGTCCGTTACATCACACTCACCCACAACTGTGACAACCCATTTGCCACAGCTGCTTCCTCTGTTGCAGCTGGTAAACCAGATCTTGGTCTAACTGAATTAGGAAGAGATTGTGTCAAGGAGATGAACAGGCTGGGAATGCTTGTGGACTTGAGCCATGTCTCGCACAAAACCATGGTTGACACGTTGGCTGTCACTAGATCTCCTGTGATTTTTTCTCACAGCTCAGTCTACGCTCTTAGAAACCATGAGAGGAATGTGAGGGACGACGTCTTGAAGCTTGTGAAGCAGAACAACGGTGTGGTTTGTATCAACTTCTTCCCCAACTTCCTAGTGGACAAGGCAACTTGCACTATTGATGACGCTGTCGATCACATCAGGTACATCGTGAATATCATTGGTTGGGACCACGTCGGTCTGGGCTCTGACTTTGATGGCATTCCACAAGGTCCAAAAGGTCTCGAAGATGTTTCAAAGTATCCTGATCTCATCAAAAGGGTTTGGGAAGCCACTAAAGCTACTGAGGAGCAAATTGCAAAGCTGATGGGCCTAAACGTTGTTAGAGTTTGGAAAGCTGCTGAGGATGTGTCAAAATCCATGAAGAGTGAACTTCCTGTCGAAACCAACTGGAAGGACAGAGAGTGGGTCTTCTATGACTACGTCAAGGAGTTCCCAGAGATTTTCCCAGGATCTAAGGAAATTCACAACAATATCTACAGCGACGAACAGAAACTGGATAACAACAAGCAATAACACAAATCATGTCACCAAGTCTAATGTACATTTCGCTCGATTCCTTACTTATTTCTCACCAGCAGCCTTCACTAAGTCGAAAAATTTCTTCTTGGACACCTCGCTAATCAGCTTCTCCTTTTGCTCCTCGCCCAAAACCTTAGTCTTCACCACCTCACTGTTAGTCCGCGTTTGTGTAGACATAATCACGTTGAAGAGTTTTATGACACCTCTTTGTCCAATCTTCTTCAGCTTACGCTCATGCTCTAAGATCTCTCTTGCTGTACTATCGTCCTTTGGTAGCAAGTCCCTAATACGGTCCTTGTCGTACACCTTCTTCTTCTCTGCAAGCAGAGCCCGACGTGCTTTAGCCTCAAGTTTCTCACTCTCAGCCTTCTTGATCACCTGCTTGGATCTCGCCAGGATTGGATCTTTTCTGTCGTATGCCTTCAGTTTAGAGCCCAGGATGGCATTCACAGCGTTAGCAAACGATTCATTACCATCATCCTTGTTCTTCTTTCTCTTTTTGAGCTTAGGAAGATTTTCGTCAGTGTCTGAGTCAGGTTCTTCGCTATTCTCACCTTCGTCACTGCTCACTCCTGATAGATCGGCTTCATCCTCACTGAGCTCCAGAGAATCATCAGAGTCAAGGCCCTCGTTATCAGAGCTGCTCTCACTGTCACTGTTGGACACAGGTGGGTTCTTCACCAAGACCTTGACTTGATCTTTGGTTAGGGTAACTCTGCCTTTTGACATTGCGGAGTGTATATTTTGAATATTGTCAGTGTGAAAGTCCAAGTACCTTTTGAGATAAGTTGAGGAAATAAATTTTCAGTTCCGGCTCATCGCTCCGTAATGTCACGTTTTCAACCCTCGGCACTTTAACTTGTTTGTTTACTTTTCGATGTTTTTGAAAACAAAACCAATACATTATCGAAACAGGCATCAAACAAACGTGAACATTCTTATTTCTTAATCAGGCCACCGCAGCATAAATTTCAGTTCGTCTGCACCGTGCTTTTTTCAAGAATGGACCGGCAGCAGGAAGCAGAGAAAGCTTCTGAAATGCCTTCTTTTACAAAGACACTTCAACCAATGAACCACAGTGACCTCAATATCCAGGCCAATGTCTCCAATTCGCCATTCCTTGAAAAATCGCAGATACCTAGACCTCAAACTACACCTGTGAAAGATACTTCATCTGTTACACCGCTGGGTTTCATAACACAAAAGAGCGGAGAAGGAAAATCTAGGGAGACTACCCCAACCAAGATCACCAAACCACCAGTGTTTGTCCCTCATCAGACAAACTTGAAGAGAGAACCACTCGGGCCCGCTAAGCGGGACCTTGTCTCTCTCAAGCGAGAAATTTCATCCAAAGAGTCTGAGCTAAATGAACTCAAGAATCAGGTTGGAACGATACGAACACAGTTGAATACAGCAGGATTTGAGAACACTGATTTAGAAGACAAATGTTCTGCGCTACACAAGCAGTACCGGATCAAAGAGGTCGAGCTCAAGATTCTCTTGCGGAAATCCGAAACTGCTGTTCTTGATATCCAAAAGAACTACGAATTGCAGATGCAGAATATGAGAATGAACATACAGGAATCTCAGTATAATGCAGAAAAGGCGTACATGTCAAAAATAAAGGAAAAGCATGATTCCGCCCTCAAAACAATTCTGGATGAAAAAGACTCTCTTTGCCTGAAGTTGACTGGAATCAACGATGACATCAAAAACAAAGACACGATTTTCCAACAAAAGCTTCGAAAGCTGGAATCCAATCACACGGACAAGATTAACAGCTTAAGGTTAATGATTCAAGACTCTAGAGCATCGCTTAATGATGACCTTAATACCCTAGTCTCTGAATGTTTGGAAACCATGAAAAAGGTAGATGGTTTGAAGAAAAGAATTGAAGAAAAGAAAGAAACAAAATTCCAAATGCATCAGGAATTGGAGGCATTGAAGACTAAGAACAGAGCATCATCCAAAACTATCCAAGAAACTGTTGCAAGTATTACGGCCTTGAGGGCCTCAATGGTATCCAAGGGTCAACAGATGCAACAATTACATACCCAGATGGACTGGCAGAACCATCAAATGGTGATCAATCATCACCAATTGACTCTTGAAGAAGAAGTCAGAAGGAAACTACACAATAAGCTACAAGAGTTGAAAGGGAATATTCGAGTATTTTGTCGTGTGAGACCGCCTTTGATCTCGGAAAATGGGAATGATGTTATTGATATAAAAGTTCCTGACAATGATGAAGAAGATCAGGAGATAGAGATCTTGAATCCTAGGTTCCTAAACTCTGAACCGCGTGCAGTATTCAATGGTCCAGCATCTTCAATCCCAAAAAAGTCCAACTTCAAATTTGACAAAGTCTTCCAGATGGACTCAAATAATGGAGAAATATTTGATGAGATATCTCAATTGGTTCAAACTGCAATTTATGGGCTCAATGTGTGTATTTTCGCTTATGGTCAGACTGGATCTGGTAAGACTTTCACCATGTCTAATACAGATGGTATGATTCCAAGAGCTATTGATCAAATCTTCGAAACTTGCGCAAAATTGAACACCACCAACCATTGGACTCACAGGATTTACGGTGAGTTCTTAGAGATATACAATGAGAACATCAACGACTTGCTGTGCGAAAACATTGGTGATTTATCGAAGAAATACGAGATTCGACATGATTTAATCAATCAGAAGACTTCTATCACAGACTTAACCAAGGTTGAGTTGACATCACCAAAAATGGTGAAGGATCTTTTATCTAAAGTCTACCTCAATAGATCAATTGCTGCAACTAGTGCTAACGAGAGATCCTCAAGATCACACAGTGTCTACATTATCAGAATTGAAGGAGAGAATAGCAAGACGGGAGAGCTCACGTCGGGGGTCTTAAACCTAATCGATCTTGCTGGTTCAGAGAGATTATCAAACTCACAAGTTATTGGTGACAGACTCAAAGAAACGCAGTCCATCAATAAGAGTTTGAGTTGCCTAGGTGATGTGATATATGCACTTGGTGATGCACAGAGTGGAAGACATATTCCTTTCAGAAACTCCAAGCTGACTTACCTTCTACAGTTCTCGCTACTTGGTAACTCAAAGACATTGATGTTTGTCAATGTATCACCACTAATTAAGAACTACAACGAAACGATCAACTCATTGAGATTTGCCACCAAAGTAAACAATACTAAGCTGAAGAAGTGAATAGGGTGTATTTCAACGATTGCTTATGGCCACTGGTACCTAACCGTGCATTCATGCAAATAAATAATGACCTGAATAAATAAAATAAATAACAGGATGTAAGCAGATAATTTGCTAGCCTCTAATCAAGCTCAATTCTTGGGCAGTCATCCCCAGCTCCTTTTCATCCTTTGTTGGTTCAGCAAGAACTAGTGTATTCTTATCAACAATCTGCCACAGGCCTTTGTGGTTGTTCAAGGCCCACTGTTCAATCTCATCTCTAACTTCTGGTGAATCTGTCCACTTGTATAAACTCCCCAAGATCTGGGATGTAACTGGGATGTCTAGATCGTTCTCGCAATCCTGAACAATTCTCAAAGCTTCCTTGTGTTTTCCGTAGTAACAATGTGCAATTATCAGTTGGTTTAAATTCGAAGAGTTGGGCAGGATGTTGAACTGATCCAGATTGTTCCAAAAATTGGACACCAAATTCAGATCTAGGAACGTGTAGGCTTTCAACATGATGGTTATTGTGTCGTTGTTAAGACCGACCTTCTCAGGAATAGAGATAATTTGATCAAAAATGTCTGAAACCCTTTTGAACTCATTGATGTTAGTGTAAGCGTTGAGCAGTGAGTTCATGATATTAATATCTGAGTTGATGTCCAAGTCTACCTTTAACATTAGATGAAGGTTGTCAACGCCGTAATCATAAAGCTGGGTGCCAAAATTGTCAAACAAGAAGATGTACATCTCTGAATCTGGAGGGGGTAATTTTCCTGTGTTCCTGTGGATCTTCTTCAACTCTTGAAATATCATCAACGCAGCATCTGGTCTCTCCAATGCAACAAACTTTTTCATAACCGGCAAGAAACTTTCATAGGGAAGTTCAAAATACTTCATTAGAGATCCATACATATCCCATGCGTCTTGGGCATCATTGCAATCAGTGAGAATCCAGTTGATAACGACCTGATATAGTTTTGGATAATTATCCACGCGAAACTTGGATCCCTTTTCTAGCTTAGGGAGCTCATGCTCAAATGACGCAAGCGCAGTGCTCACAGCACCCTGTTGTAGTAGCAAAGACATCAATGCACTAAATGAGTCTGCAGTCAAATATTCACAGAACACTTTGACTCTTCTGTACCACTGAAATACCTGTCTTGCTTCGGCATTTGGTTGTTCAGTTAGTCCGATCAAAAAGTTACACAGCACCCTTGGACTTTCCTCCCAGTTGATACCTTCGTTCAAACTTTCCTTGAAAACTCTTGTCAAATATTCATAATTCTCTTTTTTGATACCTCGCTGGAGTAAAATCTCAAAAGAATGGAGATCCCTATTCAGCTCTGGGAAATTTTCAGAGAAGAACTGGTCGATAACTTTGAGCTCTGCAGAGATGTTCGCCAGATTAGAGTTCGCCAAAGCTTTGATGATCGAGTTGTAGCACTGAATATCCACGTATGAGGGATTGGCCAAAAGTTCCTCGCGAGTGTTCGCAGTCAGTTTGGAGTTCTTGAAAATATCCCACTGAATCAAGGTCAGAAAAGTTTCTTCGCTTAACTTCTCTTGAGGAACGCTTGTACAAACTTCAACAATTGAGGATGCAGCCACCAGGACTTCTTCCTTACTTATACCATCCTCAGTGAATTGAATTAAAGTCTGACAAAGTTTAATCGAGTTCGATAAACTCAACCTGGATTTGCCATTATTGTGAATCAAAATAGAAACTATCTTACAAGCAATCTCCCTTCTTTGATTATCAAAGTATTGTGATCCATTAATTGAGCAGCACCCATAGATGTCTACCAACACGTCTAGTGTGTCAGTTTGTTCAGTGTATTTGGTAAAGAACTTCTGAAACGTCTTCACCTCCTCCGAATCAATAGAGAAAATCTCATCTTGGTTGGATTCCAGATGTCTTTTGACAGAATTTAAAATCTCCTTCTGAAGTTTCTTTGAAGCTTTGCTGTGGGTATTGTCCACATAGTCATAGGCATCTGCGACTCCCATCAACAAGAGGGGTGAAAGGTTGTCATAATTGTCAAAAAGAGTATTAAGCCTTTGAGTAGTTTCATCTGTTAGCCTAGGATACTCGGATAAAAAGGATACAGTGACCTTGGAAAGCTGTTCAGGGTACTCTAAAACTGACAAATACTGGGCAAACTTGATAAACACATCGAGCAGCATTTTGTCATCTTTCAGTTGACTGAAACGACCAAGAAGCTGGAGGTACATACGCGGGACAAACCTCGCGGATTGAAAGTTTTCCTTGTCAACATTATCTACCACCTGAGTGAAGAACTGGAGTGCCTCTCTGTCATCGAACAAGGGGATGATGGAATCACCTTCGGCTTGTGGGGTTGAAGATGCGAGTTTCTTGATAACATCACCCATGAGCCCAAAAGTACGCCGCCCTGGAGTCGTAGCAGCTAAATCCTGTAGTATTTGTTTCAGTCTCTGTGGTGTGATCATCTTGTCTCTGAGTTCCTGTGTTGCATTGACCACTGTCTCGTCAAGTGCTGCTTCTGGTGGTGGGCCATCCTCCACTGTGGTGACCACGAAAGGATTCCAGGAGTAGTTTCGCCGAGACATTGCAAGGCCCAGCCTTAAGCACTTCATTGATTGGGCATTTCGGCCCAGGATACGACCGTCCAGCATTGCAATTTTCTTTGAATGGGAGCTTGAAATAAGGTCGATGGTGTAAGTGTGGGATTCTGGTTTTTGGATCTGACCATCCTCGGAAATACAACAAAACACCTCGGAAGTCACCCCATCCAGCATTTGTTGGTGTTGTTGTAATTGACACTTTTCTCTCTGCTATTGCCATTTCTACATGCTACTGTATGAGCTCTGTTGTTATCTGTGAGATCTGCCCACCTGGATCAAAGCTAGCAGCCAAGTATCAGTGCTCAAGGTGCCTAAAGCGGTACTGTACGCAGAAGTGCTTCAAATCACCCAGTCACAAAATCTGCTCAGAGAAGTTCTTCGAGAAGAATGTGAAGGAGCAGCTGCAATACACAAACTCTGATGATAAAGAGAAGGTCAGGTTACTGAAGACTATCAGTAAGTACGCAAGTGAAGAGGAGGGAGGATGGAAGTATGAATCGAACTTGGTCATGAGAAAGTTGGAGGACCAATTGGTCATCTGTAGGGATGATCTCCATGACAGTGACGAAGAGGATCGACCACTTACTCGAGAAGAAGAGACTGAACTGGCTGATCTTGTGAAAAACGCAGCCCCAGAAGTGCTTTTGGAAAACTTGAGTAGTGAACAAAAAGAACGGTTCCTGGAACTCCTTGAGCAGTACGAAGTGGTTGAATGAATGAATGGCATGTGATATATCACATATTTTCTCTAAACATCAATATTTACAGGGAGCGATAATATCAAATAGAATGAAGATGGCCATAACCGATTCACTCCACAGGATGTCTTTGTGAATGTTCATTTCGTTTCATCGCTTTGGGATTCGCTTTCTTTCAAAAAGCTTTGCAGTCTCCGAATAGCCCAGTTCTGACCAATGAATTTGACATCAGGGTCACTGGCACCTTCAGACAAAGTGTACTGCTTCCAGAACTTATGTTCTTTGAATCTTGGATCTTCTTCAGGAAAACCAACCTCACGGCGAACATTAGAAACGGACTTTCTCAGCTCGGACGAAAGCCTGCTTCTCAACTCTTGAATCTTCTTTCCGTTTTTCAGTTCTTCAGTAAGATCATCCTGGTTCGTGGAGTCGAGATTCTTCTTCACTAGTCTCAGCCATTCCTTTCTGTATTCAGCAATGATCTCATCGTCGATAGGGTCACCTATGGTGACTTTGATTTCAGATCCAAAGTTGGATGGAAGAAATCTATCGATCATCGAGTTAGCAGCAGACTCTGGAGCAATTTTCTCGAAACCATGAGCAAAAATCGGCAAAACAATAGGCTGTCTGGTGGCTTCAAGAATTAGTCTTGTTATACCCCATTTGAAATATCTCATTGAATTATTGAATGGTGGTTCCAACTGTAAAACAAAACCCTCTGGGAACACGTGGATCCAAGATGGTTTGGATCTGATTATTGGGGCAATGTAATCGTTTTGGACTTTGTTAGCTATTGGAGTAACCTTCCTAATGTCATTTTTGTAACTAATCCAATGATTTGATACCTCATCCGACCCATCATAGAGAAGATCCAATGTGTCATCTGGGGATAAGACTCTGATAGCCGCATCAATGGATCCCTGGAAAGGGCCACGGCCAAATCTTTCCGTTCCCATAATCTTCCCTAGACTGAAAAAATAGGACATGAAGCTGTTCTTAAAACAGACATTGTGTGCACCAAGCCCCCATCTGATCTGATCAACATCTCTATAGTAACTCCACGGCAGCATACCCCACAAAAAAGGATCATCAACAACAGACATATGATTCATGACTGTCATGAGTCCCCTATTCTCATCTTTACTTCTCTGTAAAGCTTTGTCAAGTTTCTCAAGACCAACAATAGTGGGCTTGTAGGAAGTGTAGAGCATGAATTTTGAAAAACCAACAGCCAACAGAGCAGTGCCTCTACTTGCAGAGTTCCACCACCAACTTGTACGTGGATACTCACTCAAAAAGTCATCGCCACGAGCCAGTACGTCTCTCAACGACATCCTAAATGGTAGCTGTTGTGTGATGTTGGACCTCAAGATTGAATGGAACCTAAAAAAGAAATCACACAAGTACAAGGAAATATGTTTATGTAATCATACAAAGGTATAAAGGGCTTCATAACCGTTACTTTAGAAGTCTCACTAATCTCTGACCAAACTTCTTCTAAGCACATTAATCGAGTCACTAAAACACCACAGCCTTGGCATGGAAAGATACACACAATTCAGGGACAAAGCGACTGGTATATCACCATTTATGCCGGTGACACAGACCAACGTGATTGGCGTGTCAGAATCTGCAATCCAGCAATTCATCAAGGCTTCAAGACTTGACAGGGTAGCTGGATTCGTATTGTTCCTTGTGAAAGTGTCTCTCATACTACCAGTTGCATTGCTGTCGTTTTTGCTATCCAATACGATAGGTCTGAGCAATACTGTTACTTTAAACAGAGCTATTATGTTCCTGGTTGGGCTGAAAAACTACGAAGTATCCATTGAAAACCTGAGAACCAAAAAGTTGACACGGGCTGGGTTCTACCCATCTAAGCAGGAGCTCTATTTTGTGAACTTCACTAGCCCCTTGGATCTACTTCTACTTGCCCTCATCTCTAACGATGAATTTGTATTGCTTATTCCCAACAAGGCAGGCAATCTGCAACAACTGTCTGCTTCACAGTTCATGTCTAAGAGTGTTGCTGGTTTAGATGTCAGCAATGAAAGCAAACCTCTAAACTACGCAGGCTTCAAGAACAAGATTATATATGTCTTTGCAGAGGGCACAACCTCTAATGCTAAAGCTGTGCTGCCGTTCCTCTTGACTCAAGAGAAGTTTGATGCCTTCCTCCAAACATTGGTCACCAACAAAGTCACAATCCACAAGATCAAAACTATCGGCATAAAGCATTACCCATCTACTTTAGTCACCCCACTTCAAGAAACTCTATTTGGCTACTTCTACAAGTTAATGGCCCAGACTTCGTTCAATTCCAAACTAAGAATCAATAACATCAATGAAAGTAATCCATTAGACCAGTCGCTCTTGAGGATCAGGTCTTCATTCACAAACAACGGCAAATTCAAACTTGTCAGCGAAGAATTCAATACTGGAATGAAAGCCAAGTTTATCTCTACTTATAGAAAGAAATGAGACTTGAATCAATAGTATACCTGTTCACCCTGGTTTGCATTCACTGATCCGACACTCAACCTGCTGAAGGCTTCAGGGACCCACGACATGTTGGAATCGCTCAAGGGCACGGATCTTCCCGTTGGTAAATAATTTTGTAATAATTGAGTGGAACTAACCACTTGATCGAATTTCAAGTTGTTGTTCTCCAGGTTATACTTGAGACTGAGTATCTTGACCAATTCGAATAAAGAGGACATTGACATCTTTAACGTATCATTAGCTAAATTCTCGTAGACTTTAGCATTGATCTTAAAACCATTCTTGGTCTTTGAAGCTTTTTCCTCGTTAGTGTGACTAAGTTTCTGCTTGAAGTTCATAAGCTTTTTCTTCAGCTTCGAATCACTATCAAAATCATCATTAAGTGATTCATCTGTTGCTGTTTTCTTGGTTATATGTTCAATGGCGATATTGATGAAGCCAATGCTTCTCCCAATGTGATCCTGTTGGTAATTCTCAATAGATAATAATGTCCCGATGTAAGCATTGTTCAACTTGGATAGCCCCTCCAAAAAGGTCGCCCATGAATCTGAATCAATCGCATGACTTCTCAAACTATTTATCATCAGTTTTAGTTCGTCTCTAACAAAAATCGAAATTCTAGATAGTGTGGAATAGTTCAGGTTGTTTTTCATGCTAATGTCATACTCGAAGTTTCTCAATGTCCATATGCTCTTTGACAAAAACGTAAGTTGAATACAAGTAGTGACCAAACAATCTAGAAGATGCACGAAACTGCTTGAGGTCTCGTGGATGTCACCTTGCAGCTCGCATTGCTTCAGAAAGTTCAAGTATTCGTTGGACTTCTTGTAAAACTTGAAAGAGCTAATCCAGAGCTGCTGGTACTGTTCACTGTTGAGAGTCTCGCCTTTCTTCTCGTCCAGTATCTTAGAGACTATCTCTGAGCTTCTGAGGATATAGGCAAAGACCAGATTTTCGAGGACAATGACGATCTCATCAGAAAGCCTCCATTCCACAGCGCGTTGTCTTTTGCCAGAAGTGAAAGGGAGTGACCAAGGAATAGAGTCACTGAGTGATATTTTCTGAGCAAACACAATTACCTGAGGATATTCTATCTCTTCAACCTTTCCAATAATACTGTAGATGAGGTTCAGATAGTCCTCAAGGGTCGAGATAAAGAGGGATGTGTTGTTGTTGATAGTACTGATAGCAAGTCTCTTCGCAAGGATCTCAGAAATATAGTGGGGATGATCCGTGTTTGGAGGTTTTGATATCTGCTGTATTGAGAAGGGAGTGTTCGGGAGGGTGATCATTGGGTAGAAGAAAATTTGTCGACACCTGTTTCTTTGGTGATGGTGCTTGTTTCCTGTATTGTGACTCCCAGTTTCTGCTGGTGTAGGGATGTCTGGAAGTAAGAACTCGGCTTCTCGGCTTCTCGGCATTTCACCTCCATTATGTAATCATTTCTCAAATTTCCTTCTTGAAGCTTATCTCTTATCTATCGCGAAAATACTTCTCTCAGCCAATCATCTGCAGATGCTGTGAAAAGTTTTGGTGTTGTCTTTTTTCGCGAAGACTGGTTATCTTTCGAGCTCTCAAGGTGGCAGGCAATCACACCTAGAAAGCAGCCACAAGAGATAACGATTGTCGGACCCTGGAGTTTCCATCCTGGGGTCTTCTGACATGAGTCAATAGTTAGATTGCTCTTGGTGAGTGAACTCTGTAGCAGAGGTTGCTGGTCGATTGTCATTGTCCTACGGATCATACTGGTGGTTTATACCTCGCACCTTGCACCTCACACCTCATCGCTGAGTCAGCAAATGCTGCAATGCTATTCGTTGGAGGTCCTACATAATCAAGACAGCCTTTTTTTTCTCGAATGCCTCTTGGAAATGCAGCCATGTATGTATTTATAGTGAGCATCGCCCGCTTGACACCTTCTTATTATCTTACCGTTAATCATCGAAATGGTTAAAGTCTGGGAAGAGACGTACGACTCTGGCACTGTTGCCTTCATCACCCTCTGTGGAGCCCTAGTGTTCATCATGGTACCTGGACTGGGATTTCTGTACTCTGGCCTTGCCAGAAGAAAATCCGCGCTATCTCTGATATGGGCTGTTCTCATGGCATGTGTGGTTGCCTTTGTTCAGTGGTACTTTTGGGGCTACTCGCTGGCGTTTTCCTCAACTGCTACCAACGGGTTTATTGGTAATCTTGACTCATTTGGTTTGAGAAACGTCTATGCCACGGAAGACGCACTGTATCCCGAATTTGTCTTTGCCATCTTTCAGAATATGTTTCTCTGTGTGACTCTTGCCATTATTGCCGGTGCCACTGCTGAGAGAGGCCGTGTGCTGCCCCACATGGTGTTCTTGTTCATTTGGGCCACATTGGTGTACTGTCCGGTTGCTTGTTGGGTCTGGAACCCTAGTGGTTGGGCATTCAAGTGGGGAGTTTTGGACTACGCTGGTGGCTGTGCTGTCGAAATTGGCTCTGGTGTTGGCGGATTCGTCTACTCTTGGTTCCTTGGTAAGCGTAAAGAAAAGCTGCTGATCAACTTCAGACCTCACAATGTTTCCCTTGTGACCTTGGGCACATCCCTTCTATGGTTTGGCTGGTTGGGTTTCAATGGTGGTACTGCGTTGTACCCAAACATGAAACCGATGTATGCCATCATGAATACCAATCTAACGGCCGCATTTGCTGCAATGACTTGGTGTGTGCTTGATTACAGATTAGAAAAGAAGTGGTCTACTGTTGGTCTTTGTTCTGGTTTGATTTCCGGCTTAGTTGCTGCTACCCCAGCCTCTGGCTGTATCCCACTGTATGGATCAGTCGTTCTAGGTATTGTTACAGGTGTTGTTTGTAACTTTGCTACTGGTATCAAGTACTTGGTTGGGGTTGATGATGCGTTGGATATCCTAGCTGAGCACGGTATCGCAGGTATGATTGGTTTGTTTTTCAATGCTTTGTTTGGTGCTGACTGGGTTATCGGTATGGATGGTGTATCTGAGCACGATGGTGGTTTTATTTCCCACAATTACAAACAAATTTATAAACAAATCGCAATCATTGCTGCTGTCACAGGTTATACTGCTGTGGTTACTGCCATGATCTGTTTTGTTATCAACAAAATCCCTGGACTGAAATTGAGAGCTGATGAAGAGGCAGAAGCTAAGGGTATGGATGAAGACCAAATAGGTGAGTTTGCGTACGACTATGTTGAGGTTAGAAGAGACTTTTTGAGTTGGGGTAATGGCAACAATAGCCAGTTGGATCATATTCCTCAAGTTATTGAGCAACAAGGCGACAACTCAACCACAGAAACTCCTCAAGTTCAGGAGAAGTCTTGATTGTTCTCCCTACACTGATCACTTCTCTAAGAAATGTTTATCTATCTTGAGGTTTTGGAGTTTTAATGAGGTTATGTTTTTGTCTTTGAGTTTGGAGCCTTGGTTTGGTTTATGTTCATGCATTGTTTTTATGAAATAGATTTGCTTATATAGAGCGTACTGATGCGTAGGACACAACAATCTGGCTAGTTTAAGGGGGAAAAAAGGCACTCAGGCGTTTAAACATTCCCTTATTAAGCAAATAGTGAAGCAAAAATGTATGGTCCCTAGCAGGATCGAACTGCTGATCTTGGCGTTATTAGCACCACGCCTTAACCAACTGGGCCAAGGGACCCGAATTTTTCTTGAAATTCGCAAGCCGAATTCTCGCCAACTTATCTAGGTAGATTCTTCTCCTTGTTCTGCTTTCCTTGATGGCCTCTTTTAATAAAAATCCCAGGAAAACTTCATCACCTATCGCTCCTAGTCAGTCATCTCTTCCTATTTTCCCCCGAATCATCACATCTTCGCTAAACGTTTCAAAATAACTGATTAGGTAAATAACTAGAAATGAAATTAGGTCAAAAAAATGAACTCATGAGGGAATCAAAAGTAAGTATATGAGAGTATATTTAAACGAGTAATCGTTTGATTGTTAAGGTAAGCTTTAACTTCCAGTCATGTTTATTAATATATCCATGGATATTTTTCTACAGCTAATGCGCTATGTGTTACTCCATTTAGATAATATTCCAGATATATCGGTGGATTGTAGTTGCCGCCGGTCGGCACTTAACAGCCCCCAAAAATAGGAGTGAATCCTATTATAATTGATTAATTTGAAGAGGAACAATAATATCTTAAGAATGTAAAAATTACACAGCAACTAGCAGTTAACTCCATATGGAGCTGATTGATTCCTTGTAAATGTGATTTGAATTAATAACTAGCATCCAGACGGATACATATTGGAGAATCACCGGTAGATGGGGTGGGTCCTCAAGCTGACTTGGTGCGAGCCACGGCAGTTCTTTTACTCAAAACTGATCCTTCAACTACTGGATTTGGAAATTGACTGTTGCGAAAGGTAGTACTGGTTGGTGATAGAGGTGTTCGAACATTTGACAACTGAAACTTTTACTGGATGTCCATTGTATTGATCTCGTTTCTGCGAATGTATTCTACATCCAACCATCAGGTCGAACTGAAAAGTGGAGTTGCAACTCACTAGGATTTTGTTCTGAGATCATCCACCCTTTCTTTCTCTGTTACCCTTTATTCTGTTAGCCGATGAATGTGTACTTTACTGTCAATACAACCAAAAATAGGTTACCCGACACAGACACGGTATTGTTTAAAGAAACTCAAAACAAAATAGCCTGTAAAAACACACCAAACCAAAAAAAAACACTACACACCAATAACAACAATTATCCAAAATGGCCGAGACCATCGCTACTGAAGCTGAGAGAGATGCTGTGTTCAATAATTTACAGAGGGATCCTGCAAACAAAGTCTGCTTTGATTGTGAGGCGAAGAATCCGACCTGGACGTCCATTCCCTTTGGAGTGCTCTTGTGCCTTGAGTGCTCTGCTGCACACAGAAACATGGGTGTCCACATCACTTTTGTTAAGTCGTCGAATCTCGACAAGTGGGCTCTCAAACAGCTTAGACGTTTCAAGCTCGGTGGTAATCAAAAGGCCAAAGAGTACTTTTTGAAGAATGGCGGCTCCCGTTACTTAGGAAAGAATGGTGATGCCAAACTGAAGTACACCTCAAAGGTGGCTGAAAACTACAAGCAGCACTTGGACCATAAAGTGGCAAAGGATGAGGTCTTGTTCCCTAACCACGTGACTTTAGACAACATTGACCAGTCCTCTTCATCTTCACTAGTTGAGAACTCCAATAGCGCTGACGATTTTTTTGCTAACTGGGAGAAGAAGGCCACTCCTTCTCCTTCGGCATCTAGGCCATTGACACCTTTGAATGCCACACAAACACAAGCGCAATCCCAACCGCCTGCGAAGAGACCAACCACCATCATGAGAAAATCCACGGGAACTACAAAAAAGGCCAACATTCTTTCCGGCCCTAGAAAGACTTCTAAGCTCACAGCAAAGAAAGTGGTGTCTACTGATGTTGACTTTGAGGCTGCCGAGAGGGAGGCTAAACAAGAGGCTGAAGCAATTGCTACATTGGGTTATGATCCAAAACAGATGTCTTCCAATGAGGAGGCTATCTCTAAAGCCACAATTAAACCAAAAACTATATCCACGCAGCCAACTTACCAGGAGGAATCCTTCAGTAAGCCCTCCGCTAGTAGCAACACACGATCTGGATCTGTGGAGAACATCACTCCTGCGTTTGCTAAGTTGGGTTTCGGTATGACAGCCAACGACGCCCTTGAGCAGGAAAAGGCTTCAAAGGCAGCATCATTACCTAAGTATACTGGTGAAGTTACGAACAAGTACGGTGGACAAAAGGGTATTTCGTCTGACCAATTTTTTGGAAGAAACAACTGGGATGAGAACTCACAACGCGAGGCCCATTCCAAACTGCAGGCTTTCAATGGATCTCAGGCGATCTCTTCCTCTTCGTATTTTGGGGAAGATGATCAGAATAAGGGTTCTGGACAACAGGACGACTTTGCCAATTTTTCATCTACGACAAATGACGATTTGGCTGTGTTGAAGGATGCGCTGGAACAGGGTGCTAACAAGTTGTCTGGCTATTTGAGAGATTATTTACGTAATTAGGAGAGATATAGGTATCATTAGTCTTCACTAATATAATATAGTTAGAAGCTATGGATATGGAATTTTCGGGGTGGGGACGTAGGGTAGAGGGTGAAGGCTCTTGGCCAAATCATAGCACCTTTATCGACAGTTTTTCTCAAGATGCATCATAAGTTTAAGTAACTCTTTGGCTCTGACTCGTGAGACTCAATTACAAATCTGAGAAAGATATTCAAAACATGAGTGGAAACGTTTTCGGCTTGACAGCTCTCTGCATTGAACAGCGAACCTAGTGAGAAGCTTTGATTACTGAGATGTAAATGGAAAGGTTTAAATTTTAACAATTGAGAGTCGTGATATAAATCAGCAAAAAAGAAATCACAAATAGCACCCTCTGGAGTCTGCACATGCTAGGTCAATTTAATGAACTGTTGTCTGAAATCTAAAAAGTGGGTTCATATGGGCAGGGCCAAAAAAAAAAAAAGACCGAAATCAACAACGTCCTCTGCAAGTTATTTTGTTACAGGGTACTAGAAACTTGGAACAACAGTCATGAATTCAATTGCAGTCGTTGGGGCTGGTCTTGTTGGTACACTTGCGGCACTTGGTTTAGCCAAAAAGGGCTATGCTGTCACACTGTATGAATTCAGAGGGGACCCACGCCTCTCTACCAACAAGAATTTGAGAAGTATCAATCTGGCTGTCAGTGATCGGGGAATCAACGCCCTAAACTACATCGACAAGGATATCAGCGACCGTATCATGCAGAAGGTGATTCCAATGACAGGGCGCATGATTCACAAACAGAGTGGTGAACTTGAGAGTCAGCGGTATGATTTGCATGGCCGTGCCATCAACTCAATTGACAGAGGTTACTTGAATGAACTGCTGCTTGAAGAGGTAGAGAAAGTCGGGATCGTGGTAAATTTCAACCATAAGCTGACCAAACTGGACTTGAGTGGCGAAGGTGCACTTCTGTACTTTGGCGATAAGAGAGTGCATCACGACTTGGTTGTTGGTGCCGATGGGACTTTCTCGAAAGTACGCTCTGAAATGCAGAAGTACGTGAGAATGGACTACTCACAGGAGTATGTAGATTGTGCCTATTTGGAGCTATCTATTGCTGCAGCCAAGGATCAGGCGTTTAAGCTGGACAAGAACCATCTTCATATATGGCCAAGAGGGGAGTTCATGTTGATCGCCTTACCCAACTTGGATGGATCCTTCACTTCAACCTTCTTTGCACCTTGGTCATTGATGGAATCCCTAGATAGCGAGGAGAAGGTACTGGAGTTTTTCGAGGAGCAGTTCGGGGATGCTGTCGACCTGATTTCTAAAGAGAAGCTGGTGTACGCTTTCAACAACCATCCGAGAGGTAAGCTATTGAGTGTCAAGTGTAACACGTACAACTTTGAAGATAAGGCAGTGATTATTGGCGATGCTGCTCATGCCATGGTTCCATTTTACGGTCAAGGTATGAATTGTGGATTTGAGGATGTGTTCGAACTGTTGTCTCTTTTGGACGACCATGGCGGGGACTTTGGGAAGACTCTGTCACATTACAGCGAGAGCAGACACAAGAACCTGGTTGCTATTATCGACTTGGCACTCGAAAACTACAAGGAGATGTCACATAAGGTGACGTCGAGGGTTTTTCTGTTGAAGAAGTCGATTGATTTTCTTCTGACAAGACTTCTGCGGGACTGGTGGCTGCCTCTGTACACGATGGTGTCTTTCCGAAGTGACATTGGATACAGTGAGGCTGTAAGACGAGTGCACAGACAGGAGAGGGTGCTGGCCGGACTGGCGAATGCCACAGTGGGTTTGGCAGTGGCTGGAGTGTATGCAGTGTATCGCTGGTATAGCCATCCGCACCCATAAGCAAAAAAATTCGCGAACTTCTCCCCTTCTACGTAGGCTCCCTTTTTATCTTGAGAAACACCAACAACGACACCACTACCAAAAAACACGACCAACAATAACAACAAGTAGCTTTTGCAATTCCAGCAATGTCCGCCCCAAAAGAGGGCCCACAGCTACTGCGTCCGCTCAACGCCGAAACGCGCCACGGATTTGATGTGGACACCCAGTATATGGAGTTCCTGGCCAGTAACTACTTCCTTTACTTTGACGACAAGCGTCACCACACAAATGGCAATCCAGCGCCAGAAGATGAGCGTGCTGCCCGCAGCGACTATTTCCAACCTATAACTGACTGGAAGATCATGAAGGACCGGCAGAAAACGGTCAGCGCAGCGATTGTGCTCTGTCTGAACATCGGTGTTGACCCACCTGACGTGGTAAAGACACACCCTGCTGCGAAAACAGAAGCCTGGCTGGACCCACTCGGTAACAGTGACACAAAGAAGTCGATAGAAGCTATCGGAAAGCAGCTGCAGACGCAGTACGAAACCCTATCACTTAAAACTCGCTACAAGCAGTCGCTAGACCCTTGCGTTGAGGATGTGAAGCGCTTTTGCAACTCCCTCAGACGTAATGCCCGTGACGAGCGTATACTGTTCCACTATAACGGCCACGGAGTTCCCCAGCCGACACAGAGTGGCGAAATATGGGTCTTCAATAGAGGCTACACGCAGTATATTCCTATCTCCCTCTATGATCTTCAGACCTGGCTTGGAGCGCCCTGCATTTACGTTTATGACTGTAATGGCGCTGGAAACATTGTGAACAACTTCAAAAAGTTTGTGCAAAAGAGGGTTGACGATGACAATGACGGCAATCATGACAGTGCTGCTCCTTCTCCAACTTCCGCATACATTGATTGTATCCAATTGGCGGCATGTGCGGCAAATGAGTTACTGCCTATGGATCCAGATTTGCCCGCAGACCTCTTCACCTGCTGCCTAACTTGCCCTATTGATATCAGCATCAAGTGGTTCATAATGCAATCTCCAATCAAGAAGAGCTACTATGCCCCATTGCTTGAGATGGCCAAGAGCTCCCCTAATGGGAACATTGTCATCCCAGGTAAGCTCACTGATCGCCGAACTCCTCTTGGTGAGCTCAACTGGATCTTCACTGCCATTACCGACACAATTGCATGGACATCTCTACCCAGACCACTATTCAAGAGACTCTTCAGACAGGACCTGATGGTGGCTGCTCTATTCAGAAATTTCTTACTAGCGAAGCGCATCATGCCGACCTACGGCTGTCATCCTATTTCTGACCCAGCCTTGCCAGAGTTACAGTTTCATACTATGTGGGAGTCATGGGATCTTGCAATTGACCAAGTATTGACGCAGATGTTGAAGAATTTGAACAACGAACCATCAACTATTGTTGCGTATCAGTCTGTTCCTCAACAAGTCCCTCAATCTAATGGTTCAACAAACAACAGCCAGTCAACTGTGAATGGCATCACAACTCAAGGGGGCGCCTCTTCCTCCCTTGACAATGGTAATGTAATTACCAATGCTTCACCTCTAACTGCGGATGTGAACATCCAGAACTATCAGCATTCATCTTTTTTTGAGCAGCATCTGACAGCATTTGAACTCTGGTTGAAGTATGGATCAAACTCAAGACAACCGCCAGAACAACTTCCTATTGTCCTTCAGGTTCTATTGTCTCAAGTGCACCGTGTTCGTGCCCTGGTTCTTCTTTCAAGGTTTCTAGATCTTGGCCCATGGGCTGTGTATCTTGCCCTGTCCATTGGAATATTTCCATATATTCTCAAACTTCTGCAAAGCCCCTCACCAGATTTGAAACCAGTATTGGTGTTTATTTGGGCACGCATAATGGCTGTGGATTATAAGAACACACAGCAGGAGCTGGTCAAGGACAAGGGCTTCAACTATTTCTTACAGATGTTGAACTCTAGAGATATCACCAACTTATCGAACAACGACCACAAAGCGCTCTGTACATTGATCCTCAGTCTCTTTGTGCGTGGGTTTAAAATTGGACAGAGGATGTGCTTCACACCCGATTTAGGGAATCAGCTGCTGGAGTATATTGAAACCAGTGAGAACCCATTACTAAGACAGTGGTGTGTTCTACTCGTTTCGCAGCTTTGGGAAAACAACATTGATGTTAAGTTTGTGTGTTTCAAAGAGGGATTGCTCGACAGAATGCTCAAACAGGTAAACGATCCCATTCCTGAGGTAAGAACATCTGTGGTGCTTGCACTGACAACTTTCCTTCCTGAAACAGAGGGGGAGGAGGAAGAGGAGGACTTGAAGCAGGAGACAAACATCACACTACCAATAATATCTTTGGCCAATGATGCTAGCCCGCTAGTGAGAAAGGAAGTTATCGTCTTTTTCTCCAAGATTGTGAAAAAGAGAATCAACAATTTCATTGTACTTGCCTTCAATGAGATTTCATCCGAGCTCTCAACAGTTATTGACCTGAGCACAGATAGCAAGCAAAATGTGGGGTATGGGTCATTGTACCATTTGATCTGGAAGACGTTGCTGTTGCTGTCTTGTGATGGACACGCACAGTTGAGAATCTCTGCTGAGAAGGTGATTGATTATGTGTTGTTGGCTCTGAAAAATAGCCCATTACACGAGCTGGTGACTGAGATGGAAAATATCTTATTACAAAGCAGTAATGACAGTGCAAATGGGACTAATTTTATTGGAGCTTCAACGCATCAGCAAAGCACATCAAGAAACCAACAAAAACTTCGGACCTTACCTAAGCCAATCAAGATGAATGGAAAGGCCAATGGCATTGCTAATGGAAGATCTGTCACATCGGATACCCCTTCAGAGAATGCTTCAGCAATGTCAATCTCTTCAGGCTATTCTTTGCTGAGAAGGACTATTTCCTTATCTAACCTCTTATTTAGTGG
The DNA here is from genome assembly GCA_003706705.3 of Barnettozyma populi. Lineage (NCBI taxonomy): Eukaryota > Fungi > Ascomycota > Saccharomycetes > Phaffomycetales > Phaffomycetaceae > Barnettozyma > Barnettozyma populi. Next base: position 27,906 of record PPLZ03000017.1, read on the forward strand.
TGTCTGGGGAAAGGAGGACACGCCATCTAGTGATGATAACAACTTGAACAGACGAGAACAGTTAAATTTTCAATCCAACCCATATGGTGCTGTGTTGACACCCAAGACAGCAAGATTTAGTGCTGAGGATGCTAGAGATGAGTATCCTCAGCTTCCTCTGGTTTCTGGCTTCCTTGACTACAGCGTAGAGTATTTTCAAGAGCCACAGATGAGAAAGAATGAGGTCGATGAGCCTGGTAGCTTAGAATACACTCAGCGTATATGGAGAAGAAACCGAAACGAAGACATCATCAACGCGACACAGCCACAGAAAAACTTGTCTCTTCGTGGGGATTGGAAGACCAATGTTGGCACTTTGAACAACAAGACGCAACCAAAGATTTTGAAGTTCTCACAGTTTGAGAAATATTTGATCACTTCAGATGATCGTGACAATGTCACAGTGTTTGATTGGGAGGAGAAGACCCAACTTTCCAGATTCTCCAATGCCAATAGATTTGGCACAAAGATCACTGACTTGAAGTTGTTAAACGAGGATGATTTACCACTGCTGTTGACAGGCACCTCAGACGGCATTGTAAAAATTTTCAAGGATTTCCAGTCTGTCGAAGATTCAAGACTTGTTACATCGTGGAGAGCGCTTACAGATTTGCTTTTGACACCAAGGTCCACAGGCTTGATTACAGAATGGCAGCAGAGTCGTGGGTCTTTATTGGCAACTGGTGATGTAAAGATCATCAGAATTTGGGATGCTCCAAGAGAGTTATGTGTTGTTGATGTTCCTGCGAGATCGTCAAGTTCGATCACTTCATTAACATCTGATCAAGTTGGGGGTAACATTTTTGTGGGAGGATTCGGTGATGGCAGTATAAGAGTTTATGATCGTCGCTTGGACCCAAGAGACTCCATGGTAAAATTGTGGAAGAATCCAAATAATGAGAGATCCTGGATTCAGAACCTGCATATGCAAAGAGGTGGATACAGAGAGCTCGTGAGTGGTTCCACAAACTCAGTGGTAAACTTGTGGGATATTAGATTGGATCAACCAGTCGTCACTTACAAATCTGAGGAGAAATCAACCACTACCAGCATACAGATCCACGAACATGCACCTGTAATCGCTACTGGATCGAAGATGATCAAAATCTGGACAACCTCTGGCGATTTGCTGACTTCCTTCAAAAATAGCAGTAACTTTAGCTCCAATTTGCAAAACAGGACACCTTTTATTTCCTCACTGGCATTTCATCCCCACAACATGATGTTTGCCGCAAATAACACCCATGATCCATATATTAGCATTTTCAAGTGCACTGAGGCACCTAACAACGATTATTTATAAAGCATATATATAAAGAGTTTCTTAACTAGGACAGTAACGGTACGGCATATTATTCAACTAACTTATATAAGATTGATTTCAACACAAAGCAAATATGTTGCTCTAAGGATTCACGCGCAAATAGCAATCCTCCTTGCCAACTGGCAAGGAGGACTGTGGCGAGGATTAAGTATTCTTTTCATCCAAAATTTCTGGTAGGTAGTGACTACTTACTAACCAAATTTTATATAGACTTGAACATGCTATTCAGTGGTTCCTATGATAGGGCGCTCCAGTTGTGTGTTGAAGATTTCCAGATTCTGCGCTCAGTGTGATTGATTAGAGATATCTCTTGCCATTCAATAAATTGGCGAGTTTAGTCGGTTTAGGTGCAAGACTCAGAGGAGCAGCTACCAGGCTCATTACAACTTCAGTACACATTCCTTCGGAAGAACTGATGTGGAATCGGAGATGTGGTATACGGAGGTCCCGGTTTATCTTAAAGGCTAATTCCCATTTTGAGTTAATTAAAGAGGCTTATTGAAAAGTGTGTAAAGTATATTATTTTTATGAGTAGTAAGTATTACTGTTTATTGAAAGGAGATGTGGTGCGTTTCAAATTTACATTTGCATGAACAGCAGCATTACGTAAAAAGGGCAGGTATAATAGGTATTAATTTAACGAAAGCGCATAGTGTAGTCTACGGTGAGATTCAGCAAATCTAATTCTACAAGTTCAAAATCTTGTAATGAGCTCAGCAGTATTATTCATTAAAGGCATAAGCCATCAAAACAGAGTAGAATAGCGGGGCTAACAGAAATGAGTCTGAAGAATTAAAGAGTCGTTATTCGATCTGAAAGAGATCCCAGTGAACTCTAACCGCATCAACAGTGATTAATTAATACGCACCGATCAAATATACTCAGAACAGTATATACTACAGGTCATACATAGTACATCAAATCGAAGAGGACACACATTTACCATGCTCTACTAACATTCAGCGAGAAATCTACCGGCTGACTGGTGCCATAGTGGAGGCGGAGTTTTGGGAGCGGCCTGATTCCGAAAGATTACAGTAGCTAAGAATGATCAGTCATAATGTGGGTAGTTCGCCACGTATCGTACAGTAATTGGATTGCAGGTATCCAGAGGCATCTCATAGGCCACATTCCTCGCATATCGGGGTTATCTTTCAGGTTGGGAAATGTTGAGGAAAAGTGCAAACGCTTTAAGAATGCCTCTAGTAGCCAGGAAAACAACGGAAAAGGAAATAAAGAAGAAGCGGTGCGCCACACAGGAAGTCAAACATTTTAGGGATGGTATTTTGAAGCTGATGCATGCGAAAATGTATTTGAGATGGACTCCACTCCTATCTGCGATCCAGCTCAACTCGTTCATTCGAATGCTTAAATTATTAGATTTTGAAACTTGTGACCACACATACATATCATACATATTCATAGGCTGAACAGAGGCGCGCGAATAGTTCAGCTCAAAATATAAAAACTCTACCGCAAAGAGAATGGTGGACTGGAGAGTTAACTAACGGAGGTGGAAACTGTCAACTGTCGATCTCTGTTGGTCAAATCAAGAGAAAGACAAACACAGGAAAACTTCGGCCCCAAGCCTCACTGATTCGTTACCCTCAGTTAGTGGAATGAGCGTTGTGAATTCTATGTATGTCATCTGAGCAGACCGTCGGTTTCTATGATATATTAGAATCTGGCCCAAATCGGCTTCGGTGACAATGTTCCGAGCCCTGTTGGTAGCTGTAGCACCATGAAGAAAACTTTATTGAACATCACATGCTCATACCCGGACGCAATAAAGGGGGTTCACATATTCAAGTAATGGATGAGACGAAGGGTACCGACTCATTAATTCCTGGATTTTATAGCATGTCTCTTGAGATAACTATGCTTGAACAGCTTGAGTGCTCTCTTCACCAATTATTACGAGTGAAGATACAATGCAAACCCCCTTCCTTGCAAATTTTAAGAGTCATATCAAAAATCAAAGCAGTGTAGATGAATAAGAACTGTACCCAACGTATATGTACAGCAAGAAAAGCTCAAGCGGGCAATGTTGTCATACCACGCTCGCCCGCTCCCAAGGCTGCAGTATCTGAGGGACATCGAAGACCACGTCAGGAAGCTCCTACTCTCTTTAAAGGTCAGTATGATTTCCATAAAGGTGGTAAATTTGTCTTGAAAACAAAAGAATTTAAGGCCAATTCTGATACTTCTAAGATGATTTTAAGGTTATATCACTGACATAGTGCTTATGGGGATTACTAGGTTAGGTGGTCGGAAATTTTCAGAAAACACTTCAAGACCACGTAAAGCGGTAGTTACTATCGAGTGACTCTTACTGAAAAGAAAGAAAATCTACTTTAACTTATAGTCACCATTAAGTTGTATTGACCTGCTTTCCTTTTTTGCAGGAGTTGACCAAGTTGATATCGGCTTGATTTAGGAACTCTTACAAATATCAAGATGAACTGATTGTACAAATTGATTCCATAGCATCCTTTACACACTCGATTGCAGAGTTTGTATCGAAGTTACACTCACCATAATGGACTTGCATTAGATGTTGATTATGATATATACTACTGACCATCGGTTTCCCTTGAAAGAGGTACTTTGGGCCACTCAATCTCTAGGTGCTCAAACCAGTGATCTAAAATGCAATTGATGTCTGAACGTTACTGCACGTACTACAGAAGTATACTCTATTTCACATGCTAAGGAGGGAGCGAATGCAGCAAGCACATTGATGCTTTGGGGTGAAGCAGAGGTGATCCTCTGTTTTTGCTCCAGAACATTTCTCTGGTTTTCCTAATCCACAGGCACGAATGATTGTATAGACCTAGTTGACATTTCAAATAACCGGGGAAGGTTACAGCTAACCTATTACATCTCAGCAAGATACTAAGACTTCATTTCACAAAATCGGGACGTATTCCCCCAGGCCGACCACAGCAATCTACGATATGTCCTTTTAAAATGAAGCGGAATAGTAGATTCCATTTGCTTTTATGTTCCATATTTTGACCTGAACTATTCATGGTGCACAGTGCTTGTGTTGGACCAGAATCTGATATTTGCCCTTCCACCCGATATTAGATGCTGCCAGCTCGGACAGTGCAGCGAACTCAATGAATCAATCAGCACAGTCTTGAATTTGCGCTACTTGTTTTTGGTTGGCCGCATATATTGAGGTGTTATGGTGGCGCTCGTGTTCAGCGTATGAACATGTATGATATGTGGTCACAAATTACAAAATCTAACAATTTAAGCATCCGATCGAACAAGTTAAGCTGGATCGCTTAGGAGTGGGGTCCATCTCAAATACATTTTCGCATGCATCAGCTTGACAATACCATTCCTAAAATGTTTGACTTCCAGTGAGGCGCACCGCTTCCTTTTTTTCCTTTTCCGTGATTTTGCATTTGATGTACTATTACCTTTTGTGCTTTCATTATTTTATTCATACCGACCCCCGGAAATGTTCATACATACTCTAGGGGTTAAAGGATAATTCAGATCGACCGCTATTGATTTATACGTAGAGAAAGTATTATTCATACCAGTACAATATTTAGCGTTCTTCAGAAATGATTCTTTCACCATTGTCTGCCAATTCAGTTCTACCCTATTTTAATCTCCTGCTATTACTTTTTATCGTTATCCACATTTCTTTATTATATATAGATGTAAATAGTCTGTAGTTTGGTGTAATGACTAATGTCGGCATTTGAAAACATCTGAAATGATTTCTTGTCGTAGGTAATTGTAGACCCTACCTTGGTCGAAGCCTCGCTTGGACTCTTTAGTAAGATGGAAGGAATCCCATAGATCTGCTGAACGAAGTTGGTGTTGCGTGTGGGGAGCTGTAATTGATAATACTCATCCTATGTATGATGTTGGATATAAATGTCATAGGAAATTCAAGTACTATCTGAATGGTATCGAAAACACAATGTAGATATAGATATCCAAAAACATTTGTGCAGTGTTCGACGGACTATACAATTTCGCATTATGTGTATACCTTTTGACACCCCAGATAGGTATCGCCTTGTCAAGTGTAGTGTACTCTTTGTTGGAAATACTCACAGAGCTGTCGGATGAAATTTTGAAATTTTGAAATAGCTCTTCTGTATCGGAAATCAAGATTGCAACAGCAGCCTTGCAACAGCTCCTAAAATCTACTTTCGACTGGGCTTTGCTCTCGATTGCTGTCGAACTCGACTGCTACACGCTGACTGTACTAACATTGAAATGTAAATAGACCTATAGCTTGGTTTTATGGCACCGTTTATAGTCCTTTTTTTGGGCAAACTCCCCAAGAGGAGGTATATAAATGGTTTCACCATTCCTTCTAAGCATTAACTTCAAACTTCAATTTCAAAATGTTAGGTAAAGTCTCATTCGAAGAAGCTTACGAAACACCAGATAGAGCTGCCTCTTCTCGTGAACAATCTGCTCCAAATGACTTGGAACGTTACATGCGTCAAATCCAATCCATTACCGGTGAACGTGTCAAGATCTCCGATGAATGTGGGATTGGCTACACCATTATTTCCTTGACTGTTCCAGGGATTCAAGGGATCTCCGACAAGGCTGCTGCTGAAAAAGAAGCCACCAAGATCAACGACTATGCTTACAGTAAGGTTAAAGACAACCGTGACAGATTGGGTGCTTTTGCTTGTTTGTCAATGCACGACCCTGTCCAAGCTGGAAAGGAATTGACCCGTTGTGTCAAGGAGTTGGGTTTCCACGGTGCCCTTCTCAGGACTTTCAACACGCTGGCAAGGATGGTGAAACTTACTTGTACTACGATCAACCAAACTACGATGCCTTCTGGAGAGTTGTTTGTGAATTGGACGTTCCTATCTACATTCACCCTGCTGCCCCACAGGGCGATTTCTACAATCAACAATATGCTGGAAGAAAGTACTTGGTTGGTCCTCCATTGAGTTTTGCCAACAGTGTTTCACTTCACTTGCTCGGGATCTTGACCAACGGTGTCTTTGACAGATTCCCAAACCTGAAAATCATCATTGGTCACTTGGGTGAACACATTCCGTACGATTTCTGCAGAACTAACCACTGGTTGGAAGACGTTGAAAGACCCCTTGCCAAGGCTGCTGGTAACACTTTTTGTGAGAAGGACATCTTCTACTACTTTAAGCACAACGTTTACCTCACCACTTCTGGTCACTTTTCTACCCCAACTTTGAAATTTGTCAATGACTACCTTGGCCCAGACAGACTTTTGTTCAGTGTTGACTACCCATACGAAACCATTGAAAACGGTTGTGCATGGTGGGATGGCAAAGCTGACGAAATTAAGGAAGCCTTGGGTGGCTTGGAAGCCTACAAGAAGGTTGGTAGAGAAAATGCTAAGAAATTGTTCAAGTTGAAGAGCTACCATGACTCTGAAGCTCCAGTTTCTTAAGTGTCCTGATCTACACAGATAAAAAGCTTTCAACCTAGTTTAATTGCTAGAGAAGCCTGAAATGTGATTTACGAATGTGATAGGTGTTGAAATGAACTATTTCTATGTGAAAATCAGTATGTAAGCTGCATAATCTTTTCAGTGTAACTGTCCCAATGCGGGAATAATGCCCATGTGTGGTGAACACCATCCAATAAACTGCCTAATATTTATATACAAAGACCAGATATATCTCTATTCTTTTACTTTGAAGCAAGCAGCCAGCCAGCCATAGTGTCTGGTTATGAACTTTGAATAGTATCTTGATAAATCGAAAATCGATAGCGTTACAGTGTTTTCATTTTTTATTCATACCGATTTATTTTCATATTACGGTTGCGGAAATTATTCGTACCTTAGAGATAGTAATATTCGTACCAATACAACATTATTTATTCTTACCAATCATGAACAAAACTCATGTTAGATATGGGATATCTTTCTACTCTCATTCATTCTATGAAACGCACCTTTCTTCCATTTGTCGTGTCTTTTTTTCTTCCTATTATTAATTCTTTTAAACTCGTTTCTCTGTTTTTGAATGGTTTTTGATACTTTTTATCGGTTTGATCTAGATTCAGATTTCAAGAGTTGTTCTCGTAAGAATAGGTCGATATGGTTTAAAGAAGGACTACAGAATCCCTCAAAACTTTCTACAGAAACATTTTGTGTTGCCTCTTTGACTCTAGGAGCCAGTTGATCTTTTCTACTCAAATTGACCGTTTGACTTTACTTTTAGATAATGACCAGAACTCCTCGATAACATTTAACCCTGGAGAATGTCGAAGTACACCCAGTGCCACTAATAATAAGTGAAGATCAGGTGAAGATCAGGACGTTTATGAATACCTGCGTTGTTAAGGATTAGATACTTCATACATTTTAGCTCATCATTGTTTTCTATCTGTGGTGTAACCAATTTTACAAAAGTATAGAAGCGATTAGCTGTAGTGCCTCTACTATCTGGACTACTGGTACTAACATCTGATCCAAGCTTTCATTTCTTGTTGGATGATGCAACAACTGAAACTCTTACTTTTCAACACAACCCTTTGCAGAAATTGCTCCAAGAAATGAAACGCTGAGACCTCTAGTATCAGGAACAGTGAGAACTGCAGTCTCTCCTATCGCGGACCACTCGTATTCACGTCTCATGCTAAAATTAAAGCCAGCTTCATCGATGAAAATACAGCTTGAGTTGAGGTCAGTTTGTCTTCATACTCCTCTGCCCACACAAGTCTCTGTTTCTTCAATTCCTCAAGACTTCTTTTTCCAGCCCATGTAGCAATACGCTTGGGACTGAATTTACAAACCTTGGTGATAAAATTATACACTGTTATAGCCTTAGCTTTTATATTGGTAAATGCTTTCTTGAGGCTTTGCAACATGGAGTCAAGAGTCACGGGGTATCTTCTTTTTTCAAGTTTTGTAATCCTTTTATTTGAAGATTGATTGAAATTGGTCGCTTCATATAGTAGAGTGTATGGTACCAAGGGTTGGTTCTTTGTTAGTATGAACCATCACGTGCGCAATTTCGTTCTCGTCTTACTAACGCAAATATTTTGCATATATACACATGTATTTAAGAAGCTCACTTCAGCGGAGTGCTTTTGAGAGACAACGAACTTATAGCATAACAGGATCTATTCAAAAATTTCAATTGATGAACTATTCAATGTTGGTATGAACCATGAACATAGTTGGTTTGAATAAATGATCTTTTGTTGGTATGAGTAACACTTCCCCTAATGGTATGAATAATTTCCGTTACAGTAGTATAAAAATAATCGGTGGGGATGAATTATTATTTACCCTTAGTGCGTTAAGTTAACAATCACCTTTGTCAGGGTGTTTCCGGAATAGGAAACCGAGCCCCACCATCACGTGCTATTACCAGGCTCCACAGCCACACTTCCACAAGCCCAATACATAAAAATCACTAGAGAGCCTAATCTTTCCTAGATGTCCAATGTCTTGATGATTTGGAAGTTTGCCCGTTGGAACATTAGATCACACTTGTCCACAATGACATATCCATCGCACAATCCTTACTTCAATGCCTCCGGAAAGGATATCTGGTCACTTATCAATGAGTCCGCCGCTGCCGCTGCTGCCAAATCAGATAGAGAGATCATCAATCTTGGTCAGGGCTTCTTCTCCTACTCGCCACCGGACTTTGCTATACAGGCTGCCAAGGATGCCTTGGATGTAGCTGCCAATAATCAGTATGCCCACACAAAGGGAAAACCATCGCTACTTAATGCCTTGGCCAAGACATACTCTAAACACTATGGCAGAGAGCTCTCCGTCAATGAGATTCAAGTGACTACCGGAGCCAACGAAGCTCTTTTGACTATCTTGACAGGGTTTCTAACCAAGGGTGACGAGGTTATTGTCTTTGAACCATTTTTCGATCAGTATATATCCAACATTGAGATCCCAGGTGGAAAGGTGGTTTATGTCCCATTGCATCCTCCAAAGGAGATCTCAGAACGCAACGTCAAAGGTGAGGAATGGAAGGTCGACTTCAAGGAGCTGGAAGCTGCCATCACTCCGAAAACAAAGTTTATTCTCATCAATACCCCTCACAATCCTATTGGAAAGGTGTTCACACGGGAGGAGCTTACTCAGATTGGTGAACTGGCCGTCAAACACAACATCCTAATCATCTCTGATGAAGTTTACGAGAACTTGTACTACACTGATGAGTTCACTAGGATTGCAACCATATCTCCAGAAATTGGCAAAAACACCTTGACAATTGGTTCAGCCGGCAAATCGTTTGCTGCCACAGGATGGAGAATCGGTTGGATTATTGGTGACCCAGAGCTTTTGCAATACGCAGCTTTGGCTCATACCAGAATTTGCTTCTCCACACCAGCCCCACTTCAAGAAGCTACTGCTACCTCCTTGACTAAGGCTCTGAACAACGGTTACTTTGAGAAAACTAAGCAGGAGTATATCAAAAAGTACCAAATCTTCACGAAGGTCTGGGATGAGCTGGGGCTTCCTTACACCATTGCCGAAGGTGCCTATTTCCTTCTTGTTGACTTCTCCAAGGTTAAAATTCCGCAGGACTATGTGTATCCTGAGGAGTTTAAGGAGAGAGCTAAGGACTTCAGAATAGCCTACTGGCTAATCAACGAGTTAGGGGTCGTTGCTATTCCGCCAACTGAATTTTTTATCAAGGAACATGAGCATGTTGCTGAAAACTTGTTGCGCTTTGCTGTGTGCAAAGACGATGAGGTTCTAGAGAAGGCTGTCGTGAGACTAAGAGAGCTAAAGAAGTACATTTAAAAGTTGTATATGAAGGTAACTTCTAGAAATATTAGGCATACATCGTGGATATTGTATAGCAATATTGGCTTCATTTCTTTCTCTTCTTGTCCACGAATGAGGTTGCTTTGCCTTGGTGTAAAATTTGTTGTTTTCTAGGAGGCTTTGGACCTTCTGACTCCTTTCCATAGGGATTGAATTCTGCAGTTGGCTTTCTCTTTCTCCCTCTCTGTTTCTGTTTAGACTGAATAACATTCTGCGCTTTTGTATAATCAAATTTATCCTCAGTTTCAGTTGCCCTGCCCGAAGTCTTGTTTTCCTTGATAGAGTCAACAGGGGCTTTCTTTTTCTTCAAGACAATAACATCATCAACATCCTCAAACATGCTCGGTTCCTCTCGTTTTGTGACTTCTTCTGCATTCACTTGCTCAATTGGCTGCTCGTCATCAACCATCAGCACGGAGTCAATTATAGGAGGATTGCTCGAGATTTGATTCAACTTAGATTCTATCAAATCCAGACGTTCGATACTAGAGGTTTCCGATCTCAGCATTGCAGGAGTAAATAACTGAGAAGTACCAAGACTGTACTCTTGTGTGCTATTGATAGTTCCCTCCAGAGTGAGGGCCTTCTGAAACAGATCAAAGGACTGTTTAGCTTTTGATAGTGTTATCTTTTCATCGTTGAGATCTAGATTCTTAAGTGAGGTATCACTGGTCTTCTGCATAGCATTCTCCAGTAATCTCATATCTTCATCTTCAGTGTTTTTGATTGCTTCTTTAACTAGATCAGTAATGGCTTTGCAGTTCTTGCGAACAAACTCTGTGACAGAAGTGGATGCAGTACTGGAAATTGACAGGATGCCCTCAGAGGTGGTTGGTGCTATTGAGGCCAGAGCAGCAAGTAGCTGATTTGGCATGATGTACCTTGGTGATTCGTCGTTGGTCCTGGCCATTTCATCCCTCCACTCATAGAGTCTTTTTACCAACCCCCCTTTGGAAGTTGGAATGTTGTACTGGTAAAGCAATCTTTTCCAAGAATCATTATTATCAGAGTTAGTGAACACTAGAGAGTCCCGAGACACTTTAGATGGTTTGAACCTTGAGTACTCGAACCTTCTTAGGGCAACTTGTCTTGAGTCATAAAGCACCTGTGTCATCTTGTTGGATTCAAGCAACATGTTTCTCAGCGCATCAAAGATATACAGCAGAAAGTGGGTATCTGCTCTAGCGTATAATCTCATTGGTTTTGTTAGTGGTCTTACTCGCCAGTCTGCTAGCTGATACTTTTTTGAAGTTTTAAATCCAGCAAACCTCTCCAATAAGTATGCCAAGCTGTGCTTTGGGAATCCGAGGGCCTTGGATGCATGGTACGTATCAAAAAGACTAACTAGGTAAAGTCCCAAATCACGCTGAAGCCAAATAACATCCATAAAGGCTCCATGTAGCACCTTGGTGACAAGGGGATCTGTGAATACCTCATTGAGAACCTGTAAGTCATCACGCAAGGCCAAGGTGTCAATGAGCCAGTCTTGATCTCTTGTGCTGATTTGCATTAGACAGACTATTCCATAGTAAGATCTGTAGTCATGGTGTTCAAGATCGATAGCGATCAGGTTCACCTTTCTCAGCTTTGCGAGCATCTCCTGTAAACTTGTGGCGTCGGCAACCCAAATGGCGTCTGTTTCTTCCCAATTCGTAAAAGGCACTGGTTCATGCTTCTCCAGTATTTGCTGATTGTAGTCTTGATTAAGGATCTCCTGCTCGTACGGCTGGTTGTAGAAAGGTATGCCATCATCACCATGTTGTAGTTCAAAAACCTTCTTAAAGGAAGATGCTGAGTGTGGTTTAGATATCAACAAGGGTTTAAATGGATGAGACTCTGAATTATCAACCTTTTGTTTGAATAGAAGTTGGGGCTTTTCTGTCTTGGTTCCAGGTGCTGAGTTGTTAATTGAGACAGCATCATCCAAGTAGGTTAATTGGGTTGAGACGGCATCATTCTTACCTGGTTTTTTCTTTAACTGGTCAAAAGCAATATCTGACCTCTCAAGAAAGGAGTCAACCAGCTCACTCAGTACCACCCAGCTATCTGAGACTGTCTCTTTATTGATTGTTGTATCAGAACCTGAAGCAGATGCGACTTGGTTGATAAGCTCGAGTAACTGGCTCGAGTACTCATCAGACTGCTGGCTGACCTCAGAATCGATGCTGTTGTAAAAGTTGATATCCTTTGCTGCAAGCCCTGATGCTGATCTGATGATGCCTGCAAGTTTGGGAAAGAGCTCTTCCATGGTACTGGTCATCTCTTCTCAAACTCCACTGTGTGTATGTTTTGTTCTTCATCAAATAAATTTTTCTTTAGGTTCGCGAATTGGGTGATGAAAGGACAAAAAGTAAAATAAAGGAGAGCCTTTTGAGCTTCTCGCACTGAACACCACCAAAATGCTCAGAAGAGTCGTCGCAATAAACGCCTTGTCTCCATTAAAGACAGCTCGCCTTTACTCGTCTAAGTTTGACTTTACCCCAGGTCCTCCGCCTCTACCTAAGGAGGAGCAGGAAGAGTTTGAAAAGCTTCAGAGAATCGCCAACAGTCAGGCCGCCATTGATGAGTACAACAGTGAGATCAACGACGGCGAATTCAATAAGGATTTTAGTCCACTCTTGAAGAAGAATGACATTGGTGGCTTCTCTCCAGAGTACTTTAAGACTATTCCAGAGTTTGAAGGTGACGTTAACCCAAAGACTGGTGAGAGAGGCGGTCCGAAACAGGATCCCCTAAGACACGGGGACTACTCTTTCAATGGCCGTGTGACGGATTTTTAGTTTACGATCCTAATGAATATATGATACGCATGTACAATATACTGATATGGTAAAAATACATTCTCCTTGAATTAGACGTTAAGGCTCTTAAGGTGACGCCCAATGTCATTCAAACTCGAGTTCAGCCTACTTTGCGTGGAGTTCAACAACCTCTTTCCCTGATTTAACGTTGAGACCAGACTGTCCCAGTCATACTCATCATCCTGGTTTGAAGAGGTGCCCAGGTTCTGTAACTCGCTTTTGATAAACTTTAGCTGTTTTTGAAGGGCCTCATTCTTTTCTAGAGACTTGTTGAAATTCGAAACAAGTTGTGAGATCTCCCTAAACCATAGCTTTTCCTTGACGTTCAAATCCAATTCAGACCTAGATAGAGATCCACATAGGCTATCTTTCAGACTGTCAAACCTTTTGGTGAGTAACTCCTGCTTCTCCACCAAACCATCAAGATAGTCATGTATCTTTCTCAGTTTGTTGAACCTCTGAATTATCTGGTTGCACGTCTCGATTTGCCTTTGGAACTCACCATTTAGGTTATCCAACTTATAGTTGATCAATATACCACATTTGTGAAAGTCCTTTAGGCTTAACAGTACCGAGCTCGCGGTAGAGTTGAGTTCGGACAAGGATTCTTCGTCAAGTTTAGACAGAGTTGAAAGTTTGGTAGGAACATAAATCTTGAAATCCTTAATATTTTGCACCAAGGAGAGTATTTCAGTGGTAATTGAAGTATTCAAAGTGCTTCGAGGAGAATCGAGTTCTTCCAAGGCCACGTCCTGTTCAAGACTGTTAAACGTGTAATCATTAATTGGCTCCTCTACTATGTGCACTATAGAGGATGTTACCACAAATACTGCCTTCTTATTCTGCAAGCCATCATCGAGAGCACATGATCCAACATAGGCGTGGACATCCTTCAACAATACCTCAATACTTTGGACATCTTCCTCGCTCATGTCGAAAGTGACCTTGAAAAGGGTTGAATCATGCTCAACCAATACTTTATCACCGTCCAAGACTGTCACTTTTGTGGGTTTCTTAGTTTGCGATTTCTGATGTCTTACAAGACAGAGAACTAGAGTTAAATCTTTGGTTGAATCTGTGATGTACTCTTGCCACTTCATGGAAATCTTGCAGTCAGCTAGAAGTGTAATGAACCCATTCTCTTTAAACGCAACAACCAAGAGATTCAGTCCATTTGCATGAATAGGTACCATACTGGTCACTTCATCGTCATAAAGACAGTCTGGGTAAGGTTGTGTTAAAAAGGGGCCTTGGATGGAATAGTGACGATTCAAAGTACTGTCCGCGATATCCATGACAATCAGCTTTTGGTCACCTCTAATCTCAATCGTAGATGATGGTATCTTTTTCCAGATTGTGTTTACAAAACGTAACTGCCCTGCAGCTAGAGTCTTCTCAATACCATTCTCACCATCCATGGCCATGTTCAAAAGAAGAACACTTTCATTCAGAAGCTCCTCAACCTGGTCTTTAGTGGCAACAATCTCATTAACTGGTAGGAACGGATAGATAGAGAATATGTCGCCGAATCTGTCCACAATATAGAGTGTTATCAAATCAGACAGGTGTGAGCTATTAGAGCCCAATGTGATGGTGACAGGGTCCTCGATGGAGTTGAGTGCAAGGCCCTTTTTATTGTTGGACTGATTGGAAAGGCTAAAAAGCTTTAGTGGCTCACTGAATGAGAAATTCAAGTCAAAAGATCTGATTATGTTGTCAGTGCCTAGTACAATCAGGTTGGAATCGTCCCTTGCTGTGCTATTCCACAGAATCGTCTTGATTCCCACTGTTTGAAATAGGTGATGGGCAATGGTGTACTGTTTAATGATGGCTGTGGGAGTGAGGCTCGAAGTTAGATTGAGAACCAGTAAGTTATTTTGGTTGTATACGGCTAATAAAGTGCCAGATGAATTGAGCTTGATCCCTTCGATTTGGAAGTCAATGTTGGTGTTGAGCAGTTGATAATCGCTGCCAAATTGAGAGTATCTGATAGAGCTATCCGTAGCGTGTAAGACATCACCCCCTCTTCGTGCAGCTACCTTGTTGTCTTCAAGAGAGCCTGATTGTCTCTGTGGGAGGTTCTTGAATATGTTGGAGGAGAACATGGCCCTGAAAGTGACTTGTTGTTGGCTTTGTTTACCTTTATTAATCTCTATTTTTTTTTCTCTTCAGTTCCAACCGGGTAATGGGTAACAACTACAAGACATTGAGAGCTCATCATGAGCATACCTCGAAAAGAGATTGAAGCTACAGGATTTCGGTATGTACAAGGTATTGGGACTATAAAAATATCCACGTTTACTTCATCTGGGCCATGAAGTTGTTCATCTTTATTTTTTTCTTGTTTCTGGCTCTCATTTCCTTCTTGGCCTGTTTGATTGGGTCCTCTGCAAGCTTGCTGACCTGATATTCCTTGTCAAACACCTTCCAGAGCCACTCTGGGTACTCTGAGTCCTCAAGGGCCACTGGCTCTGGGCCGCTCTTCTTGATTTTGAGGTTCAGTGGAGTCCCAGCTTTGCATGACGACACCGGCAGTTCAGCCCTCTTAGCTTCGTTCCTTAGAAGTGTTGACGTGGAAAACGATCTCTGCACCGATTTGAATACAGTCGTGGTTGATCTTAACATGGTGGCAGCGTGTTATGTATGTCTTCTTATGGTATTGTGTAATAGTTAACCAGTTCTTATGATTTTTCAACTTAGATTTCGCGAAAACTTTTTCCTTTGTTACCCGGTTACGCTAAACTGCTTCTGCGTATAAGCAGTGCTTTACACTTGCAGTAACTGCATCAAACATTGTAATTAAAACAGAATAAAAACCGGAAAACTAATCCCTCTCCTCATCCTTTTCTACTAGATAGTTGTCTGGTCTATCCTCTCTCACCGGAATGAAAGCGCACACAATTGCAATCGCTGCGGAACAAACACCAATAATCCAGAACCCCCTCATGTAGTCACTCTTTCCATCCTTGATGTTGTATCTGAAAACCAGGGAGAACAAGATTCCACCCAAGTTACCAAACGCACCAGTCGTACCGGACACAATACCTATGCTTTTTGGATTAATGTGAGGCACAAGCGCGAAACAAGCACCATTTCCAGCCTCCATAAAAATACACATCACACTGATGGCAGCAATCAAGCCATGAATGTGCAGCTTGCTTGGCGGCAAAGCACCGATCCAAATCAAAAAGATGCCCTCGAAAAAGGCACAAAATATGAGCCAAAATTTCTTTGCCTTGGTGGACTTCACCTTACTGTACAAGTAATCAGCCATGATACCACCAAACGGTCTAGTCACAACATTGAGAAGGCCAATCATAGAAGCCCAGGCACCAGACTTGGATTCAACCCAAGGAGTACCATCAATACTGGATCTCTGGATGTAAAGCGCTGAAAGAACTGACTCAATGGCAAGTTCACCGCCAAAAGTGACAATATATGGCAATGCCACCAGCATTGTTCTATAGTGGAAAGTAGTTTTCAGAAAGCCTTTGAATGTGGGATCCTCCACAATCTCATTCAAATTCACAACATTGCTGACTCTGGTTTGCACAACATCCAGATGTTGCTCGTTATTGGACGAATCAGAGTTTCCTTGGAACAGCTTTTCATCGATGTGGGGTTGTTGAACAATAATGTCATCCTTCTTGGAGAATCTGGCACCCAGTTCGTTGTTACTAAAAACCGGGTGGTGAGAGGAGATGGAGACTATTTCCACTGTACGCACATCAATTCCTAGATGTAAGACATCTCCTCTCTGGGACCACTTTCCTTCAGGGCAATCGTGTCCAAACAATAAGATCAAGCCAGCAACAAACATCAAGATAACCAAAGGCCCAATGACAAATGAGTAGCTCCAGCTCTGGTGCTGACTGTAGCCTCTATCAGCAAGTCCATTCATGATTGCAGGCATCACAAAGAAGGCAACACCACCACCTGCATTACCAAACCCACCAGCGAAGGCGTTGGCTGTACCAACAATACTTTTATCAAAAAAAGTAGTTGTCCAGTGCTGACACGGGATAAAACTCGAGCCCAGCAATCCAATAAAGAATCTGATGGCATGTAGACCATTGATGTTGTGGACAAGTGGGACAAATGCAGTTGGAATGCTCCCCAAGATAAGGACACCAGCCATAGCATAACGTGGACCGATTTTGTCACAAATGGGACCAAAGATGATACGGCCAATCAACGTAGCAGAAAGACCAGCAATATTATTGTTGGCAACCTCGATAGAAGTCAAGTTGAGGTCCTTCTTGATGGAATGAGCCATCAGAGGAGGGAATGCAAACCATGAAAGGAATGACACAAAGAAACCGAGCCAGGCGAGGTGGAAAGAGCGCCCATACATGTTAATCGGGTTCAACACAGGGATTGACATTGCCTTTCCTGTCTTTGGGTTGATTTCTGGTGCCTGGTACAGGCTCTTAAAAGCTTTGGCGTAGTTGACCATCGTGCAATAGTCTAATCGATAACGATAGAGCAGGAAAGGAGTACCTAAGCTAAGAGAACCTGCTCTCTTTATATATCCTGAGTAAAGTAACTGATAAGATTCTGTATCAAATGAGACGAATTCAGACAGAGGGTCATGGCAATGTGAGTACCAGCCCAGGTTTGTAGATAATAGAACAAAACAGAAGTTTAGATTGAAGAAGGTGAGTTGACCTTTTTGCCCACTCAAAAATGGCAGAATCTGTATTTTATTCGCCGCTATGTCTGTAGCTCGGGGTCCATGATCCCGAAAACATCATAAGCTTATTGTACGCGAATAAGTATGGTAGATCGCCTTAATGGTGTGTGTGTCATTTAATCACCGTAGATTGTATATCTTACAAAACTTTTCTCTCATTTGACCATTGAGATCTAGGTTGTCCACCATTTTAATTGGAAATTTCCAATTAAGTGCCGGGCCCTTGGATAAACTGAGGATAAACGTCGCAGATCATTCTTGTGTCAATCGTTCATCTACATAAAAAGTCTTTTCTGTGTATCACTTTTCTGTTTCCTACTTAACGATCTCTTTTCCTTCTACTATCATTTTCTTTTACAATGCTCTCCTTCTACTATCCTTTCCTTCTATTTTATTTTCCTTCTTCCTTCTATCCAGAGATTACCTATTTTAGATAGGTGATAGAGGTACGAAGAAGATGGAGTGCCCCAGCTCTTCTGGTATGTGTATCTGTATCTGTATAGGTGGGAGATAAACTAAAACAGAACTGATAAGCTGTCCTCATCTGATGATGACATCTGACGGAGAATGATTGGATGTATTCTTTTGACACATTGGAGATGTTTGATAAGACTGGATTTCGCGGATAATAAACCATCACCGAACTAGACGCTAAAATTCAACGAATAAATACCATTCAACATCCGACAAATCCATCACTGTGAGGATGATCAATCTTCAACAACATTAGAGCCTTGATATGGTCAAAGTGGACGAGCAGATTGGTGGAATCCCACCGCTTCCAGGTTCCCGGTCACTGCCACAACAACAAGACGCCCCAAAGCACATGGTGATTGTGGGTTTGGGAATGACTGGTATCGCCTTGCTTGAAAAGATGCTAGGAAATGATACAGCACATGAGTTCCGCTATACCATCATTGGTGAGGAACCTTTTCTCGCATACAACCGTGTCGGGTTGACTGAATACTTTGAGCACAAGCAGTTTGACAAGCTCCTCTTGTCGCCACAAACTTTCTACGATCAGAGAAATGCTGACAGATGGGACTTCAAAGTGGACGAAGCTGTCTGCCATGTAGACAGAAATGCCAGAAGCGTGCTGACTACTAGAGGAAACGAGTACCACTACGACGTGCTCGTGTTCGCTACTGGATCCAACGCATTACTACCTACCCAACTTTTGCCTGACCCAATCAACAAGGGCTCCAAAGAGGACTGCAAGAACTATCGTGAAATGGGCTGTTTTGTCTACAGGACTATTGAAGACCTAAACTCCATGCTGTCATTCAGTGAAGGACTTCAGGTTAATCAAGATGTCACAAAGAGAGCGATTGTTGTCGGTGGTGGTTTGCTCGGTTTGGAGGCTGGAAAGGCTCTTTTAGACATGAAGTGCTACGACAATGTCACAGTTGTCCACAGGTCGCACTGGCTGCTTTCCCAGCAGATGGATGCCAAAGGTGGTGCTCTACTCACTGAGAAGGTTAGAGACCTTGGTGTCACTGCTAGAACAGGAACCACAATTGATGAGCTTCTTTTTGGTCCAGATGGCAAGCTTTCTGGTGTGAAATACTCTAATGGTGAGGTCGAGGACTGCCAGTTGCTGTGCTACACCATTGGTATCAAACCAAGAGACGAGGTTGCCAGAGAATGTGGCATTATCTGCTCCAAATGGGGTGGTCTCGCGATTGACAACTACATGCGCACGTCTGACCCACACATTTACGCCATTGGTGAATGTGCGAGCTGGAATGACAAGACCTTTGGCTTGATTGCTCCAGGAATCACCATGGCTGACATTTTGTGCTTTAACCTCATACAGGCCCGCTTTCACAAGGAGAGGGAGTTCTCCGAACCTGATGTCGGTACCAGATTGAAACTGATGGGGGTTGATGTTGCCTCTTTCGGTGATTACTTTGCTGACAAGAATGATCCCAAATGGCTTCCAAAGGGCTATTCCTTGAAGAAGGTGCGGTCTCTGATTTACGAAAACCCCTTTGAAGGCACTTACACCAAGCTAATCCTCACCCAAGATGGCAAGTACCTATTGGGTGGTATCCTCGTCGGTAACACGAAGCAGTTCACAAAGTTTACCTCAATTGTCAAACAGAGAAAACCTTTGCCATGTCCAGCTTCTGAGCTCATCTTGGGTAAAAGTGGTGATGAGGAAGACACGGGTATGCTCTCAGATGATACACAGGTTTGCTCATGCCAGAATGTCACCAAAGGTGACCTCGTTGCAGCCATTAAAGAGGGTAAAGCTGGGTCACTGGGTGAGCTGAAGTCTTTTACCAAGGCAGGAACTTCCTGCGGTGGTTGTGAGCCAACAATGAAGTCCATTTTTGAAGCTGAGATGAAGAAACAAGGTAAGCAGCTGTCTAATGCCCTATGTATCCACTTCAAAGAGCCTCGTGTGGACCTCTTCTCCATTGTTATGGTTAAGCAGTACAAGACATTTAGCGAGGTCATGACCAACCATGGTCTGATTGAGAATGCTGCTGGTTGTGAGATTTGCAAACCAACCATTGGTTCTATCCTTGCAACTTTGCAAGGTCGCCATATCCTTCAATCCGATCTTCATGGCCTACAGGACACAAATGACCGCTTCCTTGGTAACATTCAGCGAAACGGTACGTACTCCATCGTACCCAGAATGTCCGGAGGTGAAATCACACCTGAGAAGCTCATTGCCATTGGTCAGATTGCTCAAAAGTGGGACCTCTACACAAAGATAACCGGTGCCCAACGCGTTGACATGTTTGGTGCTCTCAAACAAGACCTGCCGGAGATTTGGCGCGAACTGTATGATAATGGCTTTGAATCTGGTCAGGCATATGGTAAATCATTGAGAAACGTCAAGTCTTGTGTCGGCTCTACATGGTGTCGTTACGGTATAGGTGACTCTGTCGGATTGGCTTTGAGACTCGAGGAAAGGTACAAGGGTATCCGCTCCCCGCACAAGATGAAGGGAGGTGTCTCTGGTTGCATCAGAGACTGTGCTGAATTCCATTCCAAGGATTTCGGTCTCTGTGCTGTACAGAATGGGTTTGATGTCTACGTTGGTGGTAATGGTGGTATGAAACCAGCACATGCGCAACTCTTGAAGGCCGATGTTGCACCAGATCAAGTCATTCCTCTGCTAGACAGATATTTGATGTTTTACTTTCGCACTGCTGACCGTCTCCAAAGAACTGCGAGATGGTTGGAAAATATAGATGGTGGCATTGAGTACCTTCGTGACGTGATCGTGCATGACAAGTTGGGAATTGCAGCAGACTTAGAGAAGCAGATGCAAGAACTCATCGGTCATTACTTTGATGAATGGGCTGCCACTGCTGTGGATCGTGAATTCCACGACTCTTCAATCTTCAAACAGTTTGCCAACACTGAACAGCAAGTGGAGTCCATTGAGTTGATTCGAGAGAGAGGACAGAGAAGACCAGCAGATTGGCCTGAAAACGACACTTTGATGAGACGCGATTTCAAAGGCGTCAAGTGGTCGAGCACTTCCTGGAGACCTGTTTGCAAATCAAGTGACTTACCTGAGAAGGAAGTTGGTTCTTCCACTACAATATTGATTTCAGATACACAGATTGCTCTCTTTAGACTGAAAGGAAAGCTCTATGCCTCACAGAATATGTGCGGTCATAAACGTGCATTTGTCCTGTCCCAAGGTATCCTATCCACTGATGAAAACAACGATGTCTATATCTCCTGTCCACTCCATAAGAAGAACTATGTCATCGATCCTGACTCAGCTAACAAGGGTTCCTGCAAGAATGATGACTCTCTATCTGTAACTGTGTTTGATATTAAGGAGGAAGATGGTCAGATTTATCTTGACTTACCTCCTGATGATGAGCTGGATGAGGTTTTGGCTACTGGGAAATGGAGGGTAAAGAAGGAGGAAATAACAGATAAGAATACCAAGAGACTTGAGGAGTTGGATAAGAAGTACAAGATCACGTACCCAGTTAGAGGCAGAGTTCCAGTTGCCGCTACTGGCGCGGGTTCCAGTGATGCGTTAGATTGGTAAGGAATATTGGATTTTAGTCTACTATAATGGATGATTTCTTCAGTTCAGGTTTTTCCTTTTTTTAATAAACTCCGCCTTTTTATCTATGTTCCTCGAGCGTGTTCGGAGGTTAAGTTCATAAGGCCGTGTGGATTGATAAGGATCAAGTATCAATCAATGACGAGGGATTCACGTCTCGGATCTTACAAATGTCACTTCTACGTAAACAGAGATTCCTGAAGCATGATAACAAACTCGATCCCGATAAATTTGATTGGGCATTTTGCTGGTAGCTAATAACTGTCTATATCATAGCTCATATAAAAGATAGAGCTTCTTGGGTGAGATCTTTGTAATTCAATGAGTTCTGGTTATTTGCTATTCACGAGGAACTGTTCTTGGTGGTATAGTAAATGTTCCCATGATCCTTTGCTTTAATTCCTACAATTTTGAATTAAAGCTACTGGGGCTTCAGATGACGATATCGTAATCGGCTGTATTTATAAAAGTGGGAGCAGATTTAACCAGCATGTTCCACAACTTCACCAACAAGCTTGCCTGACTTGAACTGGAATTTGAACTGTTCAGGCACATTGACTTCTTTAAAGTCACCCTCTTCCTCACCAGGGATATTCACATTCAACCCCGTCGTAGTGGTAGTGTAAATCTCTGTGTTGAGAGAGTCTGCACCTAGGTAGATTTGGCCCTCGTCGGAGTTGTCAATGGAGATCTGTGGCACAGAACCCAATACTTGAATGCCAAACTTCTTGGAGTTTATGACTGAAATACCTGAGATTGCAGAGTCTGTAACAAGAGCAACTTTGGTAGTAGATGATAGGGAGACTGCATTCACCTTACCCTTTAATTGTACAGTAGAGTCCTTAGAATCTGTAATGAAGACACTATGAGACAACTCCACATCCAAAACAATATCGTGACGGCCTTCGACATTCTTAACTATCCACTTGTTCGCTTGCAATTCAACGACTGCCTCTGGCTTTGGTTTTCTAGAGAGTGAATTTGGTTTTTTGGGAATTGGCGGAGCCTTCTTTCCAGAAGAATTTGAGGCAGTGGAACCGCTAGAGTTGGAGCGCACAAGAGATGATTGACGAAGCTCTGGGTTCTTGTGTGTCATTTGTGACTTATCAACCTTTTTTAGACCCTTGGTGATCCCTTCACCTTTGCTGAGCTCCGAAAAAACAGCAGAGATACCACCTGCTGGAGCAGAGGAAGATGAAGAAGATGGAATGTCGTCAAATAGTTCAGCTGGTGGAGGTGGTGGCGGTGGTGGCGGTGGTGGACCATCAGCAGAGAGTGGGGATGGTGTTGAATCCTTGATAGAACCAGTAGCCAATCTGGAGGCAAAGTCACCCTCAGAACCCCAAACCAATCCTGTGGTATGGTACTGTTTGACGTAAAGCTTCAATCCGTCAAAGATTCCCAGGTATTGCTTGACCCATTCGACGTGGCGAGCATCCTTTTCCTTGAATTCCTTGAGCACCTTGTTGGTCCAGAATGTGGCAGAATCTTTAATCTCTGGAATATAACTGACTGGTGTATTGACGAGGATCCAACTCAAAACACCAGCGCCCTCTGCAATGGCATTGAGGTGAGGAAAGTACTGTGAGCGACGATTGTTGTCTTTGAAGTCATTGATCGCAGCAACAATTTCCTGCAATGGAGACAAGAGTGCTGCAGAGACCGGTGAGGCAAAGTCTGGCTTTGCAGACTCAGCAGCAGCCTTGATAAATTGGGCCTGGAATCGGAAAGCAGATGCCAGTTTAGAGGCTTGCGCACCAACCAACTCATCCATCTCATTTGAAAGAGAGACAAACGGATCCACGTAGAGTTCGAGAAAGTCTCCGAATGCTTTTGTGGAAGCGGTTTCTGCCTCAGTGAGGTCAATCATGAGCGTATCTTGAGCAGAAGCAGACACGGAGCTGTCGGCATGTTGACGTGAGCCTGTAACTACTGAAGCAACGTCTGCCAATGCAGCGCCTGCTGAGGCATTGTTGAGGACGATATTCTCTAAAGCAGAAGTTGCACGCTCTAGACGATTGAAGAGCTCTGTGTACTTGGATGCATCCATCTTCCGTGGGGCTGTGTTTTGCTGTTTTAGTTGTTTTGTACAGAATAATGTTTTGGACTTTGGTAGAAGGGAGAACCGGTAAAACATATTGTTTACCCTCGGAAATTATAGTTATTGAAAATCAGCATCAACACCAAACTGAACAGGTGGGGAGGTTACAAAACCGACACTAATAGAAGCGCGTAACGAGAAAAGATGACACCCAACTTGCATCCACCAGAGCTTCGTCGAGTCTACGACATTCGTGACTATACGCCATCAACACGTATGGAACCCTTTGCGCCTCCAGGCACCTACTCTCCATCAGTGCCCATTGCCATTGATCTCGGTACCCACTCCACACGTATTGGTCTGACCACATCCAAGGATCCAACACACGCATATCCAACACTACTTTCGAAGTACCGTGACCGTAAGCTTCAACAAACTTTCACCTTCATTGGAAACGATGTGTTTCTCGACCCAGCGATCAAGACACAGGCCAAGTCTCCCTTTGACGGTAGTATACTCACGAACTGGGAGCACGCGGAGTCAATGCTGGACTATGCTTTCCACCATCTGGGTGTGAACACGCATGGGAGTGTGCAAAACCCTATCGTGATTACTGAAAGACCTGGAATGCCTCTTATGCAAAGAAGATCGCTGTATGAGATGCTTTATGAAACCTATAGCGTGGACAAAGTCGCTCTTGGAATAGATTCGCTATTCTCATTCCATGCCAATGGTGGAACTGATGGTATCGTGATTGGTACTGGCCATGAAGCAACGCATGTGATTCCTGTAGTCGAAGGCAAAGGAGTCATGTCTGAGGCAAAGAGAATTAATTGGGGTGGTAGACAAGCTACTGACTATATGTCAAGTCTGCTCCAACTGAAGTATCCATTCTTCCCCACAAAGCTCAGTACGGCTCAAGTAGATAACATTGTTAAGGATTGGTGCTATGTTTCCACAGATTATCAAGAAGAGTTGCGTACAGCGATGGATCTTGACAAGCTCAGTAAACTGGATGTCACTTTGGAGGCCCCGTTCACCGAAGCTGAAAAAGTTCAAAAGACAGAAGAGGAACTTGCCATTTTGGCAGAGAAGCGCAAAGAACAAGGTCGTCGTCTTCAAGAACAAGCCCAGCAGAAAAGGCTGGAGAAGTTGATTCAAAAGGAACAAGAGTTCGAGTATTTCACCAGCCTTCAAGAGCGTCTTACCACCATGTCCAAGAAAAATAAGCTGGCTGCATTCAAAGAGGAAGGCTTTGCTAACGAAGAGGAGTTCACCAAACGTCTTGCAGATCTCACCAATGCTGTTAAGCGAGCTAGAAAACAGGATATTGGTGACGAGGCACCCACGGAAGCACCATCCTTCCCACTTCTCGAGACTCCAGATGAGGAACTTACCCCAGAACAACTCAAAGACAAGAAGAAACAACGGATGCTCAAGGCTGCGCACGATGCTCGTATTCGTGCTAAGTTTGAGAAGGAGGCCCACCAACAGCAACTAGCCAAAGAAGCACAGGAAGATGCTGATTGGCGTGCAAGAGATCTCAAGGGGTGGATTCATGATCGTCGCTCTAAACTGAGTACCATTATAGCAGCTAGAAAGGAGCGTACTAAGCTAAAGGAACAGTTGTCCAACAGAAAGTCACTTGCTGCACAGATGAGAATGAAGAACATTGCATCTTTGGCCTCTGAGAATAACAATGGGAAGAGAAAAAGAGGCGGAAACATCGATAATGACCCCACAGATACTTTCGGTACCAATGACGATGATTGGGGAATTTACAGAGACATTGCAAACGTTGATGACGACGAATTCCTGGAGGAGGAGGAGGCACAACTTGTTACGTTAGAAAAGGAGCTTCTTGAACACGATCCAACTTTCACCCAGGAGGATACCCTTGAAGCCTCTTTTGATTTTAGAAAGTCTGTTCTACATAGGTTTTACCGCGGTGAAGGTGCATTCGACTCTGAAGATTCACACCAGTTACACCAGATTCATGTCAATATTGAGAGAATCAGGGTTCCAGAAGTGTTGTTTCAACCATCAATTGCGGGTTTGGATCAAGGGGGTATTCCTGAGGTTTTACAGCAGCAGCTTCTACACAATTTGAGGACTATCCGAGGCTTGGATGGATCAGGTGATAAGTCCACTGGGTTTTCTGGCGATGCTGATCCATTCCCCCTGGCCAGGGATATCTTTGTGTCTGGTGGTTTAGCAAAGTTTCCAAACTTCAGCACTCGTTTGCGCTCCGAGATCGTATCATTTTTACCAGTAGGGACTCCATTGAATGTGAGACTGGCCAATGATCCATTGAATGATGCATGGAGAGGTATGGCATCTTGGGCTGAGAAACAAAAAGAACTTGGGTACAGTGGGTTTGTAACCAGAAAAGAGTATGATGAAATGGGTCCCGATTACCTAAAGGAGCATGGACTGGGAAACAGTGCTGTGTTGAAGGAGTAAAGGTGTGCAGTGCCTTCTTCCAGAAGTAGTCGTGAGATTTATCAGAGGATATGATTTGTAATGTGATTTCTCAGCTCGAGGTGCCTCAGTGCAAAGCTTTAGAAATTGAGATGACTGCGTGAAAATTTGAAGTTCTCTATCACTGTATCCCGAATTGCGAATATAAGTTTCACGGCCTTCGATGAGAAGGAGATAGCTAGGTATGTTTGCCAGAAGTAGATATTAAATGACAACTATGGATCTCAAAACAGATTTTGCTGTTCCAGAATGGGAGATGCAGTCTGGACCCTAAAGTTTTTGGAATGAGTGCCAAAAAGACCAAAGGGTACATATCATATAAAGGACGAAAAATTATACCATGCTGCTCATTATCCATATCAACTACCAGATGACAACAAGGACAAGTTCAGAAACACAACCAAAATATCTCACACCACCTACTTGAAGTTTATTTCTGACGAGCATGCACCTTTGGAGTAGCAAATGTGTTGGGCATCTGGACATAGCCACTTATTTTGAGAACGCAGGTTTCTCGGCTATCGTTACTGTAACGTGCTATTCAGAGCTTTGGAAAAATGAATGATGAGCTCCGTTGGATTGGATGTATTCCGAAACGTGCCAAACAAACGATGATCATAGATTCGCCAATACACAAGATGTGGCCAACTAAGCACATTTGACGACTTCCACCATTGTCACTTTTAGAAAGCTCGGGTTTGAGGGTTGCTTAGGAGGTAAGGGATACGCATATATCTAATCATCTGCTTTATAACTATGATCTGTGTCGCACTGAGATTGAGAGGATTCTGAAGTAACACATTTTGTGCAAGAAGCACATCTTAAAGGCCATTCAAATTCTGGGCAACACTAGTTGTCTAGTTCCTTTCATTCACGCACGCTTCAGTCTCTCCAATAAAGCCATTTCGCTTCCTCTTTTGTACCCAACAACACATCGTGCTTTGCCAGAGCCATCATAATAAAGCCAGCTCTCCCATTCATCTCCATTCAGCAGACTCCTGGTATATTCATATTGGCGCTTTTGGCCTAACTCGAAGATGAATCCATTTGCCTTTAAAGGGATCACAAACCTGTTTATCAAGGCCTCGTAAAACGGGGTATCACCAACTAGGGCTAACTCTGGCTCATACAGACGAACCGACCTCCCCATCTCAGCTGATTTGTATTCCTCTAGTGGGATATAGGGTGGATTGGAAGTGATCAAGTCCACTTCATTGAGGACACTTGTATCAAATTCAAACAAGTCACCATTATAGAACTTCACATTTTCGACATTGTTACGTCTCTTATTTTCTAGAGATAATGCCACAGCCTTTGCGCTAATATCAATAGCCTTCACAACTACTCTATCTCCCATATCACTGCCTATGAGCAGAGGAATACACCCAGTTCCTGTACAAACATCCAGTACTTGAATCTTTCTATTCATCCTCAACTCGCTCAAATAGTCAACTAATGAAACACACCACTCTTCAGTCTCCCAACGTGGTATCAATACTCCAGTGGTGCACTTGACATCAATCGATCCAAAGGGCTGAGAGCCCAAAATGTACTGCAATGGAACGAAGCGGGATCGCTGTTGACAAGCAAGAACCCACTTGTGTGAGGGCAGTTCTGTCTTAATCCATTGAAGTTCCTTAAGGGCTGCTTCAAGGGTCCTACATGCAGGTAGAAGGAGTGGAAGAAGGCGTGAGTAGCTTGATGCCTGCTGTATCAACCTTGGCGTGATTCTAGGCATTCTGTCCGTTGTCTGTAATGAAAGAGAGAAGGTACTGGTTTGAAGCGATGTTTCTTGAGGCTGTTTGAAATTGTAATTACCCGGATTAGAGTAATCGAACCAGCAAAACAAGCACACCCACTACATATCCAACCCTTCTTGTGCTCAATGATAGAAACGCTACTGTCGTCCAACAACCAGTGTGTTGTTGTTCTCAGGGAGAACTCAGTCACAAAGCGATATTTCAAGCAATCACTTCGAGCTCAGTTATTTCGCAAACAACGACACACCCAAGCTAAACTCGAGCCTATTGACCTTCTTGCCATCGAAATACAGATTCTCAGGGACCTAAGTCACCCGAATATTGCACATCTTCTGGAAATTGATGATACGCCCACTTCAATAGACATTCATATGCCCTTTTATGGGGCACCGCTCGACGTCTTCAACAACAAACTCTATGTTCCCCGTCATGAGCTCCACCACATTTTGCGACAGCTTTTCCACGCCATTGAATACCTTCATTCTCACCATATCATCCATGGTGACATCAAGCCATCTAACATACTCATTATGCAGCCAAACAATCGACTCACATTAGTTGATTTTGGCTCAAGCTTATCCGTTGGAGAAAATAGATTTCCACAATCAACGCCAGCATTCCAACCACCTGAATACTTCCACCGTGACAGAAAAGAAGATATCAACTTACCTGCTGTAGACTCATGGGCATTGGGTGTCACATTACACTTGATCCTGCTTCAGCGGTTCCCTTATGACACATCAGGAACGATTATAGAACTTGCTGAGAGGGTTGTTAATCATGACTGTCCCATCATGAAAGGTGTTAGTGTGTATGGCGATATAGTTCTGATGCTCTTGCAAAGAGACCCTGAAAAAAGATGGTTGATACGGCAGGTTATTGATTACTTTGAGAACATCTTTATCTTTTAGCTCTAAAGACTCACGTTTTCAGTTGGGAATTCCAACACCAGCCATATTTTTTGGATCAGGTACTATCGTTGACATTTATAGCCTATTATCCATCTTCACCTCTCTCATCTTGTAATTGTTAATTAATCTTTCATTGAGAATGACACAATAAAGGGTCATGATAGGATGCGTATAGCAGTTTACGAGTTTACAAGTTTAGTCAATGATTAGTCAGAATAGCCTATAAGCTATACACCCATACAAAAAAATCCTGCCAATAGCCATCTCGCACTAACAAATCCACTTACTGACACAATAAGGAGGAACATCGAAGATGGCTGAAGAGCAACCCAAATGTCCAGTGGATCACAAGTCTAGAGAAGGTTGGCTACAAAACAGTCAGGCTGCAGTAGCAGTAGCTCCACATCCAAGCCTACCCGAATCTTCAGCGGATAAATGCCCAGTTGACCACAACTCCAGGGCTAAATGGGCTGAGATCGGTGCCCACTCAAGACATGAAGGGGACATTAACACAGTAGAGAAGTGTCCTGTTGATCACAGATCCGGTGCCAAATGGGCAGAAATCGGATCTTCAAGAAAGAACGGGACATCTGTTGTTGATGGATCCAAGATCAATACTGATTATGAACCAGTTTCCCAAGCCCAGCATACCTCAGATGCCCTCCCTGTCACTCCAACGTACACTACAGATGTCCAGCTCCCAACTGAGAGAGAAGTTTCATCTATTCCACGTACTGGTGCTGACTCCAACTGGATCTATCCTTCCCAAAAGCAGTTCTTCGAGGCCATGAAGCGCAAGAACTGGGACCCATCACCGCAAGAGATGAATACAGTTGTGCCTATCCACAATGCGGTCAACGAGCGTGTATGGTTTCAAATCCAGAGATGGGAAGAAGGTCAAGGTGGAGAGAAATGTGGAGGGCTCCAGTTGACAAGTTTTAAAGGTGATTCGAAAAAGGTCACGCCAAAGGCCCTGTTCTGGTCCCTCTTTGGCTACACTAAGCCGTTTGACAGACACGACTGGACTATTGACCGTTGTGGGAAGGAAGTTGAGTATGTGATTGATTTCTACCAGGGAAGAGGCAATCCAAACATGGCTGGAACGGCTAGTTTCTACCTTGACGTAAGACCAAAGCTGAACAGTTTTGAAGGTGTTAGATTGAGAGTTATGAAGTTCTTTGGTCTATAGAAGAAAGGAAAACCTCGGATTGTAAATAGATTGCTAATGAGTATATTTTTATGTACAAAGAAGAAGGACGTGTAAGCTAAGCTGTATTATGAGTGGAGTGGGCTTGTCTATGGTCTGGCAAATGCACCAGAAGACCCCAGTTTTTGCATATTCTCACCAACCTGGACGTTTACTTCAAAGTACTTAGACACACATCTGTCAATACAAAGAGACTCGTTCTTGCTCAAGTCACCCTCAGGGTAGCTTGAGTTGCTGATACACTTCTGGTGGCAGTTGTCGACCAGTCTGTTAAACATGTCGGTGACCAAGTCAAGTTCAGCCTCAGCGGCTTGAATCTTCTGTTGAGCTGATTGTTGTGGAGCACCACCTAGACCAAGGAAAGACATCGTAGATCGGGATTCTTGTTGACGATGGAAGTTGTTGACTACCGAGATGTCGTTGCTGTGATGAAAAAAAAAAAAGTTATGAAAAAGTCGTTAGGAGCCACATTTGCTTTTTAGAACACGTGACAGAGTCTGGGATCTATGGTTAATAGTTCCATTATTAGATGACAGAGGGAGAGTCAGTGCTAGTTAAAGGTGAATAGAGATCTTTTCATCAAGATAATACTTAGTAGCTACCATCTATTTCCCGTAAAGGTTTTTCCGAGTAACTCCGTGGGTGGTGAGACCCCTGCACAAAATCTGGAAATGACTTCAATTGTCGAAAACACAAACTCGATTCTCCCTGAAGGACACCGATTCGCCCCCAAAAAGTTGCACCAAAATGGCATCTACCGTTAAGAGACACACCAAGAGTCAAAGTGCTTTTGTAAGTTACCAGTTACTTTCAATAATTTATCCTTTTCTTTCACCTAGTCTCCTCTTTGAGGCAAACGGAAGAATGAAACACATGGGATAAAATACTTGTTGCACCACAGGATCTCGTTACTAACCATCTCCATCTCTCAGGCCTTCGACAACACCACCACTTCCGCTGCTGCTAGTCAGATGCGCAATTCCTTGAATAAGCTGTCCGACACAGTCCAAGATCCTGAGGAGAAGTCCCGTTTCGAGAATCAGATGGACACTTTCTTTGCTTTGTTTAGAAGATACTTGACAGACAAGGCTGCTGGCACCACTTTGGACTGGGACAAGATTAGATCACCTAATGCCGATGAGGTTGTTGCCTATGATGCCATTGAGGAGGCTCATAGCTCTGACACCTCAAACTTGGACAAGTTAGCAGTCTTGAAGTTGAATGGTGGTTTGGGTACCTCCATGGGTTGTGTTGGCCCAAAGTCTGTCATTGAAGTTAGAGACGGGAATACTTTTTTGGACTTGTCTGTTAGACAGATTGAGCACTTGAACAGACAGTACGACTCCGATGTTCCGTTGTTATTGATGAACTCTTTCAACACTGACAAGGACACCCATCAGATCATCAGAAAGTACGGTGGTCACAGAATTAGAATCAGAACCTTCAACCAATCCAAGTATCCAAGAGTTCACAAGGACTCTTTGCTACCGGTCCCACAGAATGCCGATGATGATATCGATGCCTGGTACCCACCAGGTCACGGCGACTTGTTTGAATCTTTGCATGCCTCTGGTGAATTGGACGCATTGATTGAGCAAGGAAAGGAGATCTTGTTTGTCTCCAACGGTGATAATTTAGGTGCTACTGTTGACTTGAAGGTGCTAAACCACATGATTGAGACCAACTCGGAGTACATCATGGAGTTGACCGACAAAACCAGAGCTGATGTGAAGGGTGGTACTTTGATCAACTACAACGGCCAAGTCAGATTGTTGGAGATTGCACAAGTTCCAAAAGAGCATGTTGAAGAGTTCAAGTCCATCAAGAAGTTCAAGAACTTCAACACCAACAACTTGTGGATTAACTTGAAGGCCATTAAGAGATTGCTTGAAAGCAATTCCATTGAGTCTGAGATCATTCCAAATGGTAAAACCATCAGAAACGCCATTGGTCAAGACATTAATGTGTTACAGTTAGAAACAGCAGTTGGTGCTGCCATTAGACACTTTGAGAATGCACATGGTGTCGTTGTCCCGAGATCTAGATTCTTGCCTGTCAAAACTTGTTCTGACTTGCTATTGGTCAAGTCTGACTTGTTCTATTTGGAACACGGTGCTCTAAAATTGGACGAATCCAGATTTGGTGCTAACCCGTTGATTAAGTTGGGTTCTCACTTCAAGAAGGTATCTAACTTCAATAGCAGAATTGCTCATATTCCAAAGATTTTGGAGTTGGATCACTTGACCATCACTGGTAACGTGTCTTTGGGTAAGAACGTTGTCTTAAAAGGTACGGTTATTATTGTCTGCCAAGATGGCCAAAGAATTGACATTCCAAACGGATCAGTTTTAGAGAATGTTGTCATTACTGGTAATTTGACTATCTTGGAGCACTAGAGGAGGAATGCGTGTGTTTTTGCTTGTTAACGTCATATTTATTGCTGTATCTTTCATTGACTGAAAAATAAATTGCTTAGTGTAAATTAGTTCTTCTCTTGTAAGCTTTTGATATCGAGTATCAGGAACTGTTTGACGTAATATTAGCCGATTGCGGATCGTGCCGTCGGATATAGATTTTTTATACTCAAGTTATTGCAATCTGAGATCTGAAATCTGGACTAGAGATTAAAAAAAACTTGTCTAATTTTATCAATGTTTTCTCATCTGCAATTGAGCAATTCTTTACCAATAAGTCAGCTTTATTCAATGACAATGACATCCTATCAGTCTATAAAGATATGAACAGAAAATGGAATGTCTTAAGACCTGAGCATGCCGGAAAACTTGGAATATTTTACTGAAAACATCAGTTCAACTGTTTTTGATATATTAGAAACACTGATCTGACGAGATTGATTCATCCAAATCAAGATCCAATAGACATAGTCCTGATGAAGGAGGTTTTAAATCTGAGAGAGTATTTCAAACATATCAATTATGATTATTCGATCCTGACTGGAAACGTTGGTCAAATCTTAGAAACTATCAAGGAATACAAAAATAGGGCCAATAATGGTAAAAACGCAGATGGAAAACCAGAGTCCACTTCTGGAAACTTCTATGAAGCAGAATCCTGTTATACCCCTGTACCAGATGATGCCAATAATGATGAGAAGATGTCTCTGGTTGATACTGGTGCTTCAACAACTCTCGTCAGAGATTTATCTTTATTGGCTGATGTGAAGACCAGCAATACAAAAGTCATGGGAATTAAAGACACATCAGGAATCTTCATCAGAGGTTTCACTAAAAGTGAGAAACTTGATCATTAGAGCTACCCACTTACCATCCAACAAATTCAACACTTTATGTTGAATATTTCACGTGTTAGGTAATGTTAAGATCAGTTTTGAAGACTTTGGTCCTATTTTCTTAGATTTGATCCTTCATAAGCATACGATGAAGGTGAAAGAACTTACATTATTCCTAGCTTACGCTGAACAGACTGGAAATTTGTGGAAGTATGGAAATATTTCCGTTTATGGATTATTACGACAGTATAGGATCCTGATATTAATGGTAGTCTACTCCAAGATTGACTTGATGGTAACTACATCCATGCATTGCATGACATCTGATAAGTAAGGAATTGGTCAATGTATTACTTGGCAATGAGCCTACCTCTTAGATTATCCAAACTTGCCAAACTGTGAGAGTCCTAGAGAGACTATTTCTAAGCATAATCCCAACAGGTGTATACTAGATATTAGCTTATGAAGATAAAAACCGGTGAAAGTCTTGAAGGGGAATAATAGATTCCTATAACAGCGTACTATTAACTAAGATTAAAGATCCTTCCACACAATGCCAAAAAGATGCTAGGCTGTTGATAGAACTTGGACTATTTGTTTCTCCAGACCAAAGATGTAACGGAATATGGGATTATGATAGTCATAGATGGCTGAAAAGTTAGATCCTTGACCCGCGAGCCTTGAATATTGAATACTAGTCGCTTAGTCATTACAATGACTGATGATTGATTATTGATGATCGATGATCGATGCCGTCGGATCATTTGGAATTTACAATAAGGTTATCACCATAGTGGTCAGCAAATGGCCCCTAGCGCATGTCTTGAGGTGCTTTCAGTATATCTTGCACGTTTAGCCTTGGAGTTTCTCTGCGGTGTGCCACTTTGGTCCAGGTTTGGCAATCAGGGAAACAAGTTTCTTTTGCAGATTGGTACCAATACATTCATATTCCACATTCTCATTGTTGTCTAAGAGGCCTTCACTCAAATTCCATGCAAACAGTGCTAATCACACGACAACAAACACGATATTGTAAGTGTGAACCACATTTTTGGTCTTAAGGGGAAAAATGTGTCTACCACAAAATCAAAATAATTACATAGCTGCCGTATAAACACCAAACCAGGAACTACCTGCTGCTCTTTTGAAGTCACACGCTCATTTCCCTTGTGGCTTTGCATTGCTTTTGATTTGCCAGTTCTTGTTCACAATTGGTATTTTCCCGCATAGCTATTTTTCTGTTTGTCCATCATCATGACAAAGTCGAGAGTTGCTCACGATGCTCTCTGCGAGCGAATTGAGATCTTGAGTGTTCCACAGAAGGTCATTGGCTGTCATTCCTCTGTCAACGAGTCGTTTGAGAATGACCCTAATGCTGGAGATGACGCCCAAGGGGAGACGAATCAGAAGGAGGAGAGGAGATTGAGGTTCAGGGATCGACTCTGCAACCTTTTCAGTTCGAGAAAGAAGAAATGTGATGATGGTGAAGACTTGAGTGCTGTCTCAGGTGAAATCAGCTGCTCTGATGTTGACGGTTCCCACTTGTCTGGTCATACTGAGGATTCGAGATCTGTTTCATTCTCGTCATTTGGCTCTGAAGACGAGGAGAAGATCCAGGAGTTGAAGAGGATCATAAGAGAACAAGAGGAGGACCAAGAAAAGGGACAGCTTCGAAACTTGAAGTCGACAAAAGATGAAGAAGAGGAGCCAGAATCGCTTGTCAGTAATGCGGACATTCTTTCTGAATCTGACTGTTTTGATGAAGAAACATACCTAAACACTCTTAGAAATCAGCATATTCCTCCCGACTTGATTGATGAAAATGAATTCAGACACGTTGATACCACACAAGAGAGTGAGATACCAGTATCCAAACTTTTCCTCAGAATCTATCCGGAACAAGCATCTCTTTACAAGTTGGAGAAGGAGTGCATTGAGGCTACAGATTATCAACTACTCTACTCCTGGCGTATCTGGATCAAACAGCCTTATACATGCCCCCAGAGCGGTAAAAGGAAACTCAAGTTGGCTCCTAATCAGTCTATTGAGACCAAATTGGACATGTCTGAGATTATCAACCTGTACTCCCAACGGATTCACGAGGGCCATGATTTCGAAGTTCATTTCTTTAGACCAGAGTTCAGACCAAAAAAACCAGCTACGAAGGGGACTGTGATATCCTTCAAGGCACCATACAAGAAGAGCTACAGTGTATTGAAGTACGTCACACGTATGTTTTTGGATGATCAGTTTTTTCAGAGTGAGGATTTGACACATTACACCTTGAAAAACACTGTCATTGGTGTGAGTTTCTTTATGTATGAAAAAAAGCTTGTTGTAAAACTCTGGTGTCTCAAGACAGTGGATCCTTTCCGGTTGTGTGAATTGATGAGACGAACTTTGCCAGAAAGGTACCAGAGAGTTATTGGTAACGCCAGTTTTTACGATGGGGGTGTTGAAAAGCTGAGACGTGTTTATCAGGGATTTGGGAGTACATAGTGATAAAATGTCCACGTATTTAAGTGTCTGTAATTACACAGGTTGTACCTTGTTTCCATCTTTTAGGTTGGTAGGTCCACCTACTCAAAGATCTTATTCACAAACAATAGACCTGGTGTCCTTTTTTGACTTATTTCCCAAACCACACACTCATCAGTAGTGCAATGGCACACTCAACCACGAATATTTCGACAAGAGACCTCATTGCCTATCTCAAGTCTAGAAAGACAACTGGGAATACTGGGAGAGCAAAGAGGGTGAAACCTAAACCTATCAGGGCGACACAATCATATGGCGCTTTCCATGGTACAAGGAGCAAGAAAAGGAAAGACATGGGTACCTATATTGCGATTATCAGGAAGATGATGAACAGAAGGTGATAGGCTGTTGTGGGATCTCTTTTGAATCAAATCTTGTCGATGTTTCTTCTAACTTCCGAGATGTGTTCAAATGGCAGTTCTCTCTCAACAAAACTCATCATTGATTCGACCGACATAACAAGCCGTTGTCTTCTGAGCAGAGTGTACATAGTTCTGATGTTTATCCTTTCTTCATTTGCAGAATGCTCACCATAAGCTGCTAAATCTTCACTCAGCTGTTCTATGAAGAGTTCACCAGCCTCCATAAGGACAGGGAAGGCCTTGTCATTCAGTGGCTTCTTCAGAATCTCTCTAGCATAATCCCTCACCATTTTGTTGTTCCTTGTTGACTTGAGGGCTACCGGATTCTTTGGGTATTCGTTCTTTAGTCTGGTGGCTACTCCTCCACCGTTATGTGCTACCTCTTCCACTTCCTCAAATTCATCCGCCTCTTCAGGCTCAAGAAGAACATTATCAGGTGCCAGTCCTTGGGGAATTGCAATGTCAGAAAGTCGTCCTATTCTTGATGTTGTGTCGAGGCCTTCTCCCGGTGTCAGGAAGGGATTCATATTTTCTCTTGTGTTAGATGTCGGTGGTGTTTGCGGGATGGGGTCACCTGGAGAAAAGAAAAGTACCTCTCTTCGTTCTCCTTCTGGGTCGATCATTTCTTCGTGGTCTTCAAATCCACCCATGTCCATATCAAAGTCGTAATCAAATTCTCGATGGAATTGTTCGCTTAGAGGAAGGATATTTTCATCATGTCGCGTTAAATCTGGTTCAACATCATTCATGTCATTATTTTCTCCTAACATGAAGTGTAACGGAACTTCCGATTCTCGTAGTGGCTGTGATACAAACCCCATGTCTTCCTCATGTTGACGTAAAGTGCCTTGTGCCACAATTCTCTCTTGTCGCAGTGCTTCTTCGATATCTCGTTGTACTTGTTCCTCAACATCCTTTATTTCTAGGCGTTGCTGTTCTTGAGACCGTGTATGTCCTTCTCTTTCCTTCTGAGATTCTTCAGCCAGAGCATTGGTCAACTTCGACTCTCTCGTCAAAGCTCTTGACAAGACCCTCAGCGTATTTTGTGGTGTGGTGCTTCGTTTCCTGCTTCTTCTAGGCGTATTGAGTAGTACAGCAGCAGTCATTAATGCACTCCTGCGTCTGCTTGGGGTTCTGTTTGGCGTGCCTCTTGGAGTCCTGTGAGGAGTCCTTGACCTTGACCTTGACCGAGGAGATATGGACCTCGTTCGTGGTGTCCCGGGTGTCTCTGGTACCTGAAGTTGTTAGCAAACAAGTTAATAGAGCCTATGAAAGGACGTAAGACTTACTCTCAGCGGTGTTTCGGACATTGCGACCGTCTTTTTTTCAGCAGCTTGTGCTGTTGCTTTAATCTTTGATCAACAGGAATTAAGTTTTGTTTTGGTTTGTTTCAATATTTCAGTAACTATGGCAACCACAATGAAATAAGTCAATTTTGTTTTATTATCTATATAGCAAAAGCGTTTATGTCATACTAATGCTGATACTTAGTATCATTCTCAGCACGAACACCTTGGCTTTCTTCACTTAACTCTAGCCATTGGACACCTTCGACATTACTCTCTTTCAGGTTTGGGATGGCAGATTCTGCAACTAGTAAAGAGATGGCATCATAACCACCAGCGCCTGGAACCACTCCACCAATGACACCCTTGATACCATTGCACTGATCCAGCAGAGCAGTTTGCTGAGATGGTTCAATATCAGCCCCTGAACGTTCGGTAATTACACGCAGCTGGACTCTGATCTGGGAAATGGATTGGATTAGCCTCTGGAACTGGAACAGGCTTGGTGTTTTGAAGGAGAGGATTTCAGCAGTTGTGTGATTAGTGATGAGATCTAGGGCTTCATCATAAGAGTGTGTGGTGGATTCAGCATTCAGTTGTGTCAAACAGTCAACTAGTTTCATGTTTGCTGAGTTCAAAGCAGAGTAAATTTCTGATGATTCAGGGTCCTCCTTTCTCCATTTCTGTACCAATGACACCAATTTGGGCGTGTTGCTTCCAGTTTGTACATCACCCATGATCAGCTTGATCCCTCTTGGAAGGCTGACTTTGTCATTTCTGATGTTCCAATTGGTTATATCAACTAATGTTTGCAGTGCAGTCACGGAATTCGATGGAAGCGTGTTGATCAGCTCAGGTTCGAAGCGAGAGTAAACAATTGAGCCAAAGGTGGCAGCAGCCACGTCAAATCCAGAGCCAACCTTACCCTGCGCCTGACAATGCGCAACCTGAGCAAGATTATGGATCTGTTTCTGGGTCTCTTTGCCGGCGATGTCGAAGTTCTCCAAGAAGTAGGACAGTAGGGCTGTCGCCAGTACAGTGACGAGCCCAGCAGATGATCCAAGACCAGTTTTGGCAACTTCAGTGATTGTTTTTGAATGATAGAGGAACGAGCCCTTCTTGGTTGTGTTTTCTGTTGAATGGTATCCTGAATCAGAAAATATTGTGATGTGGAGATTGAATCGTGAAGTTGGTTCGATGTAGTGCAAAATGGTGGAGATTGTACTCTGAACAAACGGATTGACGCGATTATTGGCTTCTTTAATTGTGTTTATATTAGAAATTTTAAACTCCCAGTCACCCTTAGCAAATTGCGGGCTGCTGACTCTAATGGTGGACGTCTTCTCATCGACACCTGGCACAGTGCTAATGACAGCGTGCATTCTGGCAGAGAGCGCAACCACATACGCGGAAAATTGGGGATCAAGGACAAGGTAGCCACCCGCTAAAAGAGCTTTTCCTGGCGCACTAAATGCTTTTGAAGACATTGCGTTGCTTAGGAGGGGCTGAATTGCGTGTTAGTAGCGCAGAGTAGATCAACAAAGATCAACAAAGAGATACTTGTTTCCATTTAGTTGGTCACGTGAAATACATGCTTGGTTCACGTGCACCTCATTTGTTTTGGAAATCAAGCGCTGAAGCAAAACAAAATCAAAACAAACCATTATCAAATTCTTCTTGGTCCAAACCTGGAGCTTACTAAATATGTCTGGCGAGTCCCGTGTTGATCTTCTCAACTGGCTTAACGCAACACTTAACCTTAACTACACGAAAGTTGAACAGCTGGGCACTGGCGCCGCATATTGCCAGTTGATTGACTCCATCTTCCTCGATGTGCCAATGAATCGTGTCAAGTTTGATACGACTAAAGAGTACGAGTATCTCAACAACTTCAAGATTTTACAGAGTAGCTTTGCAAAGCATAAGATTAGTAAGACCATACCTGTTGAGAGACTGATAAAGTGCAAGTTCCAGGACAACTTGGAGTTCTTCCAGTGGATCAGAAAGTACTGGAAAGAGAACAAGGACGAGAGAGACTACGATCCAGACACCAGAAGAAAGAATCTCCCAGCAGGAGACGCAAGTGCTAGCTCTAGCTCGCTTGGAACGAGACAAAGAACATCTTCGGCATCAACAGCGGGTCCCACAAGACGTTCAGTTTCTGGATCTGCAACACCTAGTCTTTCTGGTGTGAGATCAGTGGCTGGGTCTAGAGTCTCAAGCAACGGCAGTAGCACGCTCAACGGTATGCAACGTGGTGCATCAAGAACCAGCTCGCGTGTCCCTTCAGTAACCAACACAAATAAGGAACTTGAAGCTGAGTTACAGCAGGCCAAGGCCATACTTCATGAGCGAGATAACGAATTGAACGAGTACAAAATTGCAGTGGATGCTCTTGAAACCGAGAGAAACTTCTACTTTAATAAACTGAGGGAGATCGAGATCTTTACAGAGTCCACTAGCGAACTTTTGAAAAGTGATACTGAGGAAGTACCAACTTTGAAGGACGTTTTGATCAAGATCCAGGAAGTCTTGTACAGCACCGAAGAAGGCTTCCAAGTTCCTGATGAGGCTGAAGTGAATGACATAAACATGGAGGAGGAGACATTTTAATCTTTTGAGAATAACGTACAGTTGCTTTACTTTCATTATTGTAGTTTGTATTTTTTTCTTTGATCTATATACACGTGGAAAAATATGGTCTGGTCCATTTAAACAGTGGCACCTTCTTGAGGTGGTGGAGGTGGAGCAGACTTGCCACCGGCAAAGTACTTTTCGAAACTGTCATTCTCTCTCCATTCTCTTGGACCCAGCAAGTCAATCATATCATCTCTGGTCAAAACTTCCTTCTTCAACAGTAGTTGAGCCACCTTCTCGACTTCAGCCTCCTTCTTAGTGAGTAGCTCCTTACATCTGACATAGCATTCATCAATGAGCTTCTTCACCTCAAGATCAATCGTAAGACTCGTCTTCTCACTGTATGGCTTTTGAACTTGGAATCCACCTTCATCACCAGTATCATATGAGATGTATCCAATAGCTGGACTCATACCAAGTCTGGTAACCATTGACTCAGCAATATTTGTAACCTTCTTAAAATCATCATGGGCACCAGAAGTCACTGTTGGGAAATGCAATTCTTCAGAAACACGACCACCGAGGGCCATGGTCATTCTGTCCTTGAACTGGTCCACAGATAACAAGTATTGATCAGGCGGCAAGTATTGTGCATAACCTAGGGCACCTTGGCCTCTTGGGATGATGGAAACCTTCAGCAATGGATCAGCAAATTTCAAGTACCAACCACAAATGGCATGACCGGCCTCGTGATAGGCAACAGTTTTCTTTTCCTCCTTAGACAAGACACGGGACTTTTTCTCCAAACCAGCAATGACACGCTCAATGGCCTGCTCGAAATGGCGCAATTCGACATAGTCATCATTATAACGAGCAGCAATTAAGGCAGCCTCGTTACAAGCATTGGCAATATCAGCACCACTGAAACCTGGAGTAAGAGCAGCCAATCTGCCACTCAGCTCGTCCTTGGCCACTTTGTTGACGCCATCCTTGTCGATCAAAAGTCTCAAATTATGCAAATGAACAATGTAAATGGCCTTACGGCCTTCAATATCTGGTCTGTCAATAGATACATGACGGTCAAATCTTCCTGGTCTCATCAATGCTGGATCAAGAACATCTGGTCTATTCGTACCAGCGAGCACAACAACATGATCAGAGGATTCAAACCCATCCATTTCAACAAGAAGTTGGTTCAAAGTCGCCTCTCTTTCATCGTTACCTCCCATAGCACCACCTTTACCTCTCTCTTTACCGATGGCATCAATTTCATCAACAAATATGATGGCTGGGGCCTTCTTTCTAGCAGTGGCAAACAAGTCACGGACACGGGATGCACCAACACCAACAAACATCTCAACAAATTCAGAACCTGAGACAGATAGGAAGGTAACACCAGCTTCACCAGCAGTGGCCTTGGCTAGGAGTGTCTTACCGGTACCTGGTGGACCAGACAAGATAGCACCTCTTGGGATCTTAGCACCGAGGCGTTCATACTTGGCTGGCTTTTTCAAAAACTCGACAAACTCCATAATTTCTTCCTTGGCCTCATCACAACCGGCGACATCTTTGAATTTAACTTTGATGTCGGTCTCTTGATTGAAGAGCTTAGCTTTGGACTTACCAACGCTAAAAATGTTATTCATGCCACCAGGACCACCAGGACCGCCACCTTGCATACGCTTAGACATGTAGAACAGACCACCTAGCAGGAGAACGGTTGGCAGGAATGGGAGAAGGAAGCCAAATGGAAGCCCACGCTCGACATACTGAACAGGGATACGTTCTTTGGATGGAATTTGAAGCTTGTCTTGGATGTCGTCAATTTGCTCTTCGAAGATATCAATTGAACCAATGGTGAAGGCGACAAAGTTACCAGCAGGGTTAAACCTCGAGTCTGTGCTTGAAGTAGTGGCTTCCGATCTTAGCTTAGCCTCAACAAGCTGCTTATTCACAACAACAAGCTTCTCTACAAGGCCTCTTTCAAGGTACTTGGTCTTGAACTCTTGGAATGTGAGTACACTTGGTGAGGTTGAGTCGCTTGGAGTGATCAGGTAGAAGAGAGTGGTGATACCGATCGTGAGGTACAGGGATCTGTAGAATTCCTTGGACTTGAAGTACTCACCTGGAGACATCTCCTTCTTGTTACCCTTGTTCTCATTCTCTTTGTTATTCTCCTTCTTATCCTTTTCTTGGTCCTTGTCCTCCTTCTTCTGGTTTAACGACGTTCTCGTTTGATTAAATGCACGTGGTCTATACGTTGAAAACAGTCTCGGTTGACTCGATAGGGTCAAGGGTCTCAGGCTGTGAGTTTTCCCCAGCAATTGGCGCCTTAGAATGTTCATGGTGGCAAATCCTCGGGTCTCGAACCTCAACGGGTATGGGAAGGAGTACTTTGAGCCAACAGAAGGGAAAAAGTAAAGCGTTAGTCAACAGCGGAAGTACTTCTTTAACAGGTCAAACTGTGAAGGTTAGCTGATTTTGGATTGCTTTTCTCGTTGCTTGTAGTTAAGTATAAGGAGAGTCTTCGAAGTTGACCCGCTTTTGGGAATCAAGAATTGTTAGTCGCGAAAATTAACTATTCAGGAAATTACCATTTGGAGGTATTCTGATCCTTTTCCCCAGATTTGACCCGTTTTGCTGGGTTTTGTTTACCTTTTGCCCTAAAACCACAACTCGAAATTGTGTAAAAGTTTAACAGTTCATCTCATGGAGACTTTGATCTGATGTCATAACACATTCTGGTAATGCTGTTGCCAGAGGGATGATTATCCCCACTTATTCCACCTTTTTTTGTGTCCTGTTTCCAAATGTGGTTAAAATTGAAAACAGGATATCAGATCTTAAATGGACTTCATCACCTCACCGTCCTAAAAGAGTTGCTAGAAGACTACAAACTTGCTATATTCAAACAAATAGACTTATTAAAACCATAGAAAACACAAAAAATATAAAGAATTAACTACTATCTGCTACTGCTTTGCGAAGATCATGAAGCTTACCTCAGTTATCAACTTCTTGTTGGTATTCACCGTGATTCAGGCTGCCTACTTTGTTAAGTTGAAAAAACCATCCACCTTGAACAAATTACTCAAGCTTGATGATCAAGTCAAATCGACTTCTCACTTGCGTCCTTTTGTCAAGAAGATTGTATCCTTTGGCTCGTTTGAAGGGTTTTCAGGAAACTTCACCAAGGATGTCATAGAAAGGTTGAAGAAAAGTCCGTTGGTCGCTGAGGTTGTTCCAGATTTCACTATAAACCTAAACGACGACTTGTCAAATGCAAATTTGGAGCTCAAGATTGAGGAAGGACAAGGATTAGCACCACCTATAGACTTGGATCCAGAGTACAATTATCAGATCTATGGCGATGCTACTGAACTGGAGACACAATTTATGGCTCCACGGCACTTGGCTAGAGTATCTAGACATGACAAGTTGCCAGTGAATGCCTCTGTAAACTATTATTACAATACCCAGTTCACCGGTAAGGGTGTCAATGCCTACATTATTGATACTGGGATTTTCAAGGAGCACCCTGACTTAGAAGGGAGAGCTATCCATGGTGCTGATTTTACCACTGAG
Source organism: Barnettozyma populi (assembly GCA_003706705.3). Taxonomy (NCBI): domain Eukaryota; kingdom Fungi; phylum Ascomycota; class Saccharomycetes; order Phaffomycetales; family Phaffomycetaceae; genus Barnettozyma; species Barnettozyma populi. Next base: position 71,597 of record PPLZ03000017.1, read on the forward strand.
GGTCCAGGAGATATGAATGGTCATGGAACACACGTATCCGGGATTATTGGCTCCAAGTCATTTGGTGTTTCCAAAGGTGTCACCTTGGTTGAAGTGAAGGCCTTGGATAAGTTTGGTCAAGGTTCTCTATCCACAGTTATTGCAGCTTTGGAATTCTCTGTCAAACATAGAAGAGAAAGCGGTGCTCTTGGCGTTGTGAATTTGTCACTTGGAGCCATCAAGAATTCAGTCTTGAATGAGGCCATCAAAGCTGCTGTTGAGAGTGGGTTGTTGGTTATAGCTGCTGCTGGTAACTCTAATGTTGACTCTTGTATGACATCTCCAGCCAGCTCCCCGTATGCAATTACCGTTGGTGCCATCGATGATCGCACTGACTCCATAGCTAGCTTCTCCAATTGGGGAAGCTGTGTCGATGTGTTTGCCAGTGGTGTATTGGTTCACAGTTTGTCAATTGGAACATTTGAACGTCCAATGGTGTTGAGCGGTACCTCTATGAGTTCTCCAAGTGTTACCGGATTAGCTGCCATTTTGTTGGAAAAGGGCTTTACTGTGAACCAGATTGGTGATGTCTTGAGAGATGCGTCTACAAAGGACAAGATATCTAGAGCTTCATTGAGATTGAGACCAAATACTCCAAATAGAATTGTTTTCAACGGTATTAACAAACCAGACGACCAGTTTTCTGAAGACGATGATATTAATCAGCCACCAGCTGAGGAGTTCCAAACTGATGAAAACAGTGGTGAGCTGAATCCCCAAAGAGTTGGTGGATTGAGTTACTTCTGAACTCGCAAAGATATTGTTGACACTGCGAGAATATTTTTTCTTTCCTCGAATAATCAAGATGAAATGTAAAGTGGTGTGGGATTTTTCATATCTTGTAATGTGAGCAGCTGAACCAATTCGATTGACAGGTCTTGGCAACGTTGTAATCTCTATACCGGAATCTCGTAGCACTTAAGACCGGCACCAAAAAAGGCGGTGCGGACGTAGTACTGTAGGTAGCAGCCTGAAGCATTGTGCATACAAGGTACATGTATGCAATACTGGAACAATACGCACTACTGAACTACTGGCATGTGTGTGGTATAGGCGTGTCTCTGTATTGTATGTAACCTTACATGTCGATATCTCCCTTGAAACTCAACATGTTGTCAAACCGCACACCATTAATATCATTATTCAGTCCGTTGAACAACCTCAGCCCACCATCAATCTCTAAGTTCTCACCGGCACCTTGCTGCTCACTTAGTAAATTGATACGCTCAGAGGCCACCAGAATTAAACCATGTGATCTAATTTTCTCCACTAGGTCAGGGATCATTCTCAGCAGCTCATTTGGACAAATCACTCCTAGGATGTTGTTCCCTGTGGCAAACCTTGTCGCCTCTTTGATTGATCTTGTTGTTGGGTCCTCTTTCGTAATCAAATCTATGGGGAACCCATTTGCTGAAGAGGCGCCAAATGTCCCCTGTGCGTGGTTGTAAAATATACCTGAAATGTTGAACAGGACAGGGTAGTTTGGTTGTTTCCAGTTCAGGATGGAACAAACACTTTGAACATTAGAGGAAAAAACAATGGACCTGGTGCGTTTGGAAGAGGTGTCTGTCTTGAAAGCACGGGCTTCACGAACGTGATCAAAGATGGATGTCAATAGTGAGTCAACAAAGAGGTTAACATTGGTCGACTCAGGCAAACTCAGTGGCAATTGGGCAATCTCAGCCTCAGTAGGGTACAATACTTCAATGTTCAAATTAACAAACTCTGGCACAAGTCTCAGGAAGTCATCCAATAGGAGGTATGCGCCTTTGAGGTGGTTCTTCAAGTTGTTGAGGTACTGGGACACACCTTCCTGAGGCAGCGCTCTTGATAACACCGACTTGAATTTCTCCAATTCGTCATCATACGTGCTCAGCGTTTTGAATTGCAAGAGAGATAAGTTCACCAATGAAATCTCTGTGCCCAAAATCTGGAGGTCCCAACTTGGACAGACCACCGCTGTCCCGTCACTTAATAAAGTGACATTGGTTTTGAGGTAATCACCACTCAAGGAACTTGCAGTGACAAAACTCAAGACATTCCGCACCTGTGTAATGGCACTGTTGTTCGATGTGGACTTCCAATAAGTGTCATATTTGGAAATTTCCAACGGGGTACCTGAGTACGGATGAATCACCTGGAATTGAAACTTGAGCTCTCCAATTGTCTTCAATCGCCCATCAAATAGAGGCAACGTAACATGATTTTTAAGACCATCATTCGAGACTGTGTTGAATACATGTGATAAAGCAGAAGTCTTCGCAATTAGCTTTGTGCCAAAGGATGGGAAAATCTCAAAGTCAATTTGGAAGTCACGAAGGGAGTCAATCTGAAATGCAATGATGTTTTCAGAATTGATGATGGGCAATAATAGGTTTCTCGGCACAACATCAGAAATCTTGGAGCTAATAACGACACGGCCAGGGGCAGAGCTCGCAGTGCTCAAGTCGTTCAGCCTGAGACTCTCACGACCAAGGTCGAATTGCAGTTGAACAAAGATCTTCTTCTCTAGGAAATTATGTCCATAACGCCTCAAGGGGATAATTGGCGGTGGCAATGACAGATCAGGAATAGTGTCAATGTTAATCATCTCAGGTTCAAGGGAAAAAGTTGACGGTGGAGGCGGTAAGTCAGCCTCACTCTCCTCCTTCATTTCTTTCAACGGAGATAAGATCGCCTTAGCCGTTGTTGTATCAGATTTGTCCAAGTTTTTGATCAGCACGTTCAGCACATCAACGTGACCTTCCCACGCTGCGTAGAAAATTGGATAAAGGTTCTTTTCATTCTTGATATCGATTCGTGCACCATTTTCAATCAACTTCTCTGTGGTTTTGACATGTCCTTCAGATACTGCGTAAAATATCGGTGTCCACTTGTTGAACCCATCAACTTCGTTTGGGTCTGCATTCTTGGAAACAAGCAAGTCAACGAGTTCCCATTGCCCAGTTTTGGCCACGACGTGAAGTGGTAATAAACCTTCTGCATTCTTCTGGTAATTCTGGTACACTTTAGGATATGTTAATAGTAGCTCAGCAATGGTGTAGCTTCCCTTTGTGCAGGCATAGTTTAGAGGAAGGTATTGTGGGTTCTGTTCAGTGTTTGCTGGAGAAGGGTCTGCACCAAGTTCCAATAGTGTCTTGACCGTATCTAGATGCTGTTTTGAAATGGCAAGTAATAGGGGCGTCATCGAGTCATAATCCAGAATGTTGAGGTATTTTAATGTCTCTTGCTGAGATGCAAGCAGTTTGATAATGTTGGACTTGCCAAGTTCCGAGGCATAGTGGAGTGGGTAGCGGCCCGAGATGTCCTTCTTATTGAGAATTTCAGGACATTGTTCAATAACAAGTTCAAGAATGAAGACACGATCGTGGAGTTGGTTCGAGCATGCCTCGTGGATAACATTTCTGCGCGAAATCTCGTCCGCGTGTGTCAAGTTGATAAGGTCACTAACCTGTGTGTGGAATTCCTGCAGTAATGAGTCTGGGATAGTGGTAGATATGGCTGAGAGAAAGAGCTTTGAGAGCTTGAGGGCTGAGTTGATCGAGTTCTTCACCCTAATGACAAATTTGGTGAGTAGGTCTTGGGCATTAGAGGAGTCACAGATGGTCATGAATTCGGAGTAGAGTTCATCAATCTCGAAATCTTCAATGGGCACATTGTCAGATGATGAAGTTGCTGTTGCTGTTGGAGTGGCTGCTGGTTTGGCAAGCTTGAGGTTGGAAAACTCCTTCATCGAGCCGCTTTCAAAGCGAACAACATCTTCACCTTCCACCTTGGCATTTAGCTCTAGAAGCGAGTTGGAACAGAGGTCATTGAGGCGTGAAATCTCACCTCTGTTGAAGACGGGCTGAACAGAGACAGCTTTCGATAGGTACAGTTCCTTTGTGTGTGATTTGGAGCGCTTATCCCACTTCTTTAGTACCTTGGAAAAGCCAGTCTGGTTGAGCTCGATGAATTGTTCTAGTCTGTCCAAGTCACGTGCAAACCTCTTGAAGCCATCGTATAATGTGATGTACGCGATCGATTCTCTTGAGCCAATTCTGTTTTTAGAGACTGCATCGCTCTTCTTCCTTGTGAGGATATCGAGACGAATCCTAAGGTCTGATTCCTTCTCAAGATAGAAGGAGTTCACCTTCTCTAGTTCTCTCTCCAATCTGAAAAAGAAGGATGCCTTGTTGTCCTGGAGAGTTCTCTCCACTTCAGCTGGCTCGCTGCCTGCAGCCAGCGGCACCTCAGCCAGTTGCTTAATAAGTTTCTTAAGCTGCTTGTAGTTGATGAAGTGGCCAACATACTCTGGCAATTCCAGCTGGCGCGCCTCGAGGTACTTCCCAAACTTCATTAGGCGTTACTTTGGGAAGGCTGGATGAAGTGTTGATACGAAAGTTCGATTAATTGATTGATTGTTCTTTTGTTTTGTTTGTTGATTTTTTCCAGACTTACCCACACGTGCCATGCGGCTGGGGCTACGGCGGCTCACCGCAGCGTCGTGGGAAACCACCTGGGCGGGGGTTTGCTGCATCCACGCTGTGCAGCCAGGGCGGGCGGGAAGAGCTAGGCGGAGCGAACAACTGTCGGTAAAGATTACTTCCTAGTAACTAACCAGAAGAGAGAAACGTTCCATCTGGTTCAGGAACCCTACCGGGTGTCTGTAGCAGCCAGCCATATGGAGAACAGCCTCTATGTTTCAAATCGTTAGTGGGAAGTACAACCCTGCTGACAGCCAGAACACGTTTCGATTGTCGGCTTGACACAGCCGTTTAGCTGACCACATTATTAGGGTCACGGAAATTGTCAGCTAGTACCTCAGAGTCAGAGCTTCACTGCCATCGGCCTGACGACAATTGTATTTTCAGAGAGTTAGCTCACCACTACCTTCAAATCTTCGAGTCTCCTCTATTCATCCAAAATCAATCAAGTCTTTATTCATGGTTACCCGGAGCGCTTCCCCTTGGTTGACTCCCACTCTCAAATGAAAATCCATGAAAACAACACTCAACCAGCCAATCTCCACCGAACAAACAACGCCAACATATCCACCGAGAACAACACATCATGCGCACCTCTTTGCTCAGACTCGCTCATCACGCTGCACCAAAGTACGTACGCCATGCTGCACCAAACCCACCACAGGTGACACTTGCGGGAAAAATCATTTCCAAGACCCTTGGTGCCACTGCCATCTTTTGGATCTTGTATAGAGTCAAGCAGGACGGCCTCGTGATGCTGGGTTTGAAGCATCCTTGGGACCACTGAGAAGAAGGTGCATGCTTGCTCTTGCGCGCGTTTATTTATTACTATCCGAAGACTGTGACCCTTCGATCCCTATTTATTTTATTTATTCCAAGGCTATTTATCTTATACGACGTTCCGTTTTACTACCATTCACGGCGAAATGCCTGTATTGATGATAAATGTTCGTGTCACCTTCAACGCTTTCCACGCCCCCTGCCTCTTTTCCCCCTGCCTCTAAATCCATTACCATTGCTCTTTGTTCTCTCTCGAATCTCACTGCCATCTTTTCTGAATCTGAAGTCGAACCCTTGCGACCCAGCCTCAAACTTCACACAGCTTGCTTCGTCGACACTCAGTACAACGTGACCGACGTTCACATCGCACAGGTTGAAGTGCCACTGGTTTTGGAATGAGAGGTAGTATGCGTCTGACTGGAGCCGTATGGTGTTGAAGTTCACATCTCGTTTGTTAAAAGAGAGCGATAATGGAGTGATTTCCTGGTGTCCATCTGGTGATTTCGTCACGGGGATCCTGTCAAATGAGTTCAGGGCTAAAGTTAGCAATCGTGTCAATTTCGGAGATTGGGAAATCATAGTCTCAATCTCTGGTTGAACATTGGACCAAATCGACGACAACTGCGTGCGTGCTTCACTAAACTTCAACTTGTAGAAATCAAAGTTTGGACACACACTCAACTCATTAAAACTAGAAGGGTAGAGGAAATGCAACCCATTGGTCAAAGTATAATCCATCTTCAGAAACACAGCCAAATGGCCCAATAGTGCTTCTCGACTGGGTGACGGGTGAGTCAGCATGATCTTGATATCTGAATTCTTGGACTGCTGTTGGACAGTCTCAATGAACTGGCCAATCTGAATCATTGTGATCCAAATGTTCCCAGGTTCACCAGCAATTGGTAAAATGTCACGATTGATCAATTCGTTGACTTCAGCATCATGGTCATGTGCACCTTGATGGAACAGCTTTTGATATGATAGCGCACCACCAATCCCACAAAAAAACAAATCAATCTCCTCCTCCTCCTCCCCGTCTTCTTCACTCTCATCTCCACTAATAGACGGTACTTTCAATGACACATTGAAACAACTCAGTTCGTCCAACACATGAAGGTTCCTTACCACGTATTCACCCAGTCTAAACTTATTCAGGACAACTGAGTCCTCCACCATCCCAGCAATGGCATAAACAGGCACATTCAGTTCCTCTTCGCCGGCTATAAACTTTCTCAATTCGCTCAAGTCGACACCGTCCAATAACGCCCTTAACCGTTCCGCATCGGCGTGGTCCACGTACTCGCCCGTTGCACGCGACAACTCACTCACTTGGTCCACAATCGATGGAGGCAGAGTCGGACTGAAGGCAACAATGTGTCGGAGATACGTCTCGTGGATGCGTCCGACTGATTGCCTATCAAAGAAACCAAAACTGCCTGTGTGTAAGATGAGGTCTGCATTGTGCTGTGCGGCCAATTGGTTAAGGAGGGTCAGATGACCGCGAAGTTCCGCAATGCACAGGATGCGCAGACCACGCTGTGTGATGACGTGCACCTGTGTCTGCTGTGGCATTTGGTGCTCCATTTCTTCTGTGTCGTTGATTCCAGTACAGCTCTGTGGTATAGGCAGGCTGAGGGCATGAATCGATTTTGAGAGATGTATAACTTCGGTGTGTGGGTGTTTCAGACAACCACTGCTTATATAATTGATCATTTTCCATTAGGTAATCAGTACGTCATACTATATACAAGTTATGAAGCCCTAAGAGTTAACTAGTGGAAGACTGGCACAGCTGATTATAGCGTGTGCATTGTCATTGAATAGGCAGACTCTGCATACAAGCTGATTGGGCGATCTATAAGTAGTTGTTTTGCTTGTAAGGATGCTTGTCCAGCCGAATACTCCTCATCTGTTTCCGGTCTCTAAGGTGTTCCTTGGGGTAGTTGTGGTTCCTAGTAAGCTGGTTCCTGAGCAGTCTCTTCTCTTGGCCCTCGTTTCAGATGATTACGATGATCTACACAAAGGCACCAAAGACCAAATTGATACAGGGGTCTTATTGTATATTTACTCGTACCAAGAGATCATAAACATCAGACTCAATCCCACAAACACGCAGAACAGCTGGCCTACAGCCTTGATGAGTTCCTGCTTTCTGGTGTTGTCCTTCTCTAGTTCCAGTACTTCTGGAATAACACCAACTGTTGCAATATATAGGAAACCACCAGCAGTAAATGGCAAAGTCAAATCACCAGTAGTAACAGACGTTCCAAATAAACCTGGGGAGACATTGGTTGAAATTGCATCAACAGCAGCCCCACTTGATTGACCCCAGGTTTGAATGAAGATACCAAGGAATGTTCCCAAGTAAGCACCAACAGCAGTAAGAAACTGAGAGTTCATTGCTTGCCATTTCGTGAAGCCACCTTGGATCAAAAGTGCAAAATCACCAACCTCATGAGGAATTTCATGGAAGAACACAGCAAGACAGGTGGTGGACCCAACACTCTTCGAGATGTAAAAACTAGCGGAAATGGCTAGACCATCTGTAATGTTATGACTAAAGTCCGAGATGAGATTAAGATAGGCACTGGCCTTGACTGACTGATTTGGGTTCTTAATCACAGCAGCATCGGAGTCTCCATCTGTCTTCTTATGCACAGCATCGGCGTCCACCTGGGAATGTGAATGAGAGTGACCACTGTGCTCAACGCCTTGTTCATGCTCAATAATCCTCAACGTCTTGTCAATCAAGAAGAAGACAATGAACCCGATGAAGATAAATACACCAAGAATGGCATTTCTGCGCTCATCAACCAGGACAAACGAGTTCTTGGAGTGGTCAATGGTTTCACCCACAAAAGTTTGGGGCAGCAGGTGCAAGAAGACATCACCTAATAGACCACCAATTGCAAAGCTGACCAGTAATGACAGCTTTGAAGGGTTGATTGTGGATGGAATAAAAGCTAGAATCAGATTTGGTGGGCCCGATATGTAGGTTGTAGCTAAAAGAGCATTGTAGCCAGGGTCATCGAAAGGGAACAGTTTAGAGAAAGCATATGAGATCCAACTCTCAGCATCTTGCTGGTGTTCTTGTGACTTGAGAGTGTCTAGTTCCTTGACGACTTCACAGAGTGACAGCTTGTCTGACATGACAGCGAGGTTGATGTCACCATTGGAATAGTGGAGAGGATCCTGAACTGAAATCTCATTTTGAGAAGATGGGTGATGGATCCCATGGGCCAACACAAGAGTAGTGATGGCTAATTGAGGAAGCAAGCGTCCGAATTTCATTGATCAAGCTTGGATGGAGGCTTCTGTTTGCAAAACGCCAGGTTGTTGATTTTTTTTAAACACCTTTTTTCTTGTTTTTTTAACGATTATGAAGGTGTTATCATGGCAGCTTCTAAGGCTGTGTCATGATAGTAACGTTACGAGAAAGATCGTTGGTTTTCAATAAATCAGTGTATTTTCAATAGAGCAGCATATGGTTTGTCGCTATTTCTGAAGTTTCGAGTGCTATTGTCCTTTCAGATATTCTGCTACTCCCCCAGTGGCCCCTTCGCCTGCCTATCGGGCCAGGGTGACTCGTTTGATACCTTAAGACTGGCGCACTGTACTGTATTGGTCCCATGAAGCAATGCCCGCTGCTCCAAGGAGCAAAGAGGCGAGGTCGAAACTAACGGTAACAATAACACTAGCCAGTTATAAAAAGACTGTACTAGCCGAACGCTATCACCTACGGCCTCTTACTGAGGTTCCTTTCTGCAGTGTATATATATCGTAGTGAAGAGGTACTAAAAAACTAGTGTTGGGCATAATTGCAGAATCAATCATTCGCATCCCACCGTCTTCAATGTGATAAGATCACTTCTCCACTTCAGATTCTTCAGAGTCAGCCATCATCAAAGTGATAATAGAGTCGGCAACCTGTGCAGCTGCGATGGATGTGATTTCAGCAGCAGTGTCGAATGGAGGAGCAACCTCAACAACATCACCACCTATGACTTTCAAGCCCTTCAATCCATCTAAAACAGTCAACAATTCTCTGGATGTCCATCCACCAGGCTCAACAGTGCCACTGGCTGGAGCAACAGATGGATCCATTGAATCAACATCAACTGTAATGTAGACATAGTTGTCACCTACCCTCTCTTTGATCTTTTGGATAATCACATCCGAACCTAGGGTAACTTTACCAGTGTCTGGGTTCACCTCACCACCTAAGGTATCAATATCACGAGCTAAAATTCTATCAAACCCACATTCGATATCATGCTTAACGTCTTCTGGGCCAGGATATGGTCCTCTGATAGCAACGTGAATGTTACTGTCTGGAGCCAACAGGCCCTTTTCATGTGCCCAGTGCAAATAAGTGCCATGGTTCACCGATTGATATTCAGTGATGTTACCTCCAAAGTAGTATGGATTCCAGGTGTCCAAGTGACTATCAAAATGAATCACTGCAATGGTGCTGTTCCAGTTGTCGTAGGCCGCTCTCAAAGCTGGTAAAGTAATGGTATGGTCACCACCCAATGTGAAAACCTTTGGAACAGAGTACTTGTTCTTTTCAGTAGTAGCATGACGACCAATGGCTCTAGTACCACGGTAAAGTTGATCCAACGCGATTCTGTTGTCTAATGGAGTAGCCGGAATGGAACCACAGTCAACCAATCTAGCCCATGAGCCGTAAGGATTAGCACCATCATAGACAGAGTATGCAGAAGCTAGTCTTCTGGAGCCAGCTCTGATACCATGAGGGCCAAATCTTGCCCCTGGTCTGAAAGAAACACCAGAATCAAACGGAGCACCAACAATGGCGATGTCATAGGCCTCCTTTTGAAAACTCTCTGGATTGAAGCATTCAGCGTATGGTAAATGAGCGAAGGTGTCGATACCACCAAGTTCACCACCGCGATATAAGACTGCAGAGCCATTCAGGTCTCTCAAGTCATCCCGATCCGGATACTGGTACTCGTCTTTGACCAACAAGGAAGAAACAAGGTCAGTTATTGGAACTGGTGGATGCTGTTTTGGCATACCATTGACGGAGGAGACCTGAACAGCTCCAACATTGTCCAAGATAGGACCAAAGTATTGGTCAAGAAATGGTAAGTGAGATCTGTCAGACTTGCTCGTAACACTAGTATCCTCAGTATTGTCAAGACCTATGCTGATCAAAACCTTTTGGATACCGGTTTCTGGCTCAGCGACAGGAGCACCAATCGAGTATCTGGCAAGAAGGGCAAGCACCACAGACAAAGAAATGTGAGTGGGAATCATAGTAATAGTGATACTGTCTGGGTTAAACCTGAAAGTTTGGGATAGAAGATGCACCTAGCCGGTGGTTATTTATACTCATGGTTATACCCTAATGTGTGGGTAGGAACCCATTGCAATCGGAATCTGGTGTTTCTGTCGGAATCGGTAAAACATTATCTGGGTTGATTTCTGTTTGTATCCTTATCACAATCGCAGGGCATTCATCCCATTCACTCATAATGATAGCTGAAGAAATGAACTGATCTGTTATTGTGAGATTCCGATAGCATTCCGGTGAAATTCCGACACTGTCAAAATAATTGTTGGTATCGGCTCAACTATGTCCGGGTAGGAATCAATACGATAAAGATACCTATTCCTTTCGGCTTTACATGGCTGATAAAAGACCACGAGGAACTCTTCAGGTTGGATGATGAGGAAATGTTTAAGCTCGGAAGAAGAGACGAACCACGTTTCAATACTCTAGAATGATGGGAATGGAGAACAAGAACCATAGAACACTCCTCTCGCAAGAAGCTGCAAGCTATGGGTCCCTGATATCATCTGAGGATCTGAACTCTATCACCAGTGAACACTCTGACTCACTCATTCGAACACAAACGGGGTACCATTCAGAGGCAATTATCATTGGCAAATCATCTATACCTCTGATGATCACCTTCTTTCTTCAATCTTCATTAACTTTGGTCTCTATCTTCTCAGTTGGCCATTTGGGTAAGGCAGAACTGGCTGCTGTGTCGTTGTCAGCGATGACGTTCAATATTACAAATGCCGTATTCAATGGTATGTCTACGTGCTTAGACACTTTATGCTCGCAAGCTTATGGCGCTGGCAAGAAAGAGCTTGTTGGCTTACACTTTCAAAGATGCACAGCGATGATATTTGTGAGTGCTGTTCCGATTCTATCACTTTGGTGGGTTTCAAGTCCTATCTTGAACATTTTTGTTCCTGACAGAGAACTGTGTGACTTGGCTCAGCTTTATTTGAGAATTATATCTTTTGGTACACCTGGTTACATCTTGTTCGAGACTGGCAAGAGGTTCTTACAAGCTCAGGGAATTTTTCATGCTGGCCAGTATGTCCTTTTCATTTGCACACCAGTGAACATCCTGCTGAACTACTTGCTGGTCTGGGATTCTTCAATAGGTATTGGGTTTGCTGGGGCTCCTTTGGCCATTGCAATCAACTACACTCTGATGGCGGTTCTACTATTTCTATATGTCCTGTTCATCAATGGGAAGCAATGTTGGGGCGGATTAAAGATCAAGAAGAGTTTCGAAAATTGGGGACCAATGGCGTCTTTAGCTATACCTGGTGTCATAATGGTTGAAGCCGAATTCCTTGCATTTGAGATATTGACCCTAAGTGCTGCGAGATTAGGTACTGAAGTTTTGGCTGCTCAGTCAATTGCATCCACTCTATGCACGCTGTTCTTTCAGATCCCTTTTGGTGTTAGTGTTGCTGGCTCCACCAGAATTGCTACGCATGTTGGGTCACAAGCTGTTTCCAATGCCAAAATCGCAATTATTTCTTCGATGTCTATCTCTGTGGTTCTCGGTGCTATAACGACCACTGGACTGTTCCTTGGAAGTCATTCAATTGTCAAATTGTTCACTGACGATGCAGGTGTTATCGCTCTTGCCAGCAAAATTGTCAAAATCTTAGCAGTAAATCAATTAGTTGATACTATCAATATCATTGCTGCTGGTTGCTTGAGAGGTCAAGGGAGACAGCAGATTGGAAGTACTTTGAACATTCTGGCTTACTATGTGATTGCTGTTCCTTTGGCTCTATACTTAGGTTTATCAAGGGATATGGGACTCCCTGGGTTATGGATTGGTTTAGGTGTTGGCATTTTTGTGCTTGCATCGTCTGAGACTTACTTTGCTATGAATGCCGATTGGAATAGTATTCTTGAAGCCTCTGCAGATAGAAATAAGAACTCGAACTGAATACATTAGCTCAATCATAAAGTCGTGTACAAATATCAATTAATTCAGATTCAGATTTGAATGTTGTTGCGCTCAAGGCTAGTACTGTGTAACTCTATTAGGGTATAAGGCATTTAAAATGATATATTTACTTCGCTGTGAAACTTAGAGCTAGCCACTAGAGAGAAGACAGAAACTTTCGAAGCTCAGCTCACTGGCTATCTGACGAGCGGCCATCTTTGATCGTGACGTCAAGAGGTCCTTTCGTTGTTTTAGTATTTGTTAGAAGGTCTTCCATCTCAATAACTTCTTCATTCAGGACGCCATCAGAGGGAATCATTTGTAAGTTCAGACACTCATCCTGAGTAAATGCATTAAACACATCTACCGACTCATACTGATCAACGTCTTTGATAGGAAACAAGTGCTTGCTAATGATGTAGTAAAGAATCAAGGGGACAAAGAAGGAAAAGATGATGCTTCCATAGAAGTAATTGATGATATCAGTCTTCAAATCAATTGAGGGATTGGCGACAGCAGCAATCCCAGGAAGACCACAAGCAACTGTTGCAAAAAACACAAAACACCCTCTCCAGTTGACGCCATAAGTGAAATAGAACTTCCCATTCTTTGAAGTAGTGTAGAGATCATTCAGGGGAAGCTTTCCTTTTCTAATCAAAACAAAATCAGATACCATGATAGCGATAATCGGGGTGACAATTACTCCAAAACTGCTCATGACAGTTAGGAAAGTAGAAGATGTGTTATAAAAGGACCAAGGCTGAACACACCAGCTCAATAGTGCTGTCAAAATTGACCCTCGTTTAATGTCAATGTACTTGGGGAAGACGCCAGCTAAATCCATACCACCTGCAAACCCATTAGTGAGTAAGTTCAAGGATAGTTCAGAGAGCATGAAAGCTAATCCAAGAAAGAAACACGCAGCTCTTGTACCTGGTGTATAATTATCTCTGAGCCATTGCATACATATGTCAGTTGGAAGCCAGTACTCCTCCCCGTATAGCTTTGAGCAGATGCTAGCACAGATCAAGCCAGCTAATGGAATGATTTCGGTGAAGAAGATACCCACAAACACTCCAAGTTTCAACTTCACGGCACCAGAACTAAATCTTGAATAGTCTGAGATGTTGGTAATATCTGGAGACAGAGCGCCATACCAGGTGGACATGGCGTATAGCCACATCCACCCTGTCTGGCCCGAGCTCAATTCGACTTTCTCGTAAAAGATAGGACCGGGACCTCCATTTAGTCTGATGAGATAGATAAACATGGCTAGCATACCGATCAGAGTGATGACACAGGTCAGATTGACAAAGACATTCATTCTCTCCGGTCTCACAAAAAAGAATGGAATAGAAACAACGTGGAAGACCAGGAAGCCAATGAAGTCTCTAGTGGTCATAGCAACTGAGTCTGGAAAAGTGTTCTCCATGTTCATGAAGTTTTCACTAAGAGCTGAAAACATCACAGCAAAACACAAACCACCCAGCCATGCCTGGCTCCCGTAGTAGACAATTGATAGGATAATTCTGATGCAAATTCCCAAGCCAGAGCCATAGATACCGAAAACGAATCTCTGGCACACAGTGAACCCGATATGATAGACTTCTCCAGGCTTCGAGTTCCAAATTGCGTACAACACAATAAAGATGTTAGCTAGAGTTAGCGCACCCATTGAATGTTGGATGTTGAGACCCAAAGACAGCAGAGATGAGCCAACAGACCATGTCCAAATGGATATGTTCAAGACAGCCCAATAACCGGTGAAAGACAAAAAGCCCCAGTTTCTTCTACTGGGAGGCATGGGTTCCAGATCTGGATTTTGAAGAGCACTCAAATGGCTTTCTGCTTTATGGGGAACCTCGAGTCTGTGAAGGAATGATTTTAGAGTCATGATACTTCTTTTAGCCTAGTGATTGTATGACCGTGCAACCCACTTTGTGACTGTGTCGTAATGGAATGAGAGGGAGAGGAGAGACGAGGACCTTCAGAATAGCTTAAAGGGAACCACAAGTGGTATATGTATGGAGTTGACAATCCCCAGTGGCACTGGCAGCTGATAGTCTGATGGCATTTATCTAATCTCCAATCTTTTTGTCCGGCTCATCATACGTTAGGGTCTGATGACACATAATCCCACTCCCGAAGACTGAACGAAGATATCTGCCTCGATGGAAACCACGATAACAAAATGACTCTTTCCTGATCATCGGAACCATCATCGCAATGAGAACAGGAGAAGAGACCACGAATTACTCCATTCAGTGAGCACTTGCAAAAGATAACAAGAGATCATCAAGGAAAAAAATTCCGATCAAATTCCGATGACTGATGATCGCACCTACAAATGTTCTTTCAGTGTTTGCATAACACCTTGATTTCTAGAAGGGAGCGTAGGGGCGGACAGAAAAGTTACAAGGAGTAGTAAGAATACATATACGGCGCCAGGACCCAGAACCCAGAGGCAATCTGATGCAATGATGATAGGATCCGTCGACAAGAAGCATCTCGAATGGATGCATTTCCAAAAATGCTCTATATAATAGGACAGTATAACAGTATAAGAGGTAACTGATTTGTACAGAAAAGCGGAAGATCACCACTGAGATTGGAAATCATCGCTGGAGCTCCCATCTTACGGTAAGATTTTTTTTTTCTCCTTTCAGTAGGCCAAAGTGTCTGCTTCAAAGACGCTTGTTTCGTGATTCCAGCTCTTCAGTATCTTGTCAAAGTTATGTCTAGCGGAACCAGAACCCAGTACGTCCAGTGAGACAAACAATGCTTCAACGCTCTGTTTGTCGAAATCGGTGATACAGTTCTGACCTGCAACAAGAATCGGCCAGTGTAGCAACAGCAGTTCACAAGGTGTATCATTTTCATTCAAAGACAGAGAACCATGTATGCTTCTCAAAATGTCATGAACAAGTTCCTGCACTATCGCGTTCGCGACATGGACCTCCAGAAACTTTGACAGAAGAGTGAGTAACGATGCCTGTGCGTAGCAGTGATGTGAAACTGCTTTCCAATCCATATCGTTTGCCTCACAGCGCGCCTTCTTCTGAAACTCACCAATAAGGCGGAAGACTTCAGTTGATTTCAAGCTGTCGTTGTCGTAAGCACCGTTGAATGTTGACCTTATCAACTTGATCAGCTCAGTCACTGCAGGCACCAGACTGTTGTGGAATCCAAACAGGTAATTGTAGTTGTCCTCATCAACAATCTTGAATGACTTCATCACTGAAGTTTCGTATGAAGAGTCAACATTTAGCACCAAATTCTCCACCTCTTGTTGTTCAACCAGCGTACCGCCATATGGAGCTACCAAGCCAGCTAGAATCTCAAACGATGTGAACCAACATTTGCAAAACACTAGAAGATTGGTTTCAGGGAACAACTTCTCCACGAATACTTTTCGGAGTAGGTCCTTGGCCCCTCTCAAATGGCCCCTCCAGCTCTGCTCCATACTAGCAGCATTGTCCGAAGTCAAAAGCAGTATCGTCAAGATCAACGGTTCAAGTCTCTGGTAAACAACGTCAATGATATGCGATCCTGTGGGCTTGGAGTTTTGGAGAAACGTGAGGTCTTCAAGCATTTCAGATGTCTTGCCCATGAAAATAGAGAACTGTTCTTGATCAGAGTCCAGGAGCGTCATTTGAAAAGATAACCTCGCACCTGATGCTAGAATGGCATAGTACAAATAGTCTTTTCTGAAACCGTAGGACAAAAGAATATCTCTGATTGGATTCAGCTTGTGAGCAGGCTTCAAAGGAAACAAAATATGAGAGAACTGGTCATAAAACACGTCGAAGTAGCGCTTGTGCGTCGGTTCCTTGAAGCTTGTGAAAAGCTCTCTTGGAACGGACCATATCGTGTCATGTGTTAGTAACTCATTGGTCTTAGTGAGCTTCCTATTGGAGTTGGTGTATGAGTGTAAGAAGTCCAGATAGTTTGTGTCTATCAGTGAGAACAGCTCTGATTCTTCGGGCATGTCCATTGGAGGTGGCACATCAAACTCTTCCAGTTCGTTGCTGATGGCTAAGATCTCATCAATCCTCAGAGCCATGTTTTTATCAATTGACTCAACCAGATTGTCTACTCTCGCTGAGCTGCCATCAGTGCTTTCCGTCCTTGAGCCCCTGGCTGCAGAGTAAGTGCATGTCTTCGACAGTCTGATACAGCGACCACAACGTGGCTTTGTCTCGTCACACTATCTGGTTAGTATGGCTCAGATAGAACGAAAAGGCTGGTAGCACTGATGGATTGGAAGCAACTCACTTTCACCTTCATCTGTTTGCACTGCAGGCAGCCATTCCGGCTGTACTTGGAACGTTTCTTCCGCTCTACTGGGACAGACTTCTGCAAATTGGAAAGATCTGTACTGGAAGAAGAGACCATGTTCCTGTCCGCAGTTATGACTTCACCTTCTCTAGTGTGTTGCCTTTTTGGTTTGTATGAGGTTATTATTGGTCGATCTCTTTTTTTTGAAATCTATCTACGCCTTAAACCACCACCACCACCACACTGCTCTAGTATTCGAAAGAGTAGCGAGCTATAAGCCCTACTGAGATGAATATAATGGGGTCTCCTCGCTTCGTTTATTTCGTTTTCTGCTGCCTCACTACTGCGTCTCACTAAAAATCATACTGTATGGGACCTAAAACTTCACGTAGTTGTCCCATTGGAGCCACATCCAGACCAGAGTGCCAGTGCTGACAACAGCTGGACCCAACAGGCCCTTCCCCCACTCAGCAGTCTTGTAGACTCTCCATTCCATGAGAAAATGGGCAAACGCAACAGCATAGCTCCAGAAGACCAGCTCGTATATCTGCTTGTTAGCCAAGTGATAAGCACCGTAGAATCTAATCACCGAGGACATAAACGTCCAAGTACCGAAGGTACGGGCAGATAAACCAGTGACTTCCTCTGGACGCCTGGCGTAGACTTTCTTGGTGATCTCAGGGGTGGTGTAACCCTGGACGGAATTCAGCGATGCCACAAGCGAGATGAACAGGAGCCACTTTGGAAGAAAGCCTGCCGTCTGTGGAAGGTAAGGGCCTAGAATAGATACTAAAGAGGACATGATAGTAGGCAATTGCGATGTTAGGTGTGGTATGAACCGGTGCTCGTTTGGTACTGCGGTGGTGATGCTCGGAGGAGGTTTCATCGAGAGTACTGGAACGATACAGAAATGGCTTATGTCAGCCAATTTCAACGAATAACAACAAGCCTCAGTTTAACAACAACTTTTTAACAATCAGTTATCAACGCAACTACTTCTGTGTGGTCAGATTCGAATTGAAAACGAATCAACCAGCTTTTGGGGACAATGTCTGAGAATCAATACACCACAGCGCTGTCACTACTGCGCAAGGTGCATCCCAAACGTTTGCCACAGCACTTGACCAATGTGTCCCGTTTGAACAAGGAGATCTCCGAAGATTTGTTATCCACTGTCGACGTGCCATTGTCAATTGCAGAGGACACCGAGTTCGCTAAGGACTATTTATGCTGTGATTACAACCGAGACCTGGACTCGTTCAGATCGCCTTGGTCGAACAAGTATTATCCTGCACTGGAGGACGTTGAGGACTCTCCTTTCCCATCTCCTGAGTTGAGGAAGTTGGAAGTGGCTCTCAATGACGCAGTCGATGTTTATCGTGATTTGTACTACGAAGCAGGTGGGCTATCATCTGTGTATCTGTGGGACTTGGAAGAGTCGGAGGGTTCCGAAGGGTTTGCCGGTGTGGTACTGTTGAAGAAGCAGAATGATGGTGGTGCGTGGGATTCGATCCATGTTTTAGAAGTGGACGGCGGAAGTGGATCTGTGGAATATAAGGTGACGTCCACTGTGATTCTTGAGCTGAATGGTGCTCAAGACCAGCTCAAACTGAACGGTAACTTGACCAGACAGAACCAAAAGACTCTGGAAGTTGGCGACGACAAGATCTTGTCTCATGTGGTGAACATCGGGTCCTTTATCGAGGAGATTGAGTCCAGCTTGCGCAATCTGTTAAAGTTCGTCTACTTTGACAAGACTAGAGATATCATTGGAGACCTGAGATCTATTGGTGATTTGAATGAGGTAGAGTTGGGAAAGAAGAGACAAGAAGATGTGATTAAGGGAATCTCTGGTCTCTAGCTCTACATGAAATGATACTGACTTATGATGAAATCCTGCGTATTCAGTAGCTAGCTATCTATAGCCTGTTGTTCACATTCTTCTGGCTTTCCTTGTAGAAGAGAGATTGCGAAACTTTCGCCTGTTCAAGTCACTGTGGTGAGTCTCTCTCATAGAATGCCGTCAATAGCATCTACAGATACCATTTCTGAAATGGAATTTTCAGCTTCTGGCACATCTCTGAGCTCGACCGTCCTGCACTAGTCACTGAGCCAGATTGCTCTAGAACGTTTCTCTATCATAGGAGTTTTTTTATATTGAGTCATAGTTGCGGTCTTGATCTGCGAGACAAGCCGGAATAGCAGCTCTCTTCCCAATATCTTCTGTTATTCGGTATATTAGTTAGCACTAAGTAGTTAGTACAGGTATTACTCCACCAGTCCCCGGTTTTCATGTTGAGCCTCCAATTCCGAGCCTCCTTCTCTCTGGTCAACGTCAAAAACATCCACCAAGCCAAGGGAGGAAACAAAAAAACAACAATATAATATCAAGCAGCTACTGAAAAAGCTTTGCTAGTACACCTCCCTCAGATTAGTCTGTTAAGCTCGAGCATAATGGCCCCAATTCCGACAGAGGCGCGTGTATATGCTGATGTGAACTCCATCCAGCCACAATCCTGGTCCGATTACGAAAACCTCAGCATCATCTGGTCCTCGCCTTCCAATTATGAGATCGTTCGTAAATTGGGTCGTGGTAAGTACTCTGAGGTGTTTGAAGGTGTGTCTTTGGACACCGAGTCCCGTGTTGTTATCAAGGTGCTGAAGCCAGTGAAGCGGAAGAAAATCAAGAGAGAAATCAAGATTCTGCAGAACCTACAAAGTGGTGTCAATGTGATTGAACTGCTAGGGGTTGTACGTGACGAGGTTAACAAGACACCTGCGTTGATCTTTGAACATGTTGACAATATGGACTTCCGTGTGCTCTACCCAACGCTCACTGACGGCGATATCCGTTATTACATGAAGGAACTGCTCAAAGCTCTAGATTTCTGCCACTCAAAGGGGATAATGCACCGCGACGTGAAACCACACAATGTGATGATTGACCACAATAAGAGACAGCTGAGACTCATTGACTGGGGGCTTGCCGAGTTTTACCATCCTGGCGTAGACTACAACGTGAGGGTTGCGTCAAGATACTTTAAAGGTCCGGAGTTGCTAGTGGACTACAGATACTATGACTACTCACTAGACATGTGGTCTCTGGGAGCAATGCTTGCGAGCATAATCTTCAAAAGGGAGCCGTTTTTCCATGGTAAGTCCAACACTGATCAACTGGTACAAATTGTCCGTGTCTTAGGGACAGATGAGCTGTACAAGTACCTGGACAAGTACAACATCCAGTTGGGCCCAGAGTATGAGGACTTGGGCCAGTACTCCAAGAGACAATGGTTCAGGTTTGTCAACCCTGAGAACCAGGAGTTCTTCAACGATGATGTGGTCTCCTTTTTGGAAGGTCTGCTGAGGTATGATCACATGGAGAGAATGACTGCAAAAGAGGCAATGGCTCACGTGTGGCTGAAGGATGTTTAGAAGCGTGCATATAATGAGGTGGGGATGACGGCTGGAGAAACAGAAGAGCTATGTTTTGTATGAATATGAGATTTGATTGAGTTATAGTGTGAGTAGGGTTAGTGATGCCCTAATTGAGTCTGTCGTCGTGAAGCTCAATGTGAGCAGGAGCTCCAATAACCTAAAAAGTGCGTCTTGATTGAGATGGTCGAGTGGGAACTTTAAGTGGGTACCTTGCATCGCAACATCAAGGCAAGCCATTCTTTCAAACTGCTTCTTTTGGCTTCTCAACAGCTCAATACAAACACCCTCAATCTCCGCATTCGCATCCCATGCCATCTCGCTGTAGATGAACTGAACGAGGGTGAAGTCATTATTCTCCTTCACACCACTGTGAATGAGCCACAGGAAGACGCAATCTTGAGTCACTTGAAGATTATCAGCCCAGGGAAAGAGAGACTGCAAACATGAATTGCTGATAAGCGATGTGAGGAGTTCATCAGTAATGGCATTAGCCGCCAGCACCAAACAGAGCTGGGAAAGTGTCGCTTCAGTGGAATTTTTAGCCTTGATGAGCGCTAGCGCCTACCGGTGGTGTTAGTAAGGTAAATAGTACAATGACCCCGTTATATATCCCAACTCACCAGTTCCAGATCCATGTCTGGCTAGCCGCTGGGATCGTGGAGGATGAAGAGGAAGAGAACATTTTTTTTCTAGTCGTCCCAATTAAGTAATATCAGTACATTGTTCAGTATCACAACAAAACGCCAATCAGGCCTCCTCATCCTTCAGCATGGCCCCTACCGTTGCCAATAGACTTTGTAACTTTACATCGCCATTGCCACCTTGGTCCTTCAGGAACTCATAAAGCTGCATCAGGATCTCATTCTTTATTTCCAGTTTCTCAATCTCCCGCTCATAATTCGCCACGTCCTCCTTCAACTGAATCTGTGCAGCCTTCTTTCTCTGTCTGCACTTTGATGCAGCAATTCGGTTTCTTTCCAGCAATCTCGCCTTCTTCCACGCTGCAGTTCCTGGGATTGGACCAGCATCAGGGTTGAAAATCACTTCATTGTTGTAAATCAGTTTCTCGTTAGGTACTCCATGGTGGTTCGTGGTATATGGTACTGAAGGATTAGCTTGCTGGGAAGCCACAGATTGGTCACTGCCACGTGGAGCGACTTCAGGGGTTGAAACCATCATTGGCATCTGTTGTTGTTGTGTCGGGGCCACAACCACTGGCGGCTGCGTCATTCTTGGTCTAGCCAGGTCCACATTCAAGTGCTGTGATGGTTGCTGCTGTTGTGGGTGTGACTGCTGTTGTAGCTGCGGCTGCTGGTTTCTTGGATACGGCGGCATTTGAATGTCATATAGCTCCTCGTTGTTCAGAGTATGGTTAGTGATAATCTGCCCAATCTGACCATTTGAGATGGAGATACGACGTCTTCTTGGCTCACTGTCGCTGTCCACGTTGTACAAAGCACTCTCAAAGATAGGTGGGTTAGTCAGAGGGAAGTGGGATACGTCCACACCGTAGGGGGCGAAGAAGGATGAGATGGTGTCGTTGAATATGTTATTGTTATTAATGTTGCTCAACGGGTCCTCTCCAGCAAGTTGTGCAGTTCCATTAGTTCCCGCCTGCTGAGGCTGTTGGGGAGTTGACTGCTGCTGTTGTACGACCTGGTGGTGGTTGATAGCAGCAGATGGCATGTGCAGTTGTAGCTGGCTCAGTTCTTGTTTGTGAGGGTACGCCATTCTGTAAAAGTTTGGAGAGATAGTGGCAATTGAGGTGATGTCACCGGTGAGCTTTGTGCGAAAGTGGTGTCAAAAGTGCAGTCGTCTGTGAGGTCAGAGGACACTCTGGAATTCTGGGAGGGTTCAGATACTTGTCAGAAGCTGAAAACGGCCGTGGTCAACAACAAGCGACGAAACTGTTGATGATTCGATTCTTCGATTGCTGTTAGAGAAGCAGTCTCACAGCCTTTTGTCTTTCTGAAATTGAAAATGGGAGCCGATACTGGCGTGGATCGAATTGCGAAAAGGCAATTTGGTAAGCAATTTCGCCAATTTCGCCAATTTCGCAGATGTTGTTGGGGTAACAAGGAAGGCAGGCCACTGGCTGGTGGACAAGAGCCCTGCTGTTCGAAGGTAACGAGAAATGAGATTGTAGTGTTGTTGGTTAGACCATGGGGACATAGACCTCGCTTCGTAATAGTTCACGGTCCAAAGGTATGCACGAGACACATACTCTCCTATTTGCAATTTTGCTAGCTTTAAAAGCGTGCTGAGTTGTCAGTTACTGAAAGTGCAGAGTGTACTATCCTTGGCATTGCTCGCGCGCCATGTGAACAACACATCCTACTGCTTCAATAATATTCAGACAGTGACCAAAGACTTGGGGTCGTCATGGGATAACGTGAGTTTTTGGATTTGAAGCAATGCTACTCGGAACAGGCTCAACCACCTGATTGATATCACGTTTCTCGTGGTGGGGGTTGTCCCACTATAGAGACTACTTACTTTCTAGAGCAGACTTTTGGTTGTGTGTTGTGCATAACTCAAAAATTAGTCAACGGATGAGTTCGTTGTTTTTTGGAACACTATGTGTTCACTACGGTGTATTGTTTGTTGTCACAGGTTTTCGAATCCAGGCTCTTCTTCACAGCTCCGTACCATTGGTGCTTTCAACACACACGACGCTGGTAAATATTGAACTAGTCGCTCCAGAGTCTAGACTCATGATGCACCAATCTTCTTTTTCCTAGGCCGAGGTGTCAAACTGATCATTGTTTATAACCGTTCATGTATGACACATGGCAGATAGCTAATGGCAGATGGTTATGAATTACATCATCATAACTCACAAATAATTTAACAATCCCGGGCTGCAAACCGTTTTTGTTTTGTGGTTTGCTTTCTTTTTTAGGAATCAGGAGGCAAAGAAAGAAATACAGTCTAGACACCATTGTAAACGGTCCAAATGACCATCACACTGACGGATAAGGATTCAGGTGTACCGGGAGATGAAGAAGACCAACGCTTGCCAATTTTGGGTACTCCAGAGGCCCTCCTCGAACTCACGAAAACAACATACAGGCTCTCAGCCATTCTTCAGGGGTTGATACCAGATGAGCTGACCTTCCAAGAGACGCTACTCACGATTATCAAGAACTATGTGTATAACAACACACACTTGACCATGTCAGACATATCTTTCGACATAGTCGTGGAGAATGAACGAGGTATGAAGGTTTTTGGCGTTCCTTGGTTCAGTGCAATTTTCCTTATTCCAACTTTCGACCCAGTGTCTCAGTTCACGGACCTGCAGGGCTGTACAATTGGGAGCGATTTGAAGATCTATTCCACCAACTGCATTGACATGGGGTATTGCGAAGAGACTGGTGCTGTGTGGAAGTGGAGTTGGGTACAATGGTTTGTCTTGTGTTTCAATGGTGATGTCAACACCGGGAAATCGAAGAGCAAGAGAGCAATATTTTGTGACTACGAAGGATGGTTTTATGCCCGCGGGTTTAGATCTCAGCGATGGTGCGGTGAGTACAGTTATTGGAGAGGTACGTTTTGCAGAAGAAGATTGTTGATAAGATTGAAAGAGAAAATTGTGACCTGATATGAAACTCCAGCCCAGGAGTTCTTATCAACTAGTGAATCACGAGCTTGTTACATATGGAACCCACCCATTGCTTCTACCCCGGTGCTTTGATAGCTGGATCCGTCGAGAACCAACTACCAAAGTAGATCACGTCATAAAAGTGGACCTAAACTTGCGAAAACAGAATATATCCCCATTGGGAAGAAAACTTTCTGAGAAACTGCCATCAAGAAACGAAGAGCTTCACGATGACCAAATACAAACTGCTCACGTGCATCTTCATGCAACAATGACAATGTAATATTCTCAAAATATCTTCTTTCTAATCTCCTGAGGTGTCCTTCTAAGTTGTGGACCAATGACATTTGTCTAGCAGCAACAGCTCTCTCTCTCTCATCATCGGAATTTTGTGGTTTGTACACGGCCAAAAAATTTTTACGCTCGAGAACGCAGCCCATCCAAACAATCATCACAAACCTGGCACAATGGCACACCGCAAGCTCCAGCAGGAGATTGACCGTGTGTTTAAGAAGGTAACTGAGGGCCTGGAATTCTTTGACACGCTCCATGAGCGCCATGAACTTGCTGAGCCCAACTCGTCGCAGAAGGAGAAGTTGGAGAATGACTTGAAGAGAGAGATTAAGAAACTCCAGAAACAGAGGGAACAGATCAAGGTATGGCAGGCAGGAAATGAGGTCAAAGATAAGGAAAAACTCTTAGAACATAGGCACAAGATTGAAGTTGCGATGGAGCAGTATAAGGTGATTGAAAAAGGATCCAAGATCAAAGCATACTCAAACACGAGTCTCAAGGCATCCAGTGAGTTGGATCCTGAAGAAAAGGAGAAAGCTGATGCGATAAATTTTATACAGGAGACTGTTGAGGAACTAGAGTCACAGCACCAGAGCTGTGAAGCTGAACTGGAGAAGATCATGTCTAAAAAATCCAAGAAGGCACAGGAGCGCTATGAACAGAAAAAGGAAGAGCTCAAGAACATCCAAGATAAGTACAGATGGCACCAGCAGAACTTGGAAGTTGCTCTTCGACTACTAGAGAATGATGATCTTGTTCCTGATGATATCAACTTCATCAAGGATGATATTACAGAGTTCCTTACCTCTAACAGAGATGCCAACTATACGCCAAATGATTACATCTACGAGAGTCTGGATTTAGACGCCCTCGATACGGTAAAAGAAGAACCAGCCATTTCTTTGAACGGTGATGAAGAAGAAGAGTCATCACAGGAGCCTGAATCACCAAAGCCAGTAGATAAAAAGCCAGTGGTAGAGAAACCTAGGGCGAAATTGATGGAGCAGACAACCACTCCAAAGAAGCAGCTCAAAAGGGTACTTTCAGCAAGTTCTACTGCTACATCATCTCCTAGCCAGCCCACAAACGGCTTGAAACTGACTTCACAGCCTGGGCTACCAGTGGTACAGCCAGTGGTACAGCCGGAGATGAATTGGGGGTCCATTATTCCACAAGAACCTCAGCCCAAAGCTTCTCCTGTTGTCCCACTGCCAGTACCGATACCACTGCAAGAACCAGTTGTTGTCCCACCTACCAATGCTGAACCAGTGATACCTCACGAGTCCAAGCCAGAAGTTCAGGCACCCCAGCCCACGGAGCCGTACGTTGCTTTACCAAAAGTGGACGATTCCAGCTACTTGACAGATGAAGCACTGATGAAGTTGCCACCAGGTGTTCAAGATGTGATTCTTTCCTTCTACGCTTCACGTGTGCAGCCATCCGCGCCTGTTTACAACACATCTTTGAGCCCGTTGGGTAGTCATCGTTTGATCACTAATGTATCCAATCTTCTGAAGTCAGACAGATACTTCTTAACCAGAGCACCAAATGTGAATCCATCCAAGGATCTTTCCATTGAATTTCAACGCTGCCTTAATGAATGGAACAAGATCAGAGTGTATCTTCCATCTGAGCAGTTGAATGACTTGGATTTATCTGCGCTCTTTTACGGTTTCTACTTCAGCTTATCTCCAATGGAATCCAATTTTGTTGCTCTTGAGCTTGTGAGTCGTGGCTGGAAGATAGATCAAGGTTTTTGGATGATTAATGTCGAAGGTAAAGTGAGCAGGTTTGACATTGCTTCCTGGAGTCTTGTTTGAGAGGTCAGGCCACAGCGGGATATAAATAATCTGAGTTTATTGATTCGTGCGATAGGTATATGTGATCCAGAGTTTTTCATGGTGTCTTTTCCTCTATGGCTGGTTGGGAATGGTTCTTTTGTAACAACTTTGATGGTTATGTTCTCCACAAAAAATCGCTATATCTGCTATATTATTTATCATATAATAATATGGCAATATTACTACCTTGTGTTATACCTGCGTATACAGATCGTATTTGGACTCGTTTAAACACTTCTTGGAGTTGATTGGGACTGGTGAGCTACCTCAAGCGTATGTGCCGGAACTCAGCATAGCACGTGATATCGCCCTCGGAATTTAAATTTAACGTGTCCAAAATACTGAGGGAGAACATAGATCAAATCAACTAACCACATCGTCACTCCAAAGCAGATTATAGATATGTCCGAGGCACTCTTCACAGCACACCAACTCTTCTTTACGGGTAAGTACGCTGAATTGCTCGAACTCCAGTCTGAAGACTACACAGGCAATGACCGTATCGAGTTTGATATCCTACAAGCCCGTTCTTTGATTGCATTGGGTCGTGCTTCTGAGATTTCTACCACTGGGGAAGATCCAGCTTACGAGGCTGTCAAGGAGTATTCCAGCGGCAAGAAGAGTACCAGACTGGAGCAGTTAGTAAATGACCATGGTGATGAGGAACAGATCGCTGTTATTGGCGCGCTGTACTTCCTGAAGCAGGGAGACATGGAGAAGGCACAGGCAACTTTGTCAGCCGGTCTACCATCTCCAGAGAAGACACTGTTGCTTGTTGAGGTGCTTCTCGCACAGAATCAATTGAAGAAAGCTGTGCAGGTTTTCAAACAAAGCGGGACTGAGGATGGTATCATTGCTAATCTTGCTGAGAACTTGATCAACAGTGTCTCTAATGGTGAGCACTTGAGATCCGCGCTATATTCTTATGAAGAGCTATCACATCAGTATCCTTCTTTGGTGACCCTACTGGGCTCATTTGTTATCAATCTTCAGTTGAACCAGGTTTCGGAGGCAGAGGTTGTGCTGGCTCAATTGGAGGAGTTGGGTGTGAAGAATGCCGACTTGTTGGCCAATGAGGTGGCTTACTACCAAATCAAGGGCGCCTCCAAGACTGCTGAGTTGAAGAGACTGGAGCTGGATAAATCGAGCCCTGAGCACCCTGCAGTGAGGGACTTTAAAGAGAAGAATGATTTGTTCAGTGACATTGTTGACAAGTACAAAGAGCAAATCAACTGATGGTTGTATTTGTATTATATCAGGAGTATAGGGGAGGGTTTAAACATTTAAGTAGATCCGTAGTTTCCTTCAAAGATCCCGCCCATCTAATAAGAGGTTGTTGTTTACTAACGAATCTGGCGGTCTTGACATCTCCTCCACTAAAAGATCATGTCATTGCGCCATTCTATCAAGTTATATCGGACAAACCACAAACAATCCAGTTTCTCGAATTATCCAGTGAACACAGGCAAACGCTATCAGTCACGAGCCATATTTTTGCTTTCCCATGCTTCGACAGCCTCAATGGCATCATCTCAGAAAATTCTATGAGAACATGCTCATTTCCAGGCCTTCATTCATTTGAACTGAAGTATAATGGAATGAGAATTACAATTGAAACGCTAGCGCTGTTTGGCTGGAACCGAGTCAATACAATACCCCACGACTGAGGACTTAGCCAGTTCTATGTTCAACTAAGAGCACAGTTTGAGGAGGCTAATTGTAGCGCATCTAGGTAGTGGATTCAGGACATAGTAACATAACTAGAGATCACTTACCCCAAAGCATCATGGCCGTAATCATGTCTTTTGCTTCTTTCTTTTTCCTTTCTTCTTTTCGGACGGTAAAGGAGTGGATACTGTTGTTGTTCCCAGGAGTCCCCCTTCTCTCAGTGCCTCCATTGCAACATTGCATATTAATCTAAACCTTGCACTGCCCAGAGGTGTACCTCCATACCATCGTGTAACAACCACCAACGCCCCAGGTTCAACCTCACAGCTTTTTTGCAAAAGATACATCAGCTTAATTCCTGCTCCACTCTCCCCACAATCACCCATTCCCTGCTTAGTAGTGCCACTGGGGAGTCTCAATATCCAGGAGTTCATAGAAGGATGCGACGATTTCTGGATGGATTTATTGCTTTGGACTAGTTCCTGGATCAGGGCATCAATGGTATCACTGGTGTCTGTCACTTTTAGTTGTGTGGCATGTGCAACGAATTTGGACTTTTGGGACGTGGAAATCTTAGAGCTGTACCACGTCCTGTCGCAAATAACCTGCATGCTATAGTGTCGAAGCTGCCGAATCATCACTGTAATTGTGACACGAGGGAAAGTTGGAGAAGAGGAATTTGATTCACGGTATTAGCCTGAAGTCAGGGTAACGGGTACCTGGCAGCATTTGTTTGACTAAGCACTGACATAATCTTTGTTTACATTCTTTGAGAGCCACCCCAAATCCCTTTACACCTCTTTTTCCATTTTTCGATGAAGTGCTAGATTCCTCTTCTTCCGATTAGCAAGTCAGACAATGGAAAGATGAAGCTTATAACAACAGTGCTCGAGACGGCGCATACAGCAACATACACTTTGCAAGATTCACTGAGGCTCAAACAGACAGACATTGTCACTGGTGGACCTCAACAACATGGTCGTGACTGTCACATCCAGCAGATTGCCAGATTCCAACACCAGGGTAAACAGTATGTGATATTGGCACGGAAGGGGCTAGTTTTGGATATCTATCTTGATGACGGGGAGCGTCTGTGGTTTCACAAGCGCAAGAGGCTCATCTCTTCAGTGCTGAAATCTGATTTCCTGGTCGCTTTGGAGGTGAACTATGAAGGGTCTGAAGAAGGCGATCAAACTGGCTGGGTGCGATGCTGCACTGGCTTTGGATACTGCTATTTTATTTCTTTGGAGATGTTCATGGGTAACAGATTCGATGATTTTGCGATGAGCTTCGGAATGGGGGGATTTGTTGGTGTTTTTCAAATGTTCAAGTTTAAGGAGGAGACTGGCGGTGATGACTGGAAGGTTATGTACACAGGGAAGGACCGTGGCGTCATACTGCTGGAGCTGGATCGCCATATTAACTTGTGGAGATCCAAAGCAAAAAAAGTATCCAGCAAAGTGGTTGGGCCTAAGACCGACGCTACCTGTGGTGAGGCAATGTCATTAGAAGAGCCATTATGGATTCAAGACTTGGTACTGCTCAATGAAGAAGGTAACTTCGAAAGCTTAGAGATCCTGGCTGTTACAAAGTTTGGAAAATTGCTCAAATATGTGCCAAACATATCAAAAGTGCCCATTGATGAGTTCCAGGTGTTCGACAACATGCAGATAAAGTCTGTTCATCTCTTGAGGAAAGGGATCATCCTGATGAACGATGCTTTCAACAATTTTGTCATTTTTCATTTGGACCAGTGGAAGATTGTGGGTACCTTGAAGATGATCAGTGGGTCACTCTCATTGGTCAGAACGGCCACTCTGGATCCCACTGTATTCACCAATGTCAAGTCCCTCCACCTCGTCATAACAAGCTCCAACGTTGACCATAATCTTCGAGTATATCTTCTCTGGGAATCAACTGGAGAGAAATGGTACTCCAGACTCATCTCCAAACAGTTGACAGCTGGTTCTGTCACTGCTATCAACGTCTATAACACTGAATCCATTCCAAAGGCATCACTCCAAATGGTTATTGACTGCGTCCAGACAGCACCAAACAAACACACAGCTAACGACGATTACGAAACCTACAACGCACCAAAACGCTCACGAATCATATAATCATTACAGGTATAAAATGGCATTATGCCGATTGTAGCATTCAACAGCGATCTCTATCGAGCTCTGCATAAGCGGGTGGATCCACAGACCCATAGTTTCTGTTATGATTCGCCTGGGTGTTCTCAAAGTGGTTGTGCTGGTGCTGGTGATGATGGAGGCGCACCACACGGACACCGTCTCTTCCCCGGGTAACAACACGCCCACTCTCTTCATCGATAATAACAACTCCTCCCTCAAGCTCGGGATACTTAGCAATGATGTAGAATGAGTGGATGAGGCCAGGGATGTACCCTAGAAGTGTCAAAATGATGTTTATCAAAGAGTCAGTAGAACAGAGGCCACGCTTTATCCAGACAGGAAGCGGAGGAAAGATAATCGCAAGCAGAACAAGCACACAGTCGCAGCAACAACAACAGCACATATTTTCTATAAGTGGTTGATGATAAAACCGTTCACGATACACTTGATGGCAATATGATAGCTTTTTATCTTTTTGGCTGCTTCGGAACTCGGGGATAAGCGAGAAGTAAAAAAAAAAATTAACACAATACATGAAGTCTTTCCTTTCAAGGGGATGCCCGGTTTTGACGCAAAAGCTCTTTGAGAGTGGCGGAGCTCATGAGTCAGAGTCACAGAGCATGTGCTACAGTATTTGCATGAATCATAGTGTATGTGTTTACCTTTCACCATCTCTTATCTTCTTCCTCACCAGTATGTCTCTCTTTCTCCAAGATCTCTTCAAACGATTCAGAGTCTGCATATCCGGAGCCAGCTGCTGTTGCTGGTGGCGATAAAGAGATATCACCACGTCTCACTTTGTTCCACGCCGAGCCAGAAGTCGCTGAGGATTGTCCGGAGGAGGAGGCACCATTTTGAGATCTAATTCTGTCCCAAGCAGATGCGTACTGCTCCTTCTTTTCGGTAGAGCCAAATGGATCATCATCAAAATCGTCGCCATCTCCTCCATCCACCGTCTCAAATGCCTCAGGGTCCTTGTTCTGAATCTCCTGGAGGACACCGCCCCCTCTCTGCTTTTCCTTGTCAATTTTGTTCAGTTCATGTCTGGCTCCAGAGTACAATCCCATGGGATCTCTCCCATTGGCATAGAGGGCACTCTTCCCCTCTCTTTCTGTACGTGTCTTCTTAACCTCCTCGCTTCTTGGATCCTTGAGGATGAATTCGGGCTTCTCTGCAGTCAGCTTGTAGTACATCCACCACTTCATGCTTTCACCAGGACCGAACATGCCCATGATCTGAGCACATGAGTGATCTCTTCCCTTGACCTGTTCCAATTGACGATCATATGCATATTTTGAGCCAAACGGAGACACCAGGAGCATTCCTGCGATGGCAAACATGATTGAGATCCCCAAGTTTGGTCTCACCACCGGCTTCCCAGGCACAATCGGCTGTGGCGGTCTACTCTGGATCCGTGCTCGCTGGAATAGGAAGCTTGCACCACCAGCGCCGACAAACCCAGTCCAACCGAGCCCCGTGGACATGTATGTGATTGAGTTATACGCATCTGCAAGAATCTCCCTCTGAGACTTTGACAGCTGGTGGTCGAGCTCATAGAACTTGATGGCTTGCTCGAGAGCGTGCTCTGAGTGGATGTTGGCATGGATTGGATTATCTCGAGGTGCTGATGACATGTTTGTATACGGGTGGATTGAGACTCAACTGCCGTCAAACTTAGCTAAGTTTCAAAGTTCGTGAAGTGCTGTCATAATCAAGTTTGTCAAATTAAAATATCAGGTCAGGCTCCATCAAAGTGTCTAGTTCGGAAATAGAGGCTTGCTGTTTTCGGCAATCTACCATAAAGAGACATTTCTGCACAATAATTTGATCCAACTTGCAACAAGCACCAAAGCCTCTTCACTTTGTTCATCACAGTCTCCCCAGACATGACATCAGACATGACATATGTGACACATGGGACACATACGGCACACATTGTACCTCCTGGAGCCTGATTGATGCATTGATCGCTGACTGTGCGCCACCTACGTAAAAGCTGCCTTCTGATTGGCCAGGTGTGGTTTCACATCCACGACGGAATTCCCGACTGTTTTGCGTTTGTGTCACTTTACCGACGGCAGCTGTATGACCTGCTGATAAGAGCAACGGATAACGCCTTGAAGGACCACGCTCCCTCACGGCGGCTATAAAAGGGCTCTTTGTCGCTACAAATTCAGCATCAGATTCATTCTCAGAACACGACTCACTCAACATCGACAACTCACAAGATGCCAGAATCAGACTCTATTAAGATCACGCCTTTGGCCACTGCCCAGTTTGGTGCCAAAGTGACTTTGCCTCTTTACGCCAACAACGACCCATCTCTTTTGAGCAGTGCAGACCAAAAGATCCTACATGACGCCCTTCATGAGCACTGCTTCCTCTTGATACCTGACCAGAAGGACCTTCACCCAAAGTCGCAGTACCGTCTCACAGCGCAGTTGGACCCATCGTTGCCTGACCCAGACGCCCCAAGCGGTGAGCAGCAGTATGGGCATGGTAAGGAGTTCCGTCACAAGGACTCTGTGTTGAAGAAGGACGGTATGTCCATCCCTGACCAGCCACAAGTGCAAGTGCTGGGCCAGGGTAAGTGGGAGTTTGAGCAAGAGGGTGGCCACTACGGGATCAAAGAGACCACTTTGACACATCCAACACATTTCACTTTCCACAAGGACACGTTGAGCGATGAGCAGGTGAGAGACGGAGAGACCAAGTTTTACAGATGGCATATTGACTCTGCTCTCTATGATCTATCACCACCGATCGCCACGACTTTGCTCGGGATTCATTGTCCACCAAAGTCCAAGATGGAGAAGATTGTGTATGACAACGGAGATGTCTTGGAACTTGCGCAGGGAGCCACTGCTTTCGTCAATGGCCGCCGTGCCTTTGCGGACTTGTCTCCAGAGGACAAGGAGTTGGCTCTGAACACTGTTGTTGAGTACGCTCCTCATCCATACATCTTCATCTCTACAGCCCAGGCCACTGACGATGGGTTGACAATGGTGACTGAGGGTAAGGAGAAGTCTCTCGAGGAGTTGCCAGAGTGGGAAGAGTCCAAGGTGAAGAAACTGCCTATGGTTTGGACCAACACAGTCACTGGGGAGCACTCTTTACAAATCCACGGCTGTTGCATCTACCGTACACATAATGTGAAGACAGGCGAGACTTTGGAACTGGAGGAGGCAAGAAAGCAAGTCTACAGACTCATGAGACCAGCTATTGCTAAGGACAAGATCTATGTGCACAACTGGGAAGAAGGTGACTTGGTCATTTTCCACAACCGTGGAGTGTGGCATTCGGTCACTGGCCAGTTTGGCGAAGGCGAGAAGAGATTGATGCATCAGTGCAACATTGCCTCCAGTGCTGATCCAGTGTGCGTGAAGTGAATGGGTACCACCAGAGAGCCGCTGTATACACAATTACTATAGTTCCAGTGATTCGTAAAATTACATAAAGCCTGTTACTCTAACACGTACACATAATACTCGACACCCAACTTTCCAGCATCATCTCTCAAAAATCTGCCTCTACCCAAGAGGTTCTTGCCAGTAATCCAGGCCTCCTCCTTAGCACCCTTGTCCAAGCTAGCCTTTGGGTGGTTGGTGATATAGCCCTCGTCAAAGCCTTGCTCTTTGCTCTTCTCAGCTGACATGACGGCAGCTTGCGCCTCTGATGGGACAATAACACCACTATAGGTGAAGTGGATACCGGAGCCATTGGCCTTGGACTTGAGGTACAATTGACAGTCCAAGTTGGCGGTGGATCCAGTGGATGACTTGGTCGTGAGGTTATCAAAGCCGTGAACCACCTCAGTGTCAAATGGGTAAGCTGGGTCTAGTGTCTTGGTGTAGCCACCTAGGATATTCACGTGGGTCAATGAGCCGGACTCATTGGTGTAGATTGGGCTAGGTTCACCAATGTCCAGGTGGAGGAAGAAAGCTGGCTTGAGAGAGGCGAATTGGGACATTTGCTGCGATTGTGGTGAGCTTAGCTATTGTGGTTTGGGGCGGAGTGTGAAGAGAGACAGATTTTGTTGGGGGTCCTCCCAGCAATTTATAGCAAATCACACATCACACATCACGTGGATTAATAAGCTGCCAACCGGCACACCAGCCAACGCAACACAAACGCTCGCGGCTATCTCGGTCGCTCGCATGAACAACGAACAGCGTGCCACAGCGAATGTCCTGGAGAACAGAGACCAGCTTCTTGCATTGACTTTGCACCAGCAGACGCTTCAGTTGTCGTCGCAAGATGGTGCAAAGCTCAGAGTTGTTGGGGCAGGTGGTTATGGAAGAAGCATTCAGAGACAGAGATGGGAACTGCTGAAGAAACTGGCAAGGGAATGATTTCTCTATAACTGATTTCCGCAGGAATTAAGTATTACTAAAGGTGTGTTGGAGAAGTGAAGCCACAGAGAGATGCAATTATCATCCCGGTTGACTGGGTGTGGTTCTGCAGCACCACCAGCTCGTTCGAGATATCCACCTGCTTGGAGGGGGAGGGGAGAGAGGGAGAGCATCAACTAAGCTGTTTCCAGGATTGCGGTGCTTAAGGATCTGAGCAGTTACCTAAGGCCCTTATTTATATATATACACATGTTCTATTGTACTCTATACAGCCATTAAACATACTTGTAAGGGTTTAAGATGGCGTTTGGATCGTAGATGGCCTTCAACTGCTTGATCAACTCAATCTCCTCTGGGGACTTGGAGTAGCCAATGTAGTTTTTCTTCTGGAACCCCAAACCATGCTCAGCTGAAATGGAACCCTTCTTCTCACTGACCCACTCATACACAAACGGCTCAAGAACCTTCTCAACCTCCTTGGTGTAGCGTCTGACAGCCACATTCAAGTGTAAGTTACCATCACCAACGTGACCGTAACCGACAGCGTCAATGACTGGGAACTCATCAGTCTCGCCAATCAAGCCATGTGCATTTAGTCTCTCTCTGGCAGCATCGACCAGACCATACAGGTCATTCAATGGGAGAGAGACGTCGTACTTGTAGACACCACCATTCATCTGGCATGACTCGGGGATTTGTTCTCTCCAGTCCCACAGGGTTCTTAGCTGAGTCTCGTCCTGGGCAATGACACCATCTTCAATCAGCTCACTCTCAAAGGAATTCTCCAAGAACGTCTCCAACTTCTCCAAATCGTGAGTGTTGTTTGAGCCAGAAGTCTCAATCAGGACGTAGAACTTGTGCTCATCTTCCAACGGATGCTGTGACTTCAAGTGTAACTGGGTGAGCTTCTGAGACTTGGCGTCCATGAGTTCAAAAGCTGATAGAATCTCACCAAGCTCCTTCTTAGCATTGACAAACGTACTCTGAACTTTCTCAAAGGAGTCTAGACCAAGGAAGGCAACGTTGAAGCTCTTTGGTCTAATTGGACACAGAATCGAGATACCAGTAATGACACCAATGGTACCCTCACTCCCAATGAACAGCTGCTTCAAGTCATATCCAGTGTTGTCCTTTCTCAAGGCATCGATAGAGGAGACGATTGTGCCGTTAGGCAAGACAACCTCAAGACCCAAAACGGAACCGTGTAAGGAACCATACCTCAACAGTCTCAGCCCACCAGCATTGGTGGCGACAGTACCACCGACGTGACAGGAACCCTTGGCGCCCAGGTCCAATGGAAATATGTATCCTTGCTCATGAAGGAATTGATCTG
Organism: Barnettozyma populi; assembly: GCA_003706705.3. Taxonomy (NCBI): domain Eukaryota; kingdom Fungi; phylum Ascomycota; class Saccharomycetes; order Phaffomycetales; family Phaffomycetaceae; genus Barnettozyma; species Barnettozyma populi. The sequence continues at coordinate 107,057 of PPLZ03000017.1, forward strand.
CGTTCTCCAGGATGACACCAGTGTCACATTTGAGGATACCAGAGATGGCATCAAAGGAACGAATCTTGTTGAGACCAGACAGGTTAAGCACAATCTCGTCAAAGACTGGAACGGAACCACCGACAAGACCAGTGTTACCACCTTGTGGCACCACGGCGAGTTTGTTCTCGTTGGCATACTTGAGGATCTGGGACACTTGCTCTGTGGTCTTAGGCTTTAAGGTCAGCTTGGAGTCACCACGATATTTACGCATGTAGTCCTCGTTGTAGACGAGCAGATCGTCAGCATCAGTGACAATGCCTGACTCTGGAAGAATAGTCTTGAAGTGTTCAATGTGCTCCGGGGTCAGTTGGGCGTACTGAGAGCCGCGCTTCACGTTTGGGTAAGTCTCTGAGGTCAGCTTCACAGCCTTGGTAGAATATGTCTTGAGGAGGGAGGTGACTTGAGCGCGAAGAATCAAGCGTGGAACTGTAGACACAGGCAGGCGCTGAGCAGCTGCTAGCGCTGAGCGTCTGAGGGAGGTTCTCAGCATTCTCTGATGATAGTAAAGGTGGTGTCGACACTGACTGGCGAAAAGTCTCAGTCAGAAATCTTCTATTTTCTTTTATTTTCTTTATATTTTTTTGTATTTTTCTTTTTTGACGTGACTCTGGAACTGTGGAGGTTGAGTCAAACTACAGAGACTATGTAGTCTAAAAGACTAAAGAGACTAAAAAAGCTCTGCAGACTATAGTCGATATAGACTACAGACTATGAAGCTCTCAGTCTAGGTACTCTCGCTTAGCAGTAGTCCAGCAAAGTCCAGAAGGACTCAAGTCTACAGTCTAGAAATGATTAGATACATGCATATTCTCTTCTATCGACCGAATCTCCCAGAGCGTGAAGGGCGTGGGTATCCACCACCATTCCCATAGTCATTCCCATAGTCATTGCTATAGCCATTGCTATAGCCACTGTTGTAGCCGTTGTTGTTTCTTCTGCTGCTCTGACCCTGACCATACCCTTTGTTATAGTTGCTGTTGTTGCCATATTTTTGCTCCCTATAGTCGTCAAACCGGCTGAACTCTGGTTCCAAATATCCTGTTCTCATTGAGGGCATACTCTGCATTCTCCTTGGTTGACTAGGGAGGTTCTTTGGCAGTTTCTTGTCCTTCTTGTCTTTCTTATCCTTCTTGAAGACACTCTTAACTCTTCCCATGAGACTGCCACTATCTGATCTCTTGCGCTTCTTTTGAATATCCATATATGCATCTCTCATCTGTTGGGGTAGATTGTGGCCCGAAAAGGCAGAGCCGTCCACGTTGGGCAAACGAGAGTTTCTCTCGTTGGAGCAGTCATCGCCGTAATGACCCTTGTCGCCGCAGTTGTAACAGTACATGTTTGTCGGGAGAGCAGTTCTGACTCTTCCACCTCCATTCTTCGTTAAATACGATCTCCAAATGGATGGACACCGTCCACTCATGTGTCTTGTACTCTCACATGTCTGACAGTACAACTTTCGAGCCCTTTTAGTGCATTTGGACCCATAGTGACCTCTCTCACCACAGTTATAACACGCCATAGACTTGGGACAACGATCAGTGTAGTGATCATCGACAACACCACAAGCATGGCACACCACTGTAGTACAGTTGACACGTCTATGACCAGGCTGGTGACAGTTGGCACACAGTGGACCTGAGTTATCTGAAGATGGATCTTGGGTACCAAAGTAACGGCCTTCACCACGCATTTCAATCAGACCATCTGGGTTGGAGTCAACCTGGTCGATAGTCAGAGACACGACTTTGTCCTGTGGGATGTAAAATTCCTTCTCGGTCTCCATTCCTGGACTGGGCTGGGCTAGGTATTCTCTTCTTACCTGGATTTACATTAAATGGCAGAGACGTTTTTGTTGATGGCTATTATGTGAATAATTTTTCTAGCCGGTAGGGACACACCCGTTACTCACAATCAACAAAATTGAAAAAAGTTTTTTGCGTGGCCTCCAAATCAGCCAACTCATCAACAAAGAAGCACTGTCAAAATGTCTGGTGCTGATGAAGTCACTGAGAAAGTGGCAGTATTGAACGTCCAGGATGGCCCTGTTGCCCCAAAGGCCCCAAAGGCTGACAAGCCAGCCAAGACCAAGAAGAACAAGGCTGCGGGTGCCATCCAACCAAAGCCGTATTTGGACGAACAACCAGGCTTCATTGACGAGAGAATCAAGTTGTTTGAGACCCTACAGTCTGAGTACAACGCTCAATGCGCTGCTCAAGAGAGAAAGCCAATCAGCATTGAACTAAAGGACGGCTCTGTTAAGGAAGGTATCGCTTGGGAGACCACCCCTTTGCAAATTGCTGCTGCCATTGGCAAGTCCTTTGTCGAGAGACAGTGTATTTCCAAAGTTAATGGCGAGCTGTGGGACTTGGACAGACCATTGGAAGGTGAAGCTAAGCTAGAGTTCTTTGACTTTGAGTCCGATGAGGGTAAGCGTGTCTTTTGGCACTCCTCTGCGCACGTCCTGGGTGAAGCGTGTGAGTGTAACTTAGGTGCCCACATCTGTTTGGGTCCTCCAACTGAAGATGGTTTCTTCTACGAGTTTGCAGTTGACGGTGGTAAGACTGCAGTTTCTCAGTCTGATTTCCCAAACTTGGAGTCTGTCGCAAAGACTGCAATTAAGCAGAAGCAAAAGTTTGAGCGTTTGGTGATGAAGAAGGAGGATTTGCTAAAGATGTTTCACTACTCCAAGTACAAGACCTACTTGGTTCAAACCAAGGTTCCAGATGGCGGTGCCACCACCGTGTACAGATGCGGTCCATTGATTGATCTATGTGTCGGTCCACACATTCCCCACACTGGCCGTATCAAGGCTTTCAAGCTATTAAAGAACTCCTCATGTTACTTTTTGGGTGATGCCACCAACGACTCCTTACAGAGAATCTATGGTGTATCCTTCCCAGATAAGAAGCTCATGGATGAGCACCTCAAATTCTTGGAAGAGGCCGCAAAGAGAGATCACAGAAAGATTGGAAGAGAGCAAGACTTGTTTTACTTCCACGAGATGTCACCAGGATCCTGTTTCTGGCTGCCACACGGTACCAGAATTTACAACACTCTGGTTCAACTGCTGAGAACCGAGTACGTCAAGCGTGGCTACGAAGAGGTTATTACCCCAAACATGTACAACTCCAAGCTATGGGAAACCTCTGGTCACTGGGCCAACTATAAGGAGAACATGTTCACATTTGATGTTGAGAAGGAGACTTTTGGTCTAAAGCCAATGAACTGTCCTGGTCACTGTCTGATGTTCAAGTCTCGTGAACGTTCATACAGAGAATTGCCATGGAGAGTTGCTGATTTCGGTGTAATCCACAGAAACGAGTTCAGCGGTGCCCTGTCTGGCTTGACTCGTGTGCGTCGTTTCCAACAGGATGATGCCCACATTTTCTGTACCCAGGATCAAATTGAGGATGAAATCACCTCCATTTTTGAGTTCTTGAAGTACGTGTATGGAGTCTTTGGCTTTGATTTTAAGATGGAACTTTCCACTAGACCAGAGAAGTATGTCGGTGAGATTGAGACGTGGAACAAGGCTGAGCAAAAGCTACAGAATGCTCTTGAACAATGGGGCGGTGACTGGGAGATCAATGCCGGCGATGGTGCCTTCTATGGCCCAAAGATCGACATTATGATCTCAGATGCCTTGAAGAGATGGCACCAGTGTGCAACCATCCAGTTGGATTTCCAATTGCCTAACAGATTTGAGTTGGAGTACCGTACTAAGGATGTCGCTGCCGAGGGTGTCTCTGACATTGGCAGACCAGTCATGATCCATAGAGCCATCCTGGGTTCTGTTGAGAGAATGACTGCCATTTTGACTGAGCATTTCGCTGGTAAGTGGCCTTTCTGGTTGTCTCCAAGACAGGTTCTTGTGGTACCAGTTGGTGTCAAGTACTTTGACTATGCCTCTTCTGTTACCCAGAAGTTGAAAGATGCTGGGTTCTATGCTGACTCGGATCTAAGTGGTAACACCTTGCAGAAGAAGGTTAGAAGTGGACAAATGCACCAGTACAATTTCATCTTCATTGTTGGTGAGACTGAGGAGACTGACAAGTCCGTTAATGTGAGAAACAGAGATATTGTTGACTTGCAAACTAAGAATGACGCCGTTGACTTGGAGTTGGTTATCAAGCAGTTGTGTGACTTGAAGGAGAGCAAGAGAGGCGACAATGCTTTGGTCTAGATTCTTCCACAATACAATACATATCATTGAACTTAACGTGATTCATAACGCATCACTACAATCAAAAGCGCCCATCAATAGAGACCAAAATCTGTATAAATTAATAATGTTTGTGGTGTTCTTTCGAAGAGTTTCTTCATCTTCTCAGATACTGGTCACTTAAGTCCACTGCTCCATAATCCACTTCCTCGTCATTCTCTCTCCTCACTTCATTATATGTTGGTGGATCCTTGCTCATTGTTCTGATTAAATTGTTCATAATGACACTCCCACTGCTTCCTCTTCTAATGTCTAAGCTATGGCTATTTAACACCAAATCGTCAATCTGGTCAACCAGGTCACTGGTGTCATCGTGAAATGTTGGTTGCTGTGACATTATCGTGGACGTCCTCGAGATGTAAGTCTCCTCGTATGGTGATAGCATGGGTGACGACATTGGCGACGTTGCTTCTTCAAATGAGGGCAAACTGGAATCAATGTACGGTGGAAGCTCAATACTATCAGGCGTGCATGCACTGTTGAGCAGAAATATGGGTGTATCAATGAGCACTTCATAATTGTGGATCTTGTCTGTCTTTCGCATGATTCGAAGGCATATCTGGAGCTTGTGCTGGATGTGGATGTAGTCGGTGTTCGAGGAAGGAAGCAGTCCATCAGTGAATTGAGGATTCACTTTAGAACGTAAGGGTATCTGGTTAATTACCGTGACTTTTGTGGCCTTGGTTTGCAGTTGGAGTCGATCTTTATGTACCAAAAGGTCAGTAAGGTGCATATTTTCATTAAAGAACAGGTTGTCTTTGTAGAATCTAGCAGGTTTTGCGGGTTTGACAAACGTGAGGTGCGACTTGATGTTGAGGGGTCCAATAATCTCCTCCTCTTCAGATTCACTATCACTGGAATTACACCCGCCACCAATATAGGAGCAGGTGAGGAAATTCTTATTCCGAATACGCCCAACATCAACAATGTCCTCCTTGGCTGCAAATGATGTGAATTTGGCATCACTTGATCTAATCTCGAGAAGATTGACAGTGTGACCATTCTTGTACTTTGTCTCATCAAGCTCAAACCTCTGGTGGTTCATTTCCTTGTTCAAATACGATATCTTTTGAAGAAGATTCACTCGGATCTTGCTAATGTTGAGGTGTTTGGCCAGTGGGACGAAGCTCAGTTTGATGGGTATCTCCTCCTCTCCAATGGAAACAAACTTCTTTGGAAACGAAATTTCGTAGTTCAACGCATCGTCCCATTGCTTGTTGATGTATATTGGTTTGTTGTCGGTGGATGTATCCACAGTGGGTGGAGACCTGATCAAATTAATGAAATGCTCCACATAGTGCTCCTTAGATTCATCCAGATACATATTGAAGTCGAATGAGTAATTGATCGAGGCGTGTTCAGTGATGATCGATTCTGGAATGTTCAGTGGGAATGAGATTGGAACTAGATAGACATACTCTCCTGGTGGGAAGAAAATCTTGCTCAATGGCTTTTGTGACTTGGTATCCTTGTAGTAGTCACTCTCAATGACATCGTCCAGAACAAACGGTTTGTATCGGGACATTGGGATAACGTGTTCATTATAAGATGGCATTCCATTCTTGCTGAAAGGCATAAACATGTTGTAGTTCTGTAACGACAGGTCAAATGACATCTCACCTAGCTGGAAAATCTCGCTCCTAATGCCCTTGGGTGAGTCTGGAATTCCCATGGGCCACAAATTCTTGCAGATGCACTTGAGTTTGAGCTCAAGTGCCAGTTTAGTTGGCTGCGGGACCGTGAGAACAAATGCAAATGTGTGAATGACGTTGTCATTTGCGTCATCAGCGGCATCGTCGTTTGAGTCCTCCTCATCATCCCGGGTCAAAGTGGGTAGAAAGATATGGTCATTGGCGACAGAAAGCCGTATATCCTGGTTGAACAGTGTCTTTGACCGGGGGAGACCGTTGCTTCGAAGAAACCTTGAGACCTGGCACTGCAGCTCCTGCTCAATAGAGTCGTTGGACCCATCAGTATGAAAGTTGAAGAGCGACTTGAAAGCTGAGCGAGTAGACTTCCCAGACTTGACGGAGTCGTTGGAGTTCACACGTTTCAGATCGTTCGATGTACCTTTCTTTCGAAATTTGGAGAACATGAGCAAATGAAGGGCCGTCCAGCTAAGGAGATAGTGAAATGTGAGGATGAAGCAGCTTTCTTGATTTGCTTTTGAACACCAATAATGGGGCAGTATCTGTCTTGGCCCAAGCTGACGTGATCCACTAAAGTTCTTGACTTCCTAATACGGAAGTGATGGGTATCAAGCGTCCTTCTGCAATCGAGTGCTGGTTTGGTGCCGAAATCAAAACAAGAAAAAATCGAAAACAGAGAAAGGATCCCACCATTCCATTAAACTGAGAAACAACCGCCAGCCAAGCCACCCGCCCAATCGAAAGAGATGACCACGTCACTGAAGTCATTCATTAGGGCGACTCGCTCAGCCAGAACAATGGCCGAGGAGCGTGCGATCATTCAGCGTGAGTCGGCTGCGATCAGAACAGCCTTCAAAGACACGTCGATATCTCACAACACCAGAAGGATCAACATGCAGAAACTGATGTACCTCTACATCATTGGCGAGAAAACGCATTTTGGTCAAATCGAATGCATCAAGTTGCTAGCCTCCTCAAACTTTGTCGATAAGAGACTTGGATACCTTGTCACGATGCTGATTTTGGATGAGAACCAGGAACTATTGACCCTGTTGACGAACTCTCTGAACAACGACTTGAACCATCCTAACCAGTTTATTGTTGCCCTTGCACTTTCGACCTTAGGCAACATTGCCTCTTACGAGTTATCAAATGATCTGTATGCTGATGTTGAGATGATTATTGGTGGTAATAACACTTACCTGCAAAAGAAAGCCTTGATGGTCACATCCAAGCTCATTGAAAAGAATCCCGATCTGAGTGAAATCTTCATTCCGAAGATCTACAGGTTCCTAAACGCCAATGACCATGGTATCCTTCTTTCACTGTTGAAGCTCATCAGATCCCTATACACGCACAACCCGGACTTTAGAAGTGAGATCATCACCTCCACCATTGGGAAGATCTTTGACATCATGAAGGCATTGATTGACAAGTCTAATCTAAACCACGAATACGACGTGATGGGTCTAAATGATCCGTTTTTGCAAATTACTATCATTAAGACTCTGGCACTCTTCTTTGTTGACAAGGATCAGGCGTCCACAACTGCAGAATACGTTGATTTCTTCCAGGATCTCCTGACCAACGTTTTATCCTACACCACGATTGGCAAGAACTCAGGTGCTGCAATCCTGTATGAAGCGATCAAAACTATCTTCCAACTTGACTCCTCTTTTGACCCATCCTTGAGGATCTTGGCCATCAATACCCTATCGCAATTTCTCACCAAAAACAATTCTACCAACTCTAAGGATATCAACAATAACAATCGTTACGTTGCGTTGAACACACTTCTCGATGTTGTGAAGTATGAACCGTTGGCTGTGAAAAGGCATCGTGCCATTATCATTTCATGCTTGAACGATCTAGACATGTCCATCAAGAGACGTGCACTTGAGTTGTCATTTGCCATTTTGGATAATTCAAACATTAGAATTCTAGTGAAGGAGATTTTGGTCTTTTTGGAAAACCCGGCCAACAATGATAAAGATCTAAAGATCTTCATCATCAAAAACTTGACCAATATTTTGTCAATCAAGGAGCTGATCCCTAATGAAAAATGGAAGTTTGACACGATCATCAAGTTCTTGAAGATTGTGGGCAATGAACTAGAACTCAATGAGCAGATCATATCTAAGATCCTGTCCTTGATTCTGAATATTCAGGATAATGAGCTAAAATCCTACACCATTGACAAGATTTTTCAAATTAGTTATGATGATAACTCCAGGGTTGGTCTGAACCTGATCAACGTCTATCTTGTTGGTGAATACGGAGACTTGCTGCTGAACTGCAAACTAGATGCCGAGTCGGGTAAAGTTATCACGGAGGACACACTGACCTCTTACATTGTTGATCTCAATGACCAAGGATCCACCACATTGGTATCATACTTGCTGACTGCTGCTTTGAAACTATACAGTAAGTTATCCGATTCCGCGAACAGAACCAAACTGCACCAATTCATTGAATCCAAACAGGACTCTATCGATTTATCTATCCAGCTAAAGGCAGTGAGTTATACCACGTGGATTGAGGAGTTGGGTAAGAATCCAGCGGGTTTAAGGGGGATATTGGATCGAATTCCTCCTCCTCCTATCATCACCAACAATGACACATTCTCATTGACAAACAGAACAAAGAGTGCTCTGAGTGCAGGAGAAGGTAGATCAGGTACTAACACCAAGACCGAGGATTTGCTGCTGGATTTGATGGATGAAGGTGATATTGGAGTCGGTGGTGGTTTGGGTGCTGACAATGGCAAGAGCAATGTTGATTTGCTGGATGATATCTTTGGCACAGGTTCCGTACCAGCTGCCCCAGTTGCTGGTTCATCAGGTACCAGCAATGATCTAATGGACTTGTTTGGTGGATCTGCTTCTACCACTTCCTCCTCTATACAAGGCGAAAAGGTGTTCGAGGATGGGAACATTGAAGTCTTCTTCAACCTAAAGACCACGGGTTCTGGTGTTGCCCAGATTGAATCTACTTCGAAGAACAAGAACAAAACTCCGATTTCCAAGTTTCAAATCCTCTTTGCTGTACCAAAGACCCAAAAATTGACTATTCTGAACTCTAGTCATTCCAACGAGATTTCTCCAGGAAGCAACTTCAAGCAAGAACTGAAGATCATTGGCAAGGAAGGTGTTAAGTTGAAGCTGAGGGTCAAGGTGACCTATGAGATCAATGGTGCATTACAGCAGCAACAGTTTGATCATGCCTTTACCAATAGTCTATGAGCTACAACTTCAGCAAAAGTGTATATGGGTAAGTAAAAGAAAATATTCCATTATTAAGGTAGGTCACTCAAAACGAACCTTTTTCAGCGGGAGATACCAGACGAGACACCTTCAGCAGCATCGTCAATCTTCTGCGAGAATTGAGAAGTAGTGGACTGCGACTCCAAAACGTACTGGTCAGCCAAAGGTTTGATGACAGCCTTGTAAACGATTTGGGCACCACCAAATTGTGGCAAACTCAAATATAGCAAGAACAAAGTCTTGATGAACCAGTAGAATGGAATCCAATATAGGATTGCCTTGGACCAGAACTCAATAATGTTCAAGAAGGCAAACACAACCCAGTAAGTCAGCAACTCAGTATCGTCATGAGAAGACGGAGTGGCCAAAGCCTGTAGGGACAGGTAGCATGGGATCATAAAGCCCGCAATGTTCGAGAGCAATTGACCAATACCTCCAACATTGATAAAGATAAGGAGGAAGTACAAACCACCAGAGGAGAGCACTGCATAGGAACGAGGAAGCTTTGTCTGAGCCTCAAACTGGCTAAGAATCCTGTTCTGGGAGAACTTGGAGTCAAGACTCTTTAGAGTAGACTGGAGTTGCTGGACAAAGTCTGACATTGAGCTTGCTGTTCCAATTGGTTGATTAAATGTTGCTAGTTGGAGACAACTTGAGATCAAATTTCACTCAGTTCTGTCAGTTTTCTGAAACGAATGAAAATGATCGGGCCACACATCCTGACAGTGCTCCGTAACCATAGTTGCTAAAGTTCATATTTAGTACCACTGGAGCTCGCAGCTGGTACAATAGAAAATAGTAGACAGGTGTTGGTGAGATCTGACTGATTGGTACACGGTTTACTTAGGTGAATATTAAGATGATATTATTAATCTATGAATGCAATGTTATTGTGAATCCATAGGGACTTCACCTGTCCCTATATATCCTTTCTTTCTCTCGCTCTCTAAGTGCTGCTACCAGCCTCCTTCTCCTCATCAGTGCTCAATGAACGCTTCTCACTCTCAGGACTGTAAGCATACTTGGACATGGCTCTGATTCTTGCACCCCAAATGTAGAAGCCAAAAGGAATGGCACAACAAGCCAAGGACACAAAAGCCAGCAAAGAACTAGCCCATTGGTCACCCATGGCGTGATACATCTGGATGGTAAACAATGGCACAACAGCACCCCAAATACTTCTCATAAAAGTCTTTGCGGCAAGACCAGAAGCGGCATAGTGCTGGTATGAATCCACAATATAGTTGTTAGCTGGGTTGTACAACTGGTTGAAACCAAATCCACAGCCGAAGCCTGAAATGGCTGGACCAGCCCAACTGAGGTGTGGGTAGGAGGACCAGGCAAATGCAAATAGACCAGCAGGGACGAACCAACAACCAATCATCATTGGGATCAATCTCAACTCAGCAGGAGGCAACTCACCACGGTCGATGTACTTCTGCGATCTTCTGTTGTAGTCGTTGTTGAAGAATGGCGCAACTGCAGCCGCAAGGATGACACCGACAGCCAAAGGAATAAACATCAAACCAGTCTTACCAGCACTCCAGCCTTTACCTTCCATATAGATAACTGGGTAGGCAAAGAAGAACATGTATAGCAAACCGTAAATGACAGACATGTACACGGTTATCAAAAACACGATTGGCTCCCTCAACAGCACCAATGGTCTCAACAAGGTTTCGTGGGCAACTTCGGAGAACTTACGCTTCTTCAATTCAGAAACGGCTCTATATCTTGGATCACCAGTCAATTTTCTTAATTTCTTAGCTCTCTTCTTCAACAGGGTCTGGTAATGGGTCTCTGGCAAAGTGACAACGGTCACAGCATAAACGACACCAGATTGGATCAACAAGACCCAGTATAACCATCTCCAACCGACATTGTCACCAATGTAACCACCAATCAATGGACCAATGGCAGGACCAACAAATGGAGCAGCACTGAAAACAGCCATTGCAACACCTCTCTCTTCAGTTTTCCACATCTCCGCCAAGTTACCACCAATCAAGCACATTGGGGCAGAGAAGAAAATACCATCAATGAATCTGCACACTAGCAAAGTACCAATGTTTTGGGCAACGGCACATGGAATGACAAAAACAACAGCAATACCCAACGTCAAAACATAGATTGGATATCTTCCAACTTCTTCTGAAATTGGAGCAAAGATTAACGGACCAATACCGAAACCCAAGACAAGCAACGTCACGGTCAGAATAACAACTTCCTCACTGACACCAAAGGTTTTTTGAGGGCCCAACATGTCACCAGTGACAATGGCACTGGCCATAGCAACGGTGAAACACACAATACCTAACAGGTAAGTAATGTACCACTTCTTCATTTTTGAAAAGTTTCTTGGATCGTCCTTGTCATTCTCGACAAAATGAACAATTCTAAGTCCTGTGGCTGCATCGATCTTGTATCCCCATTCGTCTTGTGAATTAATATCATCAATATCTTGGGGAGCTGGCTTGGACTGAATCTTCTGTAAATCAATGCCTTCTTCCAATGGCCCCAACCCACCAGTACCACTCTCTAATTTTTCGATCATATCCTCAATTGGTTCTGGGTTTAATGAGATCAATTCATCAAGGGCTTCCTGGTCTCTCTCATCTTCGGAGTTACGACCTGTTATACGCGATGCCAAAGACTGCACTCTGGACAAGTTCTGTGACGCCAGGGTATGGACCCTGGAAATCGGGTTGAACGTTTGTAGATGTTCTTGGTCACTATCAGACATGATGAATGAATAAGATCTATAGTATGATTCAACTATGAGCGAATGTTATTTGAGGTGGGATGTGCACCATTTAAATACCTAAATGGCGACATTACCACCGTTGACCGTTGCGTGAATTACATGTACTATGGGCACTTTTTGACAGCAACTAGAGAGTGTGGTTTTTGTCTTTTGGTTTGACTTACCGGTACTCTTGCCAACCGACCGTGAAAATACCTCAAAAGCAATAATGTAAGGGTGGTTCCATGGGTGCACAGATGCCCTGGCGTGGAGGTCCAGTCTGCGGCACCGTAGCATCTTTTGCCCGTGATGTAGACCGGAGAATTGAGGACTGAAAGGTTTTGGTCTCAGACTAGACCCAGGGCGTCATGATCTCCAGACCTTGTGCCTTCATTCTACTGTCAAGACCCAAACAGCAGAAAAACGTTTCTTTTTTTGACACATCACTTGTCTTCACCGATGGTCTAGGTGTAATCGAAGGGGAACCAGCTTTCGGTGAGTAGCAAGGCTGACAAACGTCTGGCTGAAAGTTCCGGTCGGTTTAAGGTAGCCGATGTGCACATACCGTACCAAAGTAGAGTAGTTCCTAATTGGGATATTTTCAACAAGGTCTTCCCCGCAATCATCAGGTAGATGTACGACACCTTTCAAAATATCTTCAGCGATTGAATCTTCTCTGTTTTTAGGCCTAAAGCCACTGAAACCACTTATTGATCGGTAATACTAATCAAACAATGTCTGTTTCAGCCGTCCTTCCTAACGAGGTACTCATCAATGTCATCAACAACCTTGACACGGTGTCGATCCAACGCAGCATTTCAAAGATCCCTGAACTCAAATCACTGATAACGATCCAACTGAACAAGACGCTAATCAAGACGATCATTGCACATATCAAGACTGTTTCCATTGCTTCATATTTCCAGAATTACCAGTTCGTAGAGTTAGTTATTGACGACATGGAGTTCCTCAACAATGACACATTGTACTTCAAAGTATTTAAGATATTGAGAATTTTGATCAATAGTGCTGGAAAGTACAGCATTAAGATTGACTACCTGTTGCCAGAGATTGACATAAACTATCTCAAGATGTTCAAGAGTCTGTTTGGTGTGTTGAAAGACAAGCACAAGTATGTTCTGAGTTTCCCGAACTTGGTGAAGGTGAAAGTTAACTCAAACCATCTGCTGATCAATGAGCTATGTTCATATCAGAAACTAGAGGCACTGAACCTATACTACTGCTCTTCAAACTTCTTCTTTCAAGTCTTTGAGTATTTGAACTTGAATAGACACATTGATGTGTTCCCCTCACTCAAACATCTCAAGATTCAGGACTACATGAACGAGTCTGAGGATGTCTATCTCAAAACTAGCGACAACTACATCAGCTATGATGTGGATGATGACGACTTTGACCACAATTCTGACATTGACGAGAATGAGTTCTATTTTGATGGTTTAGAAATTCTCCAAAACTTTATCACTTTCAAACTAGAGTCGCTCACAATTAAGAACTGCAACCTTTCACTAATGCAAAACATGAAGTTCCCCGGTTTGAGGAACCTCAAGATCATTGCAGTGAATGACAAACACATTGACGCATATGACTTGATCAACTCTGACAACTTTGCCTTCACCAAGCGAGAGAAATCTAAGGCAGAGACCCATTTCAAGTCTGGTGTCTCATTATCCATCATAAACAATCAGTTCGACCAATTGAGGAACTTTATCTTGATTGGGAATCTGAACCTGAAAAAGTTTCGAGCCAACGTGTTTGGAAAGATTGACTTTGACAATGTCTTTGTCCGTTGTGTTGACATCGAGGTCGACTCAAACGAGGGTTTCAAGGAGGTGTTTGCCAGCGACAACAAAATTGGAACGCAGTAAGTCGAGATATATTCTGACTAGTGAACGCTAAAGGAAGCTTACGTACAATAATCATTGCTCTGACCACAGGTGTGTAGGTGTGCATATGTGTCACCTTATTGAGTGACGGTTAGGTTACACTCCGAGATCCGGGCTTGATGAAAAATCTGAGGAAAAAAAGAAAAAAAATTATGATGTAAACATCACAAGGTCCTTCGTGTTAACACACACTTGGGCATACTTCATCCAACTAGTGCGCATAGTATCAGACCGAAGCATGAGACAGCATACCCTTAGATTTTTGCGTCTTCCACCGCACCTTCTTAGACATCAGCAGCCTTTGAAGTCCGGATTCTTCACGAGCCCACTCAAGTTTGGTGCTGGCCTCTTTGCCAGTTCCTTGTTTGTGTACTACTGTTTTGATGCTCGCTCCTCTATCCATGAGTACGTCTTCTGTCCCATTATCAGAGCAGTAACTGACGCTGAGGAGGGCCACAAGCTCGGAATCTGGCTGATGAAATATGGGCTTTCTCCAACACTGTACCATGATGAGGACCCTTCAAGGCTTCATGTCAAGATCTTCAACAGGGAGATGAGTAACCCGATTGGTGTTGCGGCTGGTCTGGACAAGAACGGTGAGGCGATTGACTCGCTTTTTGGCTGTGGGTTTGGATACGTGGAGATTGGTTCCATCACTCCGTTGCCCCAACCGGGGAACCCACAACCCCGTTTCTTTAGACTTCCTCGGGACGATGCAGTGATCAACCGTTACGGTTTCAACTCTGATGGCCACGATGAAGTTGTAGTGAGACTCAAGAAGAGATTGGGCAAATTTGTTCAAGATTACGAAGGTGGTTGCTACAATCTGTCTTTGAAGAGGAATAGGCTGCTTGGTATCAACTTGGGTAAGAACAAGACTGGCGATGAGGTGGAGGACTATATCAAGGGTGTCGAGAATTTCAACCCATATGCAGACATCCTGGTGATTAATGTGTCATCTCCAAACACTCCTGGCTTGAGAGACTTACAAGCTGGTGGAAAATTGACCCATTTGCTCTCTTCTGTTGTTGCAAAGAGGGACTCCCTTGTGCAAATCGACAACAAGGTAACGCCAATCCTGGTGAAGATCGCACCAGACTTAGACGAGTCGGAGATCAAGGCCATTATTGAATCCGCAAAGCAGTCAAAGATCAATGGTGTTATTATCTCCAACACAACTATTCAAAGACCAGCCACTTTGAAGCACCAGGAGCTGGCACATGAGGCTGGTGGCCTGAGTGGTGCCCCAGTCAAGCCATTCTCGCTACAAGCTTTGAAGACAGCTGCCAAATACGCCAAGGGCAGTGACCTAGTGCTTGTTGGCTGTGGAGGTATTTCAAGTGGTAAAGATGCCTTGGAGTTTGGAAAGAATGGGGCCAGTTTCGTGCAACTGTACACTAGTTTTGCATACAAAGGGCCGGGTCTTGTCTGCAAGATCAAGAAGGAACTTGATGAAGAGTTGAAGAAGGAAGGAAAGACCTGGGAGGAGATTGTCGGTGTGAATGTGGAGTAGGAGATTTAATTTTAGAGACTTATAGACCGGACAGTTTCTCACTGTAGTGAAAGCGCAGAATGAAAAAAATGTTTCCCGGCAACAATATCAACAACAGGAAGCAACAGCAGAACCACGACCAGAACTCTCAACGAGATGTCCGACGCAGCAGAGCACAGACGCATTTTGAGAGAGAGGAGAGCGGCCAAGATGAAGCAGGCTGGTGCTCGCTTGGGCAGAATCACTGGTGAAAGACCCGGATTCGAAGAGGAGACTGAAGCTACTTCCAACAGCACAGCGTCAACGCCCCCGCCAGTCCAAGTCAAACAACAGAGAATAAGCAACAACAGCACCAGCAGACGTATCTCGCAAACTTTTGACGCTCCTGCTCCCTTATCTGCAGATGACGAGGACCCAGAGATCCAGGACATCTCGACGATTCAGCCAATCCTAGAGGAGGAGCAACAGGAGTTTCAAAAGGTGTTGCAGGAATACCTTAAGTCTGAACAGCATAAGCACGGTGACTCTGATGATCTGCCAGGTCTAGCGACTGAGGACCCCTCCATGGCTCTGTTTACTCAGTTGTTGGGCGCCGCACGTGGCTCTGGTGCCCCACTAGGTGATTCGCAACCACAACCACTTAATCCTGAGGAACTGGAGTACAATCAGAGTCTGCTGGAGTACAAAAGGCAACAGAATGACAAGTTCAAGGCTCATTTTATCCTAGCGAAGTTCTTGACGTTTGTCAGTTTGACTCTGTACTACTTCACCGCACATAACCTGCATTCGAGTTTCAACCAGGCCGTTAGGTTCCAGTACAGCAATAGAGATAGTTCTTTCTTTAAAGTGATGATGGCTCTAGAAGCTGTTTTCACAAGTGTCTATGCAGCAAAGATCCACGGTTTGGAGGACAATGAGTACACTTTTGCTTTTTCTAAGGTGTTGGGTTATTTGCAATATGTGCCGGATTACATCTTGTCACAAGTATGGAGACAACGAATCAGATTAGTAGTGAAGTATTTGGATCTGCTCCAGCTGATTCTGTTTGATTTGAGTGTTGTTGTTGTCGTTTTTGGGCTCTTGAGTTTCCTGCACTAAATTTGTATAGAGGTCTGTGTATATATAGCATATTCTATTTCAAGCTCTTTGTGCTCCTATTTCTTTCCATGGACTGGGTCTCTTGTACATGAAGCAGTTACACTGTCTTAGATGACCCGCATTCGCACAAAAATCTATTATCACTATTGATAACGTCCAAGCTTCAATATTAGGTACCTGATCCAAATGATCATTAGCCACATGTCGTCAGGAAACAAACGTCCTTCCTTCACCACCGTAGCAAGAATCATACCAAATCACAACCCAACTTTCATAATCTGTTTTGTTAGACTGGACATACTTGTTGTAAAAGAAGAACAACTCATATTCATCCTAGGAAAATATCATCGTATCACAAGTCCGCTGAAACAGCTCGAAAGTGTCTTTCTCAATTATGGTTTGGGAATGCCATTTAAAGGCAAGAAAGTCAGACAGTTGACAGAGTGTGACTCGGGTTCTAGAGTTCCCATTATTATAGTCAGAGATTCACCACATTGCTGTTAGTTAGTGCTCTATTGACCACAACGTGAATACACTAGAGATACTCAGGAAAATGCTGAATTCTCTGGATGATCCTAGTATAATGGGAAGACTGAACTATTGAGCGCACATGAAACCTGGTATAACAAGTTATCAAGAGCATTTTGACTATAAGAATAATAACAATAAATAAGGGGTGGGTCATAAATAAATAGGGATAATAAATAATAAATTATACGCGATCTGTCAGTGTTTGTTTGTCTAAACGTCGATCTCGCCTTTGAAAGCCTCCTGTGCATATCTTAGTCCACAATACCCACAAGTGCCTGCCTTCTTTGCGTCCAGATTGATAAACACACGAGGATGGCCCTGACCACCCTGCTTGTTACCCTGACACGTAGCAATGCGATCATTGATGAACCGAACTGGTTCCTTCGCAATCAGTTCAATGGCAGCATAAGGTTGTGGCTGCTTGGAAAGGTCCTTCTGTAGGAATTTGGCATGGCTGGTGACGTTGGAGCGGGGTTGCTGGGATTGAGACCAGGTGCCAACGCGGTTTGGAGCCTGCTGAAGCACAGGAGTGGCTGGTGTGGAGGTGGCTGTGGCTTTGGAGGCCAGTGTGGATTGACGTCTAATCACAGATCTCAGCATTGCTTGCCGTTGAACTTTTGTTATACTTCTTATACTTGATCTGTATGCTGTTGTTGACTTCGTTGTCTGACTTTTTTCTTTAGAAAGGAAATCTGAACCGGGTAACTTCCTTTGCTGGTATGACATAAGCGCTTATTCATCTCATCGCGTCTAACGTCTAAGAGGAAAAATTTCTTTCCCACCACACCAGTTAACTTCTTAAGAGTATCACTCAAATCAATCACTATGGGCAAGCTCACAGGACAGAATGGTAAGTTGGAGTCCGTCAACACGGAGAAGTACTCCAGAGATAGACCAAGTGATGCCAGAATAACCAACCCTAAGAGGGTCAAAAATGTCAAGCTTAGAAACTCGATGAAGTCTATGGATCAGAAGTACAAGGAAACTCTCAGATCCACCGCTGCAACTGAACTCCTTCTTGCTGAGTCCTCGGGTCATCTGGAGGCAGAGGGGCTAGAGAAGACCTATAGATATAAACAGGAAGACATTGTAAAGGAGGTTGACGAGTCCACAGCCAATAAGGCCATCAACTTGAAACTTGATCAGTTTGGACCATACACTTTGAACTACACACGTAACGGCACTCATTTGCTTATTGGTGGTAGAAAGGGCCATGTCGCATCAATAGACTGGAGAAAAGGAGAGCAAAGAGCAGAGTTGCATTTAAACGAGACGGTAAATGCTGTTCAGTATCTCCAGAGTGAACAGTACTTCGCAGTAGCTCAGAAGAAGTACACATTCATCTACGATCACGAGGGTACTGAGATTCACAAAATGAAGCAGCATATCGAGGTGCAGAACATGGAATTCTTGCCCTACCATTACCTCTTGGCCACATCAGGCAAGACAGGCATGTTGAAGTACCACGATGTCTCTACAGGTGTTCTGGCCAATGACATCAAGACCAAACTGGGACCTTCAACAGCCATGGCGCAGAACCCATGGAATGCGATAATACATCTTGGCTCATCGGCTGGTATTGTGTCGCTGTGGTCGCCGGCATCCAATGAACCGTTGGTGAAGATCCAAACATGTGCTGGTCCAGTCAGGGGCATCACCATCGACAGATCGGGCCACTACATGGCTGTTGCCGGCGCAGACAAAACCGTCAAGGTATGGGATGTAAGAAATTACAAAGAGCTGTACTCTTACGCGACGCCAACCCCTGTCAGTGACATTCAGTTCTCTGAGACAGGGCTGCTGTCTGCCAGTTGGGGTCCCAACGTAACTGTCTGGAAAGACAGTTACAAATCCTACCAGAAGAAACCGTACATGTCACACCTGATTCCTGGCTCCAAGATTGAGAAGCTCCAGTTTGTGCCGTTTGAAGATTTGCTGGGGGTGGGCCACTCAAAGGGTGTTCAAAACCTGATAATACCTGGTGCTGGTGAGGCCAACTTTGACGCCTTGGAGATCAACCCATACGAGACTGCCAAGCAAAGACAAGAGTCCGAGGTGCGCTCCTTGATTAACAAGCTTCCTGCTGATTCGATCTCTTTGGATCCAAACTACATCGGTAATGTCGCAAAGCAAGCTCCTTTTGAGAGACTGACCCACGCAGACAGGAACGAACTAGACAAGAAGCAAGCAAAGTTGAATGAATCTGAGCAGAAGACTGCTCCGAGACCTGAAGTCAAGGGGAAGAACTCTGCATTGCGTCGCCACTTGAGAAAGAAGCAACAGAATGTGATTGATGAAAGAAAGATGCGTGTCGAGACTAACTTGAAGAGAGAGAAGGAAATGAGACAAAAGAGAATGAGAGAGGCAAATGGTGAGGTGGAGGAAAAAGCACTAGTGGAGTCCGCATTGTCGAGATTTAAATAGATAGAAGCTACTAGTAGAAGCTATGAATAGAAGGCCTGACTATTCTGTCAAAATCGAAGATAGATCCACCGAGTAATGGGGCTGAAGTCGCAAAGAAAAAAAAAGTTTTGCCGAAATGTGTCAACCCCAGCTTTGCCGAGGCACATTCCTTCTCCACACTCTCGAGAAAAGACATAAAAACGCTGGTCAAACCACTCCCAGATCCTTATTTCCATTCCTTCAGTTCCACACAGATCCATTGTATCACCATCACCAAGACTATACCACAATGACCACAGACCTCATCAAGGAGAGACAAGCAGAGAGAGCACAGTGCTCCTTCCCAATCAGATCCCTCACCAACTTCCTCGATGGGTCAGAGGAGGAGACATGCAAGCTGGAGTCAATCATGGCCTCTTTTGAGAGAGATCCGTTGTTCAAAGTTGATGACTATTCTCTCAATTGGCAAGAGAAGCGTGAACTAACTTTCAAGAGAATCGCCAAGTTGCTTCCATTCACAAAGCTCGAGGACTACTCCACTTTTGTCAAAAGATTTCAGATCTTGGGAATCTTTGACGGTTCTACTTTGACTAGATATGGTGTTCACTTCGGCCTGTTTTGTCAGACTGTTGATGCCCTGGGCACAGACGAGCAAACTCATCATTGGATAGTGGAGAAAGGTGCTGCTAATTTGGAGAAGTTCTACGGTTGCTTTGGTATGACTGAGTTGACCCATGGTTCGAACGTCGCCAAGTTGCAAACAGAGGCCCATTTCGACCCAGAAAATGACGGGTTCTTTATCAACACACCACATTTGGGTGCTACTAAGTGGTGGATTGGTGGTGCGGCACACAGTGCCACTCACTGTGTCGTTTACGCCCGTTTGATCGTCAAGGGGAAAGACTATGGTGTGAAGAACTTTGTCGTTCAGTTGAGAGACATCAACACTGGTGAGTTACTTCCTGGTATTGCTGCCGGTGACATTGGAAAGAAGATGGGTCGTGACGGTGTTGACAATGGCTGGATCCAGTTTTCCCAGGTATGGATTCCTAGATTCAACATGCTCAGCAAGTTCACTCAGGTTGACTCTTCCGGGAGAGTCACTTTGCCTAAGTTTGAGCAGCTGAGTTACACTGCGCTGGTCAATGGGAGAGTGAGCATGGTTTCTGACTCGTATCAAGTTGGGAAGAAATTCATCACTATCGCCCTAAGATATGCCACCATTAGAAGACAGTTCGGGAAGGATGAGGCTACTGGGTTGGAAAAGAAAATCATTGACTATCCTCACCACAGAAGAAGACTGTTTCCATTGCTGGCAACCATTTTCGCCTTCAACTCCTCTGCTGTGGAAGTCACTAGATTCAACACAGAGTGCCAAGAGCTTGCGGCTTCTGGTGATGTTAAGCAGGCCATCCCAAACTTGAAGGACTTGTTTGCCCTAAGTGCAGGTATGAAGGCCTTTGCCACTTGGGAAGTTTGCAAGATTATTGATGAGTCCCGTCAGGCCTGTGGTGGCCATGGTTACTCTGCGTACAATGATTTCGGTAAAGGTTACGACGACTGGGTTGTCCAGTGTACTTGGGAAGGTGACAACAATGTGCTGTCCTTGAGTTGTGGGAGAGCACTGATTCAGAACTTCATCACCTTGGAGAAGGGTGGGAAGGTTGGACAGTATTCTCAGTATTTGGGCTCTAGCCTTGGGAACGTCACCTTGTCAGCTGACCAACTGGATGATGTTGACCACTTGATATTGGCATGGGAATTTGTATCCAAGAAGCTCATTGCTCAAGGTGCTGCGAAATTCAAGACGTTCTTTGCCCAATCTTCAAACCTGGAGCTTGCCTTTGAGAGGGCATCTTCGAATAGATTTGAGATCGCCAAAATCCACACCAAGTTGACTACTCTCAAGACATTCTACGCTAGTGTCAAAAAGTCCAACTCTGACATCAAGTCTGTCCTAACTTCCCTTGCCCAACTGTACGCTCTTCACATCACATCGGAGAGCATTGCACAGTTTTTCTCCTCGGGTATCATTGTTGATGGTTCTCGGTTCCACGATGCTCTCAATGACAAGATCGACTCTGTCAATGAGAAGCTGAGACCTGACATCATAGGCCTAACTGATGCCTTCAATCTGTCTGACTTCTTCATTGGTGCCAAGATTGGTAATTATGATGGGAATGCATATGAGAACTACTTCAAGTTTGTCAACTCACAGACAAAGGAAGGTGGGTACAAGCCTCATTACTATGATACAGTTTATAAGCCATTCTTGCACAGAGACGTTGCCTTGAATGACAACCAGAGACAGAAGTGATATATTGTCGATTTTACGATGATTGAGGTTATTCTTTCTGGTTGGTATCAGTACATAAAGCAGTAATCAAAGAACTTTAGCGATTGTAGCCCTTTGAATTGTCTATAGGGTTTTCTTTGGGGGTTGAGAAAAAACAAGTAAAATAGCCAGAAATGATGCCCAGCTAAAACCACGATCTGTGTAACATAAGGGAACTAACTCTTTCAAAGTGGTAGATATTTCGGCCCTAGGAGAGTCTTACGCAGCTGATGAGCTCGCCCATGGGTACACCCATCCATCAAAGAAGAAACAGGACAAGTGGTTACTTTTCTCCACTTCCGGATAAGGCTGTGACTCAATCAATGAATGTATTGGCGAAACTCGAGACGGCTGAATACCGACCGAGCTGGAGAGTGTCCTAGACATAAAGGGACAATCTCTGCCGATACACACAGCTATTTCTGCTTTCAATCTTCTACTAGCTATCTAGTACTCTTAGGCAGTTGCAGCTCTTACTCTGATTGACAGAACCACGACAGGGGTCTACTAACCCTGCCCGCATTTAACCGATATCTTTCTTATCTCTCTCAATTTACTGGTGATCCCCGTTATCCCTAGATCTGCTTATGTCAGCTTGGTTGCCTCTTGCCTTTTTCGCACCATTTTCGCGGTGCCTTGATCTCATTCTCAAGCAGCTTCCTTATCACTCAAAGAAATCATATTGAAAAAAAGTTCACTTCCTCTACACAAGTGTCTCCAATCAAGAGCCTTGAAAGATCAAATGACTCACTCAAATCTAAGAATCCTTCAAGTTACGTGCGCTATTATATGGTGCTTGTTTGCAGCCGGTCCAATCTTTGGGTTTGCTGCCCTGAAACCCATCCTAATCAGTGAAGGTGTCTACCACTCACTCTGTAAGGTTGGAATTGACCCAGAGTCCTCTAAGGATGAACTGCTGTGTGTTGCACAGGACTTGAAACTGAACAAGATGTTTACAATCGGTGCCATGGTGACCAATGTCACTGCATTGGTGGTGGGTAACGTCTTGGACCGGTATGGACCAAGAGTGTGTGGGTTTATTGGGTCTGTATTCATCTTTATTGGGAGTTTGATGCTTGGGCAATGGTTCAGCTTCTTGGGGGCGTGGTATGACCCATTCTTGACTGGGTATGTGTTTCTGGCTATTGGCGGTCCATTTGTGTTTATCTCGAGTTTCCAGCTGGCTAACAGCTTTCCAAAGTTTGGCGGAATGATATTGGCGCTTTTGACAGGTGCCTTTGACACATCCAGTGCGGTGTTTTTGGTGTACAGACTTGTCTACCAGAACCACACCAAAGTGTCGTTGCCGCAGTTCTTCACCTTGTTCTTGGTGATTCCACTCTTCATCTTCATGTGCCAATTGTTCATAATGCCAACCGAAAGTTACAAGACCTTGGGTGCTGTGCAGAAGTTGGCGATCGAAGGCCTGGATGAGAACGGTGAACTGCTGGAAGGTGATGATGGCTCGAATATCATTCCCGACATCAACGAGCGCACCTCTTTGCTTTCCGCCCATGATCGCGATGACAACAACTCGTTGCAACCAAGAACTTCATGGACTGCTTCTGGAGAGCGCAGAAAGTCTGTTTACGAGGAGTACGTTGAGCAGACAATTACGAGCAAGTCTGGTAATATCTTTGGTATTCTGGATGGTAAGCCAGTCTCTGAACAGATAAAGTCTCC
Source organism: Barnettozyma populi (assembly GCA_003706705.3). Taxonomy (NCBI): domain Eukaryota; kingdom Fungi; phylum Ascomycota; class Saccharomycetes; order Phaffomycetales; family Phaffomycetaceae; genus Barnettozyma; species Barnettozyma populi. The sequence goes on from PPLZ03000017.1 coordinate 130,425, forward strand.
GTTCTTTTACATCATGTGTTGTTTCACTACAATCCAGATGATCAGAATTAACTACTTTGTCGCAACAATCAGATCACAGATGGACTATCTGCTAGGCTCTGAAGTGGCGTTACGAGTCAACAATATCTTTGACATTGCGTTACCATTGGGCGGAGTTATTGCTATCCCTTTTATCGGCCTGTTACTAGACAATGTCAAGACAGTCAACATTCTTGGAATCCTGCTCGCTGTTTCCACCACAATCGGTGTCTGTGGTCTCATTCCATTGTTTATCCCGCAAGTCATTGGTATCTTTGTGCTTGTGACATACAGACCATTCTACTACACTGCTGTGTCAGACTACAGTGCAAAGATCTTTGGCTTCACCACGTTTGGCCAAGTCTATGGATTGATGATGTGCACATCTGGTCTGATCAACTACTTCCAGACTTATCTGGACTTTGCCACCAAGAACTGGTATGGTAACAATCCGACTCCCGTGAATGTGATGCTAATTGGTGCCACGTTGTTGTTTGGTGGGTGGTTGATCACCTACATCTTGAGCCAACAACGCAACATTGCGAGAATGAAGCTGGAGAATGAGGCAGAGAGGGCACCAATCAGAGACATGATTGCGTGAACAATTACGATATCGTATAGAGATGCATGTACACTAGTTCCCCTTAGCGGAAAGCATAACATGTAGGCTTGAGTTGAGGATGAGGTCCAGGTGGTGTGAGTACTATATGGGTCACGCCTCTCACGTGACTGCTCTCCTCGTATGATCCAACTTCCGGTCAAATCGATTCCGCGAAAAACAAAGTGGTCTCCCTTAAAATGGCTGCTGTTAGTCAAGTAAACACACACCAAAACACAGCAGGTTCATTCACAAAATGGCGCTTCCAACCGACTACGTCAATGCTTTGAATGATCTGAACAGGGCCGTTCAGCAGCAGCAGCCATCAGACGTGCTTCAGTTTTGTGCCAACTATTTTCAGACCAAACTGGAGGAACAGAGAAAGCAACATTTGGCCTCCTCACAGCGCAACACACCAGCCTTCAGCGAACCACAGTTCAAGCAGCCATTCACTGACGATGACCCCCATTTCACGGGACATGACGTTGACGATCCACATTCATCTGCAGACAACACTGTGGGCGGTGGTGATATTTTCAAGAGTGGGTTTGCCGTTGGTGAGACTAATAGTGGGGCCATAAATGCCACAGTGGATCCAATGAACAGCAGCATCAGTAACGAACACCCAGGACTGGCAGCCAGACGGTCATCACATGCTGTGCAGCCTGTGTTGAACGACATGCCACCGAGCTTCAATGCCAACAGACGTACCAGTGTTAGTGCGGAGACTTTGAACCCAAATGGGATCACTGATGACTGGAAGCCACCCGTAATCGCAAAGACCAGCGATCAATTAAGCAGATTGGGCCAGTATGTGATCAGAAACTTTCTGTTCAACTCACTGGATGAGGATTCCTTGAAGACTGTGATGGATGCCCTCGCTGAGAAGAAGTTTGCTAGCGGTGAAGAGATAATCAAGCAGGGAGACGAGGGCGACTACTTTTACGTTGTTGAGAGTGGTGACGTTGAGTTCTTTGTCAATGGCGAGAAGGTCAATGAGAGCAGTGCTGGTTCCAGTTTTGGTGAGCTGGCACTGATGTACAATGCACCAAGAGCTGCCACTGTGCTGGCTAAGTCTGATGTCATTGTGTGGGCATTGGACCGTATGACATTTAGAAGGATTCTTTTGGCAAAGACGTCCAAGAAGAGACAACTCTATGAATCATTTCTGAAAGAGGTTCCTGTTTTATCCAAACTGTCACTCTTTGAGAGATCCAAGCTGGCTGATGCTCTTGACACTGAGTCTTACAAGGCAGGCGCCGTTATTATCAAGGAGGGTGAAGTTGGTGAAAACTTTTACTTGATTATCAAGGGTACTGCCGATGTGGAGAAGGCTGGTGTTGGTAAAGTGAATATCTTGAACCGTGGAGACTACTTTGGTGAAGTTGCTCTATTGAATGATACTCCAAGACAAGCCAGTGTCATTGCGACCTCAGATGTTGATGTTGCTACTTTGGATAAACGTGGTTTCCAGAGACTTTTGGGTCCAGCCGTTGAGGTGTTGAAACGCCAAGATCCAACGAGACATTGAACGAAAGAGCTAGTTGGTTACTGTTGCATGTCCTGAAAGAAACGTCATTTTGTGTTGATTCATTTTTTTTTTTTTTTTTTGGTTTTCTCACCCTTCCTGCCTTCGTTTAGATCTACCAATGAGCGTGTATTGTTTACTGACTCCTGATACTTGCCACAGAGCTTACTTGACTCTTGTGTCCAGGGGTTTGAAGAAACGATTTCCGATGTTTGCTCATGTAGTCGTAGTATGCCAGGATGCATTTATTTCGAGTCGTGCGAGCTTCATTCAGCTACTAATTAGTAAGGATTAGAGGGTTCAAGAACTTCACGACCAGTCTTAAAGTTGCTCTTCGAACTGAGGTGTAGCTCACTACACTCGAAAGTATATAAGCTGCAACGACGTTCTCTCTTGAGCCTCCAAGAAGTAGGAACTACATATAAATTGTACCCACAAAGTGCTGACCAGTTCAAAGCATCTCTCGAAGGGCATTCCACACCATTGCACAGATCACAGAAGATACAGCAAGTTCATCACCATCCGTCCAAAAGGCCCCAGCGAGATGAAGACTTGATCACTCTGCAAACTGCAAGCTAGTTGCTTATTCATCAAATTTAGGCTAAAACGAATTTCTATATCTCTCCTTCCATAACAAAATAAACATCCCACACTCTTTCAAATAGTGAAATTAACTGATAACTGAGTGATGTACTAGCAGCTACCCAGCTCTCTCAGACCATGACAACACAATCATCAAAGCACCCAGGAGAGTTATCCCTTACGAAACTTCTTACCACACTGACGACAACTCTGCATCCAACGACATACGTCTTTGCTGTAATCACAGATGAATCAAAGATGCCACCTTTCTCTGAGGTTGACATGTTCTTCCGGGAAGCCGACTCTGAAGGTATCACGGTCATTACACCTCGTAAATACGCAGAGGCGAACAGGATAGAATGGTTCTTTCCGTGCAGGAAGATCACACTTAATGTCAGCTCGAGTCTCGAAGCGGTTGGATTTATTGCTGTTGTGGCTACGCGACTTGCAGCAAGTGATATAGGGGTGAATCCGGTAAGTGGTTTCTACCATGACCACCTTTACGTGCCAGAGGGACGAGAGGAGGATGCGGTTAGCGTAATTGCTGAGCTGAGCGAGGAAAATAGACGGTACTAGCGAGTATCCTTGCATTTCCCTTTGTATTGCTTACTGGTATTAAATACCACCATAGAGCTGATATTTGCCTGAAACCAAGCGAAGATACCAGATTCATGAGTATGACTTTTCTATAGGGTCTGAGATATATGAGAGAAGCCTCTCAACATCCACTGAACCAACTGGCAGGCAGAGGACCATTTGGGATAACTGTGTAACTATTGGAAACTAGATTCAGCTCTTTGGTTCTTTTCAGAATTCGAGAGGCTCGACTACTACCTGTTCTTTGTTCAAGTTGGAGCCATCATCTTCCGCACCTTCAACTTCTCTGATTCCACGACCATATGAATGCTGACCTCTTTGTCAAGTAGTAGCTTCAACTTCTTTTATAAAAGCACCCCCAAGTCTCTTCCGCAAGCTCTGATTTCCCAACGGGAAATATCTCCTTCACTACTGATAGTTGGGAGCTCATTCCTCACACTGCTGCACCATAGGACAGAATCTGAGTGACCTGTCAAGGAACCGATCGTATATGTATATATGGTATGTAACGCCATTCCATTCACCACCCACCTAGCTCATTACAGACACTACAGCTGAAAAATCACTTGATAACCTAATTAAACTCTATTAACAACCGACAGTCTACGACAATTACAACATCGCCGTCTTGTAACGATCGATGCCAGCAAATTAGTACTTGCATATTAGTACTTATTACTGCCCAAAACCCATCCTCTTGTGCTCGATCCTTCGTTCTTGAAGCCACCGAATCTAGTAAACGCATTATTACTCACATCATCCTCATCCTCTCTATCGTCTTCTTCATCGTCATAAAGGTTCAGCCCATAACGGTTCTTCTTTCCGTATAAGTCAATCTTGAACCTGGCAGGCTTCGCCGAATTTGGTTTCTCATATTCAAAGTTCGACACAGCTTTCGATCCAGCGGTGGACCCAAATGACATCATCCAGTTCGAAGAGTCAGGTTCAACGTGATCACCTAGCACTTTCTTCTTCAATGTTTCGTGTGTCTCGGCCGAAACAGCTGTCTCTGCTGTGGTGGTCTCAGTCTCTGCCTCCGCCTCAGGTGCCAGCATCTCAGATAAGGACTTCTCTATTAATGATCTGTCAAAGATCGAGCTCTTAGATTTAGAGTCATCATGTGAGGTTGACGGCTGTACGTGATTGTCTGTGTCCTCCAACGTCAGAATCGACGAGTTATTAGACTTGGATAATGTGTACTCTGAGATCGTTGGAGTAGACTCTCTGCCGTCCTGATGATTCAAAGTCGAAAACGACCCCGGGAAGATTGACAAGTGGTTGATTGAGTCACTGAGGCTGTTCAACGAACTGTTTGAGGATGACAACTCTGCCAACTCAGGAACATAGTCAGCGTGTTGCTGGGCACCAGTCCCGTCATCAGCATCAATGTTTTGATAGTCGCTTGTAGATTTCTCATCCGGCGAAATGAGCTTATTTAATGATATTCTAGACATGCGTGGTTTTGGTATCACTATTTGCACTTTTCCAGATTGTGTTGATGGCTTCGCCCGCTGAGTTGATGTTACTGGACGACGACGTCCTCCAGATGATGAGGATGAAGGAGTGTACTCGTCGTCGCTAAAGAATGGGTTGCGCAACGTTGGTCCAAAGAGTGAAGTTGATCTGAATCTCTTATGATTATCAGAGTTGGTAATTGATGGAATCGTCGTCTGTGGTCTTCTGCGCCCAGCCTTGAACGTGATTCCCTCGTTGTCGGAGTCAGAGGAGGAGTCGGAGTCCTGGTCATGTGGGAGCTTTGGTGCTAGTAGTGACTGTGATCTGAAGCGATTGGGGGCGGCTGGGTTTTCGTGGTTTGTTGGGAACGACAAATGAGTGCTTTTACTTGTTGAGCCGAAGGTGAGTTGAATGTCTTGAAATGGGTCACTCTTGGAAAATATGTTCACCTCGTTGAAAGTGATGTTTGATTTGATTTCGATATCTGTTTCCAGCAGCTTCCAGTAATAATGTCTCTTGTCTTGTTGTGTGATGGGTTGCGCAATGGACATTGACGCCAATGGAATCTCCACAAATAGCGACTTGCCAATCAGTTTGGATATTATGCTTCGAACAACAGCACCATGTGTCATCACCAGGAGAATTTCCTTCTGTTGTTGTTGCTGTTGTAGATCGGTTGGCAGCGCGGATGATGCGTCCTTGATCAACGAGATCAGTCCAGTATTCATTCTTTTATACTGGTGCAGGAAGCTCTCATTGTAGGGACCTGGTTGGCCATGCTTGTAAGGGTCAGACAGGTCCAGCTTTACTTCAACCAGATCGTTGTTGCCAAATGCAAGATTGGAGTTGAGATACTGAATAGCTGAGCTCAGGAGACCTTCTCCATTGTCATTCGGTGGGTAACAGTTGATATCCAACTCAGAGTTGAGCCACTCAGACAGAAAATGGTCAATGCATATCACCACCTTGATCCTTTTCGAGTCATCCTTGTGTTTCTTCGCAACGTAGTCGATCATGAACTTGATAGTCTGTACACATCGTAGATAAGGCGATGTGTGAAACTTGAGCAGCACAATAGGCGTGTCGATATGTCTCTGAATATAGTTCAAAATCTTCTGACCCATGTCCATTGACTGTGTGTATCCATTGTTGGACTTGTTTCCCGTTGACTGGAACGTGGCCAGGCCTGGATTGTAAGTGTCCGATACAACGTACTCATTCACAGTACGACGATGTGCAATGCCGATGGACGACTCGGTAGATGAGACCTTATCCTCTCTCTGTGCATGACGTAGCACGAAGAGCGAGTCAAGTTGTGGCTGGCGAGCCTCGCTCATTGTTTCTATTGTGTAATGTTGTTGCTGTTGTTATTGTTGAACTGGGCTGTGTGTGGTGGTATTAGTGGTGCTGTTTCGTGTGGCTGTAATGCTGTGAAAGGGTATACGGCTCGGTGAACAGCAACTTCAAAGCAACCCGAAACTCAGCAATATTGTGAGACCTGTACTGAAGGTGATTCAGAGACTGGAAACAAGGAACTCTGTAGAAAGAAACAGAGTAATCTTTGGGATGTTATGTCAGGGGCATTTTTTCTGACTCTTCTTTCAAGTCAAAATCTTGTTTTTTTTTAAACGAGTGCAAACGAAAAGGAGACGTGCCCGTACCAGATTTCTGATGGTCCACTTCTACAAAGAAAGAAGATAAGGTATATCGATGCATCTATAGTCGTTTTAAAGCTTCTATCTTCTCATTAGCAAATTGGAAATCCCTTCTGCACTTCCCTTAGCAGGAGGTTTCGCTTTTGTTTTTGTTTTTTTAGGGGCAGACTTCTTTGTAACAGCAGCAGACTTCTTTGGCGCAGCAGCGTCTGCAGCCTTTCTGCTAGCTCTTCTGGCAGGTGTCTTTTTCCTCGCTGGCTCAGGCTCCTTGACTTGAACAAACTCAGGTTCACTGTCGGAGTTGATTTCTTGGAATGAATCCTCTCCGTCGTCGTCTTGTACACCGTTGCTTGGACCATCATCTTCCGACGAGACAATAACTTCGTGCTCGAATTCCTGGTCTTCATCAGAGGAGATAACGATAGATTCTTGTCTCTGCACTCTCTTACTTCTCACTGATTTACTTAATGGTGCTGCGGTGGTAGTTTTTGAGTTCGCCGGCTGTCGTGCTTTCTTTAGTGGTGCTTTTTTGGCTGTTGCTGGTGGCGCTGGACGTGCTGTATCAGACATATCCTCGTCTGATTCCACAGAGGCGCTCGCTCTTGGCCGGGGCCTGGAGGTTGACATGACTGGGTTATCAATGTTGTCATTGCTTGTTCCAGTTCCAGTTGGAGTTCCAGATCTTGACTTCTGGGTTTCCCTTTCCTTTTTGTACTCTTTTACAAACTTGTCGAAATTCTCATCATCTTTCACCTCAACGTTGTCCAGTTTGAGGAAGTTCTTCAGCTCTTCAGATAGCTCAGACTGAAAGAAGTCCTTGATGGCGGATTTGTCATCATTCTGGATGAATCTCTTGATGGCATTGTTGAACCCTGATTCGGGCAAGATCCCCAATTCAGTATCCTTCAGGTAATTGTTGATGAACGTCTCAATGTTAACATTCCCTTCATCATTAGATCCACCATCGTTGGTGAATGTGGCCTTCATCTTGGACGACTTGTTTGTTTCAACTTTGCGGTGAAACTGCACCACTGAGTTCGCATTAGCCACACGTCCGACAAACCTGTTACTGAATCTCCGTGGATTTTCAACCTCATATCCACCAGTATAATCAACTCTTAGTCTGATCAATGGCAACGGAAGATCAGAGTCTGGGTTCAGTTCAGCGTACTCTGAGCTAGCGTGTGTGATCAACTCTTCGACTTTCTCAACCAGATACTGTGTCACCTCATTTCTTCCTCGGTCGCCTGGCCTCAAACTCTTTTCAGAGGACAACTGGACTTCCAACATGTGGAATGGTCTCACTGTTTTCAAACGGAATGGTTTCAAAGAGTAGTCGTTGCCTTTAATACTCAGAATGAAAACCTTCTTCTCGACAGCCTCAGATATACTCAATGATGTGGCAACCGAAGATCCTGGTTGGAGCACATCAAACCCAGCACGCACGTTGGTTACTGCATGTGGTATACATTCGTGCTCATGACCCCAAATCACCAAGTCTAGGAATGACGGAAGGAAATGCTCAGGAAGGTACGCAGTGTTTGGCCTGATTGCATGGTTCTGGTGTACAGCCATCAGATTAAACCACTCATCCTCCGCAACAGAAGGGATCTGAAACTTCACCTTTTTATCTTTAAAAGTCTTGAACAAACGTTCATCTCTCACTGCTGCCAGCCCATACATTGCCAATTTGGTGGAGCCTTTCTGCAAAAGAACAGGGGTGACCGTAATCTCATCTGTTTGCACAACGCGTCCAAAGTGATTAACAAGACCACTAACACTCAGAATATCCAATGGGGATAACAAACCTGATCCTGAAGCATCGTCGTGATTGCCACTAATACTAAAAACAGGCATCGCAACATTGAGATTCGGGTCCTCGTAGTTGACGACATTAAACCCGTCATCAAACACCTGGCCGGGATCACTCAGCAGTTCCAGTTCCACAGGCCTATCTCCCATGCAACAACGCCTCAGGATCCGCATGACGTGATACAAGGACTTCTTTGTTGGTTTATTGATATGGAACAAATCACCACTCTGAAGGACAAAGTCCACCTCTTCGTCGCGCGCAAGGGACATGATCTCCTCGAATGTGATCCATGCGTCATCAGACCGCACGGGATCAGACTCGTTATAGCCCACATGGTTGTCAGTGGTGATGAGGAGTCTGATTGTGTCTTGACCTGGCTCTAATGCTTCAACTTGTGGCATTGCGATAGTTACGGGACCTCTCTGACCTCAATGGTAAATTTTAGTGGGTGCAAATACTAGTGGGGAGAATTATAATCCGGTAAAGTGATGAGTTGGCTGGCCAGCAAGTGTCAATTGAGTGCTGGATAGGCGTTGAGTTGGCGGGCGGGTCACACCTTGAGAGAGGTTCACCCTCGGTTTGGATGGTTTTAGTCCCTCTATAGAATACCCTCGGAATAATTCACTCTTCAATACAGAGGGAGTAGGAGGATTGGCGCATTGGCACATAGAGAGTTGGAGGCTCGATATCAACACCGGACCAGTTGGCAGTCGGGTGTGAGAACAGCGGCGTATATAAGTCGTATTCGTACTCGAAGCAGCATATAGATTGCAGACTGCTTGATGATTCGCTTTTCTTTTTCACATCGGAGTACATGCATGGGCCATCCACACACTGCTGCATTTGCGATCTGGAGATCAGATCATTTTTATTGACTCTACACATCAGCCACCCTCTCTTGCTCTATCTTGATCTCTAAATGTATGGCTATTTATAAGAATATTAAATGAACAAGACTCTAAACTCCGGCGCAATATAACATGACCACCAGGCCAGATCTAACAAAAGCACCAACCTCACTGGGATTGAGAATTAAACTCATCAATTTACCAGGTAGACTTCGTATGAGTTCATGAAACCTAGTTCTTTGGTTTGTTGACACCGCTCTTCTTGAAAGAGGTGGAAATTGGGTTCTCCTCGTTCATCTTGTACAGAACTGCGGCACCTGCTCCCATCAAGACAGTAATACCAGCAAAGTAGGCAGCCCACTTGACAGCGGCGTTACCCTGGGAAGCACCGGTTGAGGAGAATCTGGTAGCGGATCTTTGGAAGGTTCTGACAGCAGTTGGGTTCATTTTTGCAGGACAATGGGCTTTGAAATGTGACCTGTTCCGTGCCAAAAGCAAGTTGCATGTTTTTTTTCGCCTGTTTTCGAGCAGCTTTTTTCGGTCCATTCCATTGGATACTGTTGACTTCCCGATATGGAAGCGACAGAAGGGCCACCACTTTCGCTTCACCTCCAGATTGTTAACCGTAGGAAAAGCAACAGAAGCGACGACTTCAACTAGACCCCTCGTTCTGTCAAGGACAATCTTGATCCCACCTAACTTCTAACAAGTTTCTTGAGTCCCAGCTCCCAGTTTGGGCTGGAATTCTTAACTATGTCGAAAGCACATTTTAAGTCATAGCTTATAAGCTGTTGGAGACTCCACGGTGTTTACCAACCATTTCTGGTTCAAATTAAGTATAAGAGGAAGTTGTTATATATATTAAATAAAGCCAGAGTTTAACCCATCAAAGACTTATTTTCACTTAGAATATAATAAAAGATCTAAGCATGCTAATCACTGGTTACCTGTGTCTGGCGCTATTCCATCGGTGGTGAGGTCTTACCTTCGCCGCCTGCTCTGCATAGTGATACTGCCAGTTTGGACAAGCTCAGCAGCAATTATCTAACCCTATTCAGATCTTGCAATACGCAATCGAGGGGCTGTGATTAAGAGGAGAACTTGAATAGGTGTGTTGGTATGGGCGGCGACATATATTGCACAATCACACAAGGTGGCAGCGAGTAGGGTTCCGTAACATTATGGGAAGGGTCTGGGCGTGGCAACCGTAGTACAACTCTATGTTGTCCGTAAGAAAGTTGCTGATAATATCAACACTGGGTGCGGTGTTGGTTCTTACAAGTGTATAGAAAAGCCATTTAGAACTTTCTTGGAAGAATAAAGATATAGTTGTGACTATTATAGGTGAGTCCCTTCAAATCCAGTAGTTTTCAGTTAAGTAGTTATTCACAAAGTATGCTTAATTCGGACAAGAGTCCACAGGTTTACATCAACCTAATGTTATATGGCATGTAACTCATGTTGTAGTTTTTGGTTTACAGCATCACCTCGGGCTTGGAGGATACTTAGGACCGACGACCCAGTGATTCTATATCTCTTGATTCACAGAATCGAAGATGTTCAGAGTGGGAGCCTTAACAGTGGTTTTGTGTAGCGGTCCTGTGCGCCTCACTATCTTATTTTTCGGCCACTGGTTTGCAGGTGCCTTTGTTGTTGCCTGGTTAAACCCCAGCTAGCTTTAGAAAGCTCTGATACCCGATGCCCGTGGAACAGACTCCAGCTCGAACTCCAAAAATAACAAACAAACGTGATGTTCAAGTCCATACTCCCCTTGTGTACGCCTTTGTAGTAGCATGGTCTCTGTCCTGCTCGAAGAGCCTAGGTTTAAGGTCAATAGAACGAGGGGGTCGTCTGTATGGGAATCTTGTATACACTGTGGCCGTACCAACTAAAAACCAACTCGGTCAACGAGTTTCACTTATTACTGCCAAATTAGGCAATCAAGGTTTTAGGCTCTGATCTTCTCTGGCCCTGAAAACAGTGTTTCTCCCCTGTCTTTCCAGTCATACATAAACAAGAGCCCGCCTAATTCCCCTCGTCCGTGCAATGTTCAAACTCAGCAGACAACCACTGTTGCTTGCATCAAGAGTTGCGGTCTACGCAACCAGGCAGCCAATTTCCAGGCAGCTAACTGCTAGAAGAACACCATTTGCATTCAACAAGACAACAGTCAGATATCAATCATCCAGTTCAATCAAGAAGGCCAACAGTGTTTCAGAAGAGGTCAAACAACGTTTATCCTCAGAGCAGCCAGCACCTAAAGTCTATGACTACAACACCATCAAGCAACTAGTCACCAACCCGGACCCGTCCAAGATCCTCGTGGATGTTCGTGAGCCAGATGAGTTCGCCGAGTATGCCATCCCTACAGCCATCAACATCCCATACAAGTCTACACCAGGTGCGCTGGATCTATCACCTGAAGAATTCGAGGATGTCTTCAAATTTGAAAAGCCAGGAAAGGACAAGGAGCTCATTTTCTACTGTTTGGCTGGTGTGAGATCAACTGCTGCTGCAGATTTGGCCCAAATCTTTGGATATGAGAAGTTGGGTAACTACAAGGGCAGCATTGAGGACTGGTTGGCGCATGAGGGCAAGGTTGAATGAGTGCGAGCCTGGACAACTGTTCATGTCCTGTTGTGTGTGTGCGTGCGCCTGTGATATATATATACTCATCTTTACGTGAGTGAATGCAGCGAGCTTCTGTGCATTGTGCTTATTATTACCCATGTATATCTCCATCAAGATGTCAATCTCTTGGCTTGTTAAACTCAAGCTGTTTGAATTCTCTACCCAGTCTTCTCTTTCTCTTTCTCTCAATAACTTTCTCTCTCTGTGACGCCTTCATGCTGTCAAACTTGTGCTTCTGGATGATCTTTCTTTGTTCAGATCTCTTCAAGTAAAACTTGGAGCCTGCGTTTCCCTCGTTAATCTTCTTCTTGTAATCAGCGAGAACCTTTTGCTGTAGCTCCTTGTTCTTCAATGAGTCCAGTCTAGATTTCAGTGAGGTCTTTTCGTATTCCAAATCCTGAATCTCACGCTCCCGCATTCCTCGTCTGACTTTGTCATTCTTCAAAATGGAGTCAATCTCTTGAATCTCACTCTGTCTGTACTCATCAAGGAAGGCGTAATCCTTTCTGACTCTCTCAGCATTCGCCTTGCCAAATGCTGCGTCAAATCTTATATCAGTGTACAACGTGCTCTGGTTCTTACTCTCTAAACCTGGGATCTGGCGAACTCGTCTCACTCGCTTCTTCGACGACGTCTCCTTGGGTGCGTGTTTGCTCCTCTTCTTCCCCCCTAGTCGGTTCTCTCTCTCTCTCTCTGCCTCTGAATCCTCCTCATTGTCAAAGAACCCTTCACTCTCGTCACCACTATCGCTCTCTGGTTTCACCTCATTGTACCTCTTACTTTTTATGACTGATGTCTTATTGAACGGCTTAGCTTTCTGCTCCAGCTTGTCTAGCTTTGACTGTGCACTTTTTAAAGAACCAAAGGAAAGTGTCTCCATATCATCGTCATCATCACTTCGAGACTCAGAGTGGTTCTTTGCTAGGTACTGTGAGACATCATCGTCATCATCATAGAACTTTGGCTTGAGATGCTTCTTCCCCATTTTTAACGCAGCTTCAGGAAAACTTGAGTGTGGGTTGAGCAGTGGAAGTTGATAACTTTTGTCCTAGAGGATGAGGTAAGTTAAATTTTTTTTCCTCGGATTCATTTGAACCGATGAAAACAGCGTCCGCTACTTTCTTCAATAACCACTGCCTATCCCATGTCCATTATCCGTTTTACAACACTGACTACAAAGCACCAGCTATATACACATTATATTCATAAATACATCTATCCCCTTCTAAGACTCAATACTCTCCTTAATCTGCAACTGTCTTGAATGTCTGTCAAAGAGCTCGCTCAGTTCGCTGAAGCCAAGCTTCGTAGGATCAGCCTCAATAGTTTTCTTGTCCTTATACGTCACTCTCACTATAGGCGCATTCTTAGAAGTGGCACTGAGCACCTCGGAGTCAATGGAGCAGGAACCCTTGAGGGCTGGTGGGATGGCACATAGAAACAAACGAGCAGGCTTGGCTGTGGTATAGGGTCAGTATTGAGACTAAGAGCAATAAGCGGAACTAGAACATACCTTCCTTAGCCATAGGGTTGAACTTGATAACCACTTTGGAAAAGTATTTGGTGATCATTGTGCTGTATCTATCTGGCTTTGGCTCAGCTTGGGCTAAATTTGACGATCTTTTGGTTGGGAATTTTTCAAGCTAGAGGGACCTTCATTACTGGTGTCTGGGTGTGTTGATGTTGTTAACATCCAGATTCACTATGGGCTTCACGTCTCCAGACCGAGGCATATCGGCATTAGGTATCCATTATCTATACCAGACACTTCATAATATTTACTGTTGTGTTTTTAAAGTCAATTTATTGACCATTCCATTTGAAACGAAATTTTACTGGATTGCGGCCTGGGTCTCGAAGACTTGAACATGAGGATATTCCACTGGATCAGTAACTGTTCTTCTATAAGCTTCGGGGCTGCGATCCAGCAACTCTGCCATTTCCAGAGCAGATAGGGCATTGTCTTTCACTTTAGACCCACTTCTGAACCTGTCATCTTCCAATAACATTCTCAACTCCTCAGCCAAGTTACTATCTTTCTCGATCTTCTTTTCAAACCCCATTACAGTCTCATTCTTCATCAGTTTGTGTAAACTTTCAAATCTTCCCAACTGAATTACCAACTTCTCCAACTTTCTCTTGGAATCGGCCTTAGCCAAGATCACCTCCTCCACGGTATTGCTTAGAACTAATCTGTAAACGCAAACTGGCTTCTTCTGGCCTATCCTATGCACACGGTCCATTGCCTGTAGATCCACCTGTGGGTTCCAATCAGAGTCGAAGATGATGACACTGTCAGCACTGGTCAAATTAATACCAAGTCCGCCCGATCTGGTGGAGAGAAGAAACACTTTCCTCTGCGGTTCAGTGCTAAAAGCGTTGATTTCCACTTCTCTATCCACCTGGGCAGTTGAACCATCAAAACGAGAATGTCCTATGTCCTCCAGATCCAGATAATCCTGAATCAAGTCGAGCATCTTTGTGAACTGCGAAAAAATCAGCACCTTGTGGCCCTTCTGCAACAACCCCTTCAACAGTTGGTCGAGAATAAACATCTTTCCTGAAGATTCTAGGAATCTTGACTTGTCTATTGGTTGGTCATCTTCCCATGGGTGGTAGAAAAGATATGGAGAGTCACAAATCAAGCGCAGTTGCATCATTAAATTTTGAAGAGACTTGCTGGTGACCCATTTGTTGACCACTTCCCATATTTGAGCCAGCTCCTCATCTGCCTTAGTCACTCTGCGGGCGGTGATTACCGCAGCTGCAGCCCGCTGTGATCTGAGGTAGTTCGACTGTGATTGTTCTTCTTCATCCGATATTATTTCAATGTACTCTGGATTGAGGTTTCTGCTCAGGAACTGGTCTATCTGACGTTGGCTAAACTTGAGTTGTGGGTTCACTGCAAAATGCTCTATAAATGCAAACTTTAAGACTGCTTGTTTCAATGACTTGAACAATGCGTTCTTGTAGAGCTCTTGCTGTATTTTGGTTAAAGCTCCATAGACAATGAACTCTTTCTTCAGTGGAAGGTTTACCATCACATCTTTCTTCAATCTTCTTAGCAAAAACGGTTTCAGAATTGTATGCAAATTTGTTACCAAACTCTCTTGAATCTGGGAATCAATGAGCTGTTTGGTATGCTCATCTTGGACTTTGTTGGACAACGAAGTCAAGCTGCTGAAATCAAACCATTTCTGGAACATCTCAAGATCATGGAAAATGTCAGGAAGGATAAAATTAAGTAGTGACCATAGTTCATTCAGGTTGTTTTGCAATGGCGTACCGGTCAACAGCAACCTGTTACTCGTGTTCAATCTTTTTAAAGTTTTAATCAGTTTGCAATTGATATTCTTCAAACGGTGGCCCTCATCAACTATCAAAAACTTCCAGTTGATATCGTTCAAGTATTCAAAGTCTCTCAACACGGTTTCGTATGAAGTGACAACAACGGTCAAACCTTCACCACCTCTCTTGAAATACTTCTTTCTCAAGTCGTGTCTATCATCTTTTACGCCAATGTATCCCAGGACAGGAACAGAAGGCGCAAATCTCTCAAACTCCTTCACCCAGTTACCCACAGTTGAAAGTGGTGCAGTAATCAAGAAAGGACCTTTGATTCCCTGTTCATAAAGGAAAGCCAGCATTGCAATAGATTGGATGGTTTTACCCAGACCCATTTCATCCGCAAGAATCCCGTTGAGACCATTTTCATACAAAGATATCAACCACTCCGTGCCTTCTAGTTGATAATCTCTCATGTTTGCACCTGTAATCAGTGTTGGTTGCTTAATCGTAGATGAGGGCTGGCCTGTGGTAGTCTTTTCTGGGACTTCCTTCTTCACTTCCCTTTTGAAGAAAGAGGTGATAGACTTCCCGCCTTTAGCTGATCTGGCTTTCTTGATGGTTTTCACGTCATCTTGTGTCTCTCTCTCTCGCTTTTTGGCCAAACTACTCTGGAGTAATGTGTCACTGATAATGCTAGAGAATAGTTGTGATTGTTTAACCAGATTCTGCAACCTCTCCATTTTGAAGTCATCACTCAGTTGCTCAAAGTCCTGAAACTCAGCAGATGAGATTTCCTTACCCTCCTCTTGCTTTATTAGTTTATCCAAAACAAAATCTTCGTCTTCTACTGTCATTTTGTCGCAGTTGTTATGTTTCTATTCACCGCAGAGACGCGTGAAGCTTACATATACAGTTTATTTTTCGCGTTTTGCGGGTAGCTCTCAGACCAGATTGAATCTCCACAGTACTTTTCAGCATTATATGCTTTGGGCATTTTGAAAGAAGGAAAAAACCGAAAATCAAAACATAGAGAGAGAGTCACCAAGAAGAACAACACCAACCAGCTCCTTGAAGCAGTGCTTTGACTTTCTGACTGAACATACATAACAAAGTCTGTACAATGTCAACGCAACCACAAGAATTCAAAGAGGATCCCGCTTCGAATGTCCAAGCTGCGCCAACGACGGAAAATGGCGACGTAGCAGTCCCAGATGCAACAGCTAGCGCTCCTGCTGAAACAGTCGACTATGCAGCTGAGTCACTAAAGATCGAGGAAAAGGCCAGAGCTTACCTAGCTAAACAGACTAAGCCTGTTATTGTGCCGCAATTTGCTGCCTGGTTTGACCTTGAAAAGGTGCACGAGATCGAAAAGAGATCGCTGCCAGAGTTCTTTAACAACAACTCTCGTTTCAAGACCGAGAAAATCTATAAGGATATCAGAGACTTCATGATTAACATATTCAGACTGAACCCAGTTGAATACCTCACCGTCACAGCTACTAGAAGAAATATTGCTGCTGATGTCGCGTCGATAATACGTGTGCACGCTTTCTTGGAGCAATGGGGTTTGATCAATTATCAGATTGATCCGAAGACCAAACCCTCTCTACTGGGGCCACAATATACTGGTCATTTCCAAATAATACTTGATACTCCTGAAGGTTTGAAACCATTCATTCCACAAAATGCAAAAGTTGTTAACCTACCATTAGCCACTGGACCAAGCACTACTACGAACGACACAACCTCCGATGATATCGCTGAATCTCAACCAGCCATTTCTGATATCCCTCTAAACCTTGAGCTAAGACGCAACGTGTACGACTCTACCTCAGATGCACTTGCTCTGAATGAGCAAGAACGTCTACAATCGACATTAAACAACAAGACATTCACATGCAGTGTCACTGGTAATGATTCCACCAATGTCAGATATCATAACTTGAAGGCCAAGAACTCCATCAGCTCACGTGCTTTCAAGGAAGGCCAATTTGGTTCCAACTTTACTAGTTCAGATTTCGTGAAGTTAGAAAATCTTCAAAACCATGGTGATGCCGCGCCATGGACTGATCAAGAGGTGCTTCTCTTGCTAGAAGGTGTTGAACTCTATGAAGATGACTGGGACAAGACAGCTCATCACATTGGTTCTCGTACTAAGCACCAAGCCATTGCCAAATTCATCAAATTGCCTATTGAAGACAAGTACTTGTCAACATACCTCAAATCCAATAATGCAGTGAGTGTCACTCCTCCAAACACATCAAATCTAGATAAAAACTCCACAAATGCTGCTGTGCTCGAAACAATCAAGTTCTTGATCAAGAACGTTGACCCAGAATTAGCCTCGAAGAGCTTTTTAGAGAATGACGCTGACGTTCAGAGGGCGATAAAATATACTTTTGGTTCCATAATCGGCCATAGCGATGCCGCAAAGGACGCTGCAAAGTCTTCAGGCTCAGATCTACTGAATCAACTAGTTGATCTAGAGGTGGGTAAAGTTGATCTCAAGTTACAAAAACTTGCCATTTTGGAGAAACAGTTGAACCAAGAACGTGCCGAGCTGTCTGCCCAACGCAAGGATCTGATCCTGGACCGCTTGACCTTGAAGAAACAGACCATTAATGTTCGCCGCAAGCTAATTGAGGCCACCAATGCAGAAAATCCAGAGGATGGTGCAAAGTTGGCAGATGAAGCTGTTGAGATAGCCAAGAAGGCACCAAGAGTTGCTATTATTGCCAATCCAATGGGTACGAACGAAGAAGATGTGAATGATGATGAGGAGAAGGAAGCTGAGAAAGTGGAACTTCCCCCAGTGAGTGTAGAGACGCCAGAGACATACCAATTCTGGAGTCTTTGAGCTGTATAATTATTGAAAAAAACAAATGTGTTTTAACGAACCATCCTTGATAAATGATCTAGCGAGCGTTCTGTATGTTCACATAATGCGAGGTTCACTAAACAGACGTTTCAATGGGTTGTAAAGTTTAGGAGCCTTACTACCAATGATCCAACCCTCGATTCTCCTCATTAGCTGCCTATTTCCGGCCCAAACATTCAGGAACAAAAAGCAGAAGGAACGACGTTGTGTCGACACGAAAAGTGAGATAAATCGCTATCACTAAAACGTAAACAAAAGCCACAAGCGTATTTGATCTTCGAGAACCGCAGTTGCTGGAATTTTTGATCAAATGTCGGCTTATATGTCCACGGCTTCGGTGCTAGTCACTGTCTTTGTGCTTGTATGTGACTACTCCAACCTGTTTCTGTGCGTTGATACATTGTACTAACCACAAGGTCAAGGTCTATTCAGTGGTGTTTCTGTTCTCCCACACTCCACGTCCAATTGAGCCATCAGAGGAAACATTCATCACGACACTCGCTGACTACTCAGGCGTGAATCCAGAACCACAGCTGCTTCCGAAGAAGAATGCTTCCCACTCTGTTGATGGAATCAAACTCAGTGTCGTGGTTCCATGCTACAACGAAACAAAGCGTCTCAAGATCATGCTTGATGAGGCTATTGATTATTTGAGGAAAACATATGTCAACTCATGGGAGATCGTTATCGTTGATGATGGTTCTAAAGATGGCACAGCAGAGTACGCCTTAGAGTTGGCCAACAAGAAGTTCAAACTTGAGCCTTCACAGCTGAGAGTGGTAAAACTTGTTAAAAATAGAGGCAAAGGAGGCGCGGTCACCCATGGCATCCAGTTCATCAGAGGTGAATACGGTATCTTTGCCGATGCGGATGGTGCTTCAAAGTTTAGTGACTTGGGTAGACTTTTGGAATCCATTGAGGATAAAAAGGATGAACCAGCGGTGGCGATTGGTTCAAGGGCACACATGGTACAATCTGATGCAGTTGTCAAACGCTCGTTCATCAGAAACTTTTTAATGTATGGCCTACATACACTGGTGTACATTTTTGGTATCAGAACGATCAAGGACACTCAGTGTGGATTCAAGCTGTTCAACCGTCAAGCCATTGTACAAATCTTTCCATATTTGCACACAGAAGGCTGGATCTTCGATGTTGAGATCTTGATCATTGCTATCAGAAAAGGTATTACAGTCACAGAGGTGCCAATCTCATGGCACGAGGTTGATGGGTCCAAGGTTGACTTGGCCAGGGACAGCATCAACATGGCTATTGATTTGGTTGTTACCAGACTGGCGTACATTTTGGGTATTTATAGAGACAATTAGGCACGTGTATCAGTGGGTTTGCATTAATTTATGAGTGGGATGATGGGGGCGGCTTTGCTACAGAGTTATATAGATTGAACTGAAAAAGACTGATTTCCTTACTCGAGCTTTCTATTCAGCACACGGGCATTATCCATCAACGTCTCAGACATATCCTCGAATGTAAAACTATCCTTCGACAAGTTGTCAAATGCAGCGATAAGCTTAGGCACATCGATTTCTAACTCCACTTCAAGTTGATCAATATTCTCCATTTGTGTACTTCTTCTCATCTTGGAAGTTTGCTTCACCTTGGTCAAATCGAACCTTGTTGACGTCTTTTCATGAATGATTGAGGTTCTCTGTTTGTGTCTCTCAACTTCTGGTGTCTTGTTTTCAAATCTGACTGGGTTTTCGTTAGACACAATTTCCAGTGCAATGCTTAGTCTGTAATCAAACTTCAGATCACCGGTATGTACGAAAAGGGAGTCAATTTTCTTCTTCTCAATGTTTTCAATGACTCTGTTGGTCTTCTTGTCATAAGAGATTCTGACATTCTTTGGAATTTCATTCTTGGCCGTCTCTCTAAACTGTTTATCCACCTGATCAGTAATCATGGTCTTGAAATTCTTTGGCCCACGCTTCACCAAGTCCGTCAAAGTTTTCGATATCTGTTGAAATGCGCCTTCTTCCATCCCAGATTTGAAATGGCAATCATTAACAGCATAATCTTTGTCCAAAATACACTCGTTAACCACGGGCAGATGGATTCTTCTATCTGTTCTCTTGTCCCAAATCTGTCCAAATCTCACCTCTAGTTCCAAGAATCTGCGTTGTTCAGGTGGGACGCTACTGATGTGCGAGTAAAGCCAGTTCGAAATACGTCTTGTCAAATCATTGTAAGGCTTCACGTCATTGATTGAACGCGAGCGACTGGTATTGGAGTCCAGATTCCCACCACTAGAAAAGTCACGGTTTCTAGAGTTCCTCCACTTTGAGGCCCAGATTGGTGGTTTAGAGTATCTCTTTGGCTTTGTTGAGGACTTTGTTGCGGTAGTAGAAGCGGTGGCAGGTACAACTTCCGTCACCGGTGCCGGTTTCACCAGAGTGTTCTTCGTCAACACGGGGCTGTTCACTTCAGAGTCATGTGACATACGTCTGGCTACACTCGGTGTCTCCTTACCGTCAATGTCCACGTCAGTGTCATTCGTCAGTGATGTGATGCTGCTGCGTTCCTTGATCGTGTTGGCTAACGGCGTCCGCTGCGTCCCTATCGTCTTGACGGGAAGAATTGGTGACACCATTGTGCGATGTATCTGCACGGGACTGGAGGACTGGATGATGCTCGAGTTCATGGCGCTGCTGTTGTTGTTGTTGTTGTTGTTATCATCGTCATTGTTGACTAAAAGGTTGATGGAGGAGACACGCTTCACTGGTACTGGAGGGGCCCGTGTTGTTGTCGTTGTCGAATCTTCAGGTTGGGGAGTATTGCCCTTCTGGCTACTGGAGAGTAGCGACTGGAGATCCATTCTTGAAGATAACCGCTGGCTCCAGAATTGTGCTAGTTGTCGGTTGATATTTCCAGAACAGAATTTTCTGTGCTACTTGACTTATACTAGCAATTTCGCGAAAAGAAAACAGCCAGATACCCCTACTAATACCAGTAAGTAGGTAGTAGGTGAGAAAAAAGGCACCAACTTGAAACAAAAAAAGCATCTTGTCCACAAGCAGTGGTAGTAGGAGAATAGCATCAAGTCATTAATAAACACACAAATGGAAATAAAGTTCGTAACCATAAAAGGGTCTATTTGTATGGAGCTGGAGAGGACACTCTGAGGCCAGTGGCTGGGTTCACAATCTCTAGAACCTTTTTCACCCTAGGAGTAACCACTCTTGGACTGGAGCTTCCGACAGATGGACTCTGCTGTTGCTGCTGTCTCGAGTTTGGTGTAGCCCTCTTGGACACCGGAGAAGTATTACTAAACGTCGGAGACTGTGGAGTGTAGGTTGTTGTTGTGTATGGGTTGAATCTATGGTGTGTGAAGTTATTGCTGTTGCCGGTGGTATTGTTATTGTTGTGGCGCAGTTGGTACAGATAAGACTCCTGGATTTCTGGGCAAAACTCAAGGTCATCCTCAATGTCAAAACCTTTGGATGCGTTAAAACGTGCCCTGCTTGAGTACAGAGAGTTGAAGTTCAGAGTTGGGGAGACGACACCATCACTGCCAGCTGATCTGTTGTTGTTGTTGTTGCCGTTGCTGTTGTTGCTGCTGGTCGCATTGCCGAAGAATCCACCTGCGGACGAGGAGTTTGACAAGTTGAGGTTGTTGTATTGGCCGCCAGAGCTGCCATTAAGAATAGCATTAGGTCCAAGGGGTGAGCTAGCGGTGCCAAAGTCAAAACCTCCACCGCCTGTGATTGCTGAGCCAGCAGTACTTGAAGGTGTTGGCTGCTGTTGTTGTTGTTGTTGATGTTGTTGTTGGAATAACGGCTGAGTTCTCTGATAGAAGGTCATCGTCTTGATATGAGAAGTTGTGTGCTTTTGTTGATGTGAAGGGCTGGCTGTTTTGCTTTACTATTTTCGATTTTTGTTGCCATGGAAAGGAAAAGTGGGAAGACCCATTACATCTACCCTCGTAATTGGAAGTCGTCGATTTCCGAGGGTGGAGTAGTTGATGATGATGATGATGATGACCCTCTCTTTATCTCTTCATCTCTGGGGTAGTACATGCCGTTTAGGCTGTTGAGAGGTTCAGCCACTAGTTCTTCTGTAAATTTCCGTATCTACTAGTGAGTTCGTTTCATTATCTCGTTCATTAATACCATTTAAGCAGTTGTTTTCTGTTCGTTCCTTCGTTCGCCCGTTTGTCTTTATTCTTCCTTTCTACATCCTCATCTGATCCCCAAGGTATCGACAGGTGGTAACCTCACTCTTTCAATTTCATCGGAGTCTGCTGTAGTGGCTATTGTGGTGGGGGTCGTTGCCGTTGCTGCTGCTGCAGAGGCAGCAACAGCAGCAGCAGCTCTCTTCCCTGCGTTGAGCAAGCTCTCAATCTTCAATCTGGGTAAATTAACACTTCCTTGGTCCTCATGTGGTGACTGCTTATTGCAACTAGTGCTTCTTAACGAGGACACCTCAGGTGTGGAGAGTAGTGCTGTTGAGGTATAAGCAAGCGAACTCCCTAGCCACGACTTCTTGTAGTCATCTTGGCCGAAAGTAGAGCCAGTTGGAGTGTACCCATCAAACGTAGAATTGTGTGGGGTGTTTGATGTGGAAACAGAACCAAAGGTTGAATTGTAAGGGGAAATTAAACCCATGGCACCACCATATAGAGCATCTCTATTGATTGAGTCGCGGGGCTGTTGCTGAAATTGTGAAATGAGCGGCGGGAACGAGGGAAGGGCGTTCGTACTTTGTGGTTGCTGCTGCTGTTTCAATTTTTGGAATCTTGGTGATATTGGCGTGAGTGTAAAGTGTCTAGTTGAGCCCGAGGATGAACGTGGTGTAGGTACAGTGTATGGACCATCATTGTACAACGACTGTTTCTGCTGAGACGGCATTGCAAGTGGTCTAGGTCTATGTTTTGGATTGAACTGTGCTGGCTGTGCCAATGTTGGTGCACCCAACGGCAAATCACCTGGTGCTGTGGACGTTTCGGGAGATGACCCAGAGTCTGAAGTGATGGTGGTCACAGTGGCGAGGACTGCTGAAGACGAGTCTTGCTCGTGGGCGTGCACTGTCTGCTTGTGTTGTCTCAGGTTGTCCAGACGGGAGAACTTGCGACTGCAATGGAGACACTCAAATGGCCGCTCACCAGTATGCTTACGAATGTGTCTTGCGAGGTGTTCAGAACGTGTGAACGTCATTTGGCACTCTGGGTAACCTGTGCACTGAAATGTGCGACCTTTTGCCTTCTTACGTGACGGAGTGGCGATCTTGGCTGAACTCATAGATAGCAAACGGGTTATGTGTGTCTTTCTTGGTGTACGTGTTTCGTCTTATTGTTGGCGGTTTGTATTGTCCACTGGAAAAACGGTCGCGTTGCTTTTGTGTTGGAAAGAGGTTGAAGGATTAATTCACACCACCAGTCTGGAGAAGAGCTGATGTTGAGCTTGATGTGTAAGAAGAGTAAAAACAAATGAAAAAGGGGAGTCCAGTGGTGTTTTTCTAGGAATTTTGTGTTGGCTTTTTTTTTTACCTTTTTTTACTTTTCTCGTTCCTGTTCCTGTAAGGGGCGCGCGATCCGTGATCACCGGAAAAGCAGAATTTAGCAGCAGCTGGCCAGCTGCTTGTCGCCGAAGCCCCTGCGGCAGTCACCGTGTTCCTGGAAAGAGGGTGGGGCCCTGGGAAAGGTAGAGTAGCCTAGACTTCGAGCCAGATGCTCTGCACTGATTAATTTTCAAGCGTAACTGCCCTTATGTCTGACTTGTAAACCCTTCTGTCCACACACGCTCTCTCTTGCACTACTTCCAGTTCAACCCGTGGCTCACTGCTATGGCCCCGCTCATCTCCCATGGGGTCCAGCCATTTAGAGCAACTACCTCGCCCGAAGTTTCTATACTTCGCTCTAGGTACCGAACCTTGCGTAAGTGGGCATACCCTTGCGCCAATATGCAGCTAGCTCCAGTTTCCGATTCCTAAAAATACGTCAGTTGAACCATTTCGTACCAGGCCTTTCATACCCAGGCTGTATGTTTATCACTGTAAATACGTCAAGCATCATCGACAATATTAAAATGTCGTCATAGCCCCTCAGTTTCGTCGACACAGAGCTATCTTGCACGGACAGTTGGAGGATAGCTGAATATACCGGGTAGATTGGACTGGACTAGGCGGGACTGTATGCGTGTTACAGGTACCGTTTCCGGAATGCAACATCTGTCTCAAACACGCAAGGCAAGGACAGGCGGGAGATAAATGCACAGAGCCAAAGCAAGATACAACTAAGCGCATGGCAGAAGATTTAGATCCAGCGCGACGACTATAGGTGATACAGGTCTACCGGCCCGTAATGGTTTGTTATATATCCCCCATAGCTTACGGTGTAGACTGAACAATCAATAAACCAACGGCCCTTTTTTGCCCTTTTTTGGTGACTGGATGCGACGGCAGCATAACTTTGATATTACCTACAATTCTGGATCTATAAATCAAGACGCCGTCTCTGTTGAAGCCAAGTACAGTGAGTTGTTCTATTAAGAACACCCCAGAGCCCACAAGCTCTCATCCTGGCTCATGGTTGATGTAGGCCTCGGATCTGATTGGACTAAAAAACGCCATATGTCGGTTCCTGTCAGGGCTGCATAGAGTGGTTGATGGACCTAGAACTGTTGAAACAAACTTTTCTTCTTCTTTTAGCCCGATATTTGGTGTGAGTTTGAGGCGAGCCTGACGTTGGACACTGTGTAGAGTATGAAAGACTCCTCGTATTTCACATACTGCACACATTCCATTTATAAGGCCAACCGAGCATGATCCGATTGATTTGACTCCGTTGTGGTTGGTTGATTATATCTCAACTTTGTTTCGGAACTCGGCACACAGTCGCAAGACCCTCGGAATTCAAAAGAGAACTGATGTGGGTGGTGAAGCTGCTTACGGACTCAGTCAGTCAGTCAACTACATGGGAAGTAGTAGTTAGGCAAAAGGGATTGCAAATGAACAGGTATAGGGATGTCGCAAGTCACTTCTTCTGGAGTAATCTAGGTTTAGATGTTACGAATGCATGTTTCACACTCTGACCTATGTCGGTATTACCGACGTTATTTCCGTAGTATGACTATACCTGCAATCTTGTTCTGATATTAGTTAAGTTAAGAGCCTTTTTCGAATTAAAACAACAAAGAATCTTCAGATATCCATCCAGCTTTCTTTACATTCATCAACACAGCGAAACTCTTGTACACCAAGCCTCACGAAGATTTGGATTGTGAGCTGGCCAGTGACCCGGCTAGTGACCTATCGTTCTATGAAATTCGTAGCTAAAATTACTTAATAGAGAAAATCATGAGATTGGGGATTGTAGATGTGATATTATTCGAATGCCCTTTTCAATCATCCAATACTCAATTAGTTCCGAGTGGCAGCTCTCCACTATCTTTCCAGTCTCCAGGTTCATTAACAAGATCTAACTCGGAATCATATGTGTCTGTCAAAGGTATGGATACCCTTTTTTTAACATCCAGGTAGTCCAACCATGAGACCTGTTTGTTACGGCACACAGCTTAACTATGCAATCCAGAGCTGCTATCCTTTGCCGATAGTCTCCAAATCACTGTTTGATATTGAATATTGGTTAATCATATCCTTTAGGCTGTTTGCTTTGTAGTAAAAATATGATTCGTCATATTTATTTGGATCTCAATCTTGGGGTTGAGGCTTTGGTGATGTTAGCTGACCCGGACTCAAATAGACACACACCCATTTCATACAGTAGTCCTTATAAAAAGCCCAACTGTCAGCAATTAAAGGATGCGAGATTGAGCCAAAGTTGGCAAGGTGCTCTAGCGATTGGCACAAGAAGAGCCTAGATTTTCATCCTCTCTTCTTTCAAAAAATGATCTAAGTTATCTTTCACGTAAAAAAACGACTTTAGGAGAAGGTTGAATAATGTGAGGAATGATTCCTTCTGATCCCTATAGCTGAAATGGGGACTGCTATCTGAATAGCGTCAGTATCAAGAGCTGATCCAATACTGAAATATCGTACATACAATTACAACCCAGGGGCCAGCTTTTCTTCCACCAATAGTATTGGTAACAAAGCTTCAAAAAACCACTATGGTCATCATTCTGCCATAGATTATCTTACAGGAGCAACCTTCTAAAGGAGAATTCATGATGTAGAAAGGCTGATTAAACATTTTCCATGACGTAATGTAAATCTGTAAATCGAGTGAGACACGCTTATCTCCAAAAGTCGCACATCTAAGTAGTAGAAGCAGCCATAATAACTCCTTGATCGTGCGCTGGAAGAGTATCCA
This sequence comes from Barnettozyma populi, assembly GCA_003706705.3. Lineage (NCBI taxonomy): Eukaryota > Fungi > Ascomycota > Saccharomycetes > Phaffomycetales > Phaffomycetaceae > Barnettozyma > Barnettozyma populi. Next base: position 156,606 of record PPLZ03000017.1, read on the forward strand.
GATTACTCCAGTGATTGGAGAGAACTGATGATCGCGCTCTCAAGGTTTCCTTTCGAGGCGACGGCATCACGCTGGTTTAGACGGTTCGGCTGCAACCACCCGTAATTCGTGATGCTGTTTGTCTTGGTTATGTTATCCTCGGCTGCTTGTACCCGTCAAGATCATCCTGTGTACGGCTGGTAACTTTGCCGCCAACTTCCCACCTAGCACGGGCGGAGAGCCGCTACTCGTACCGGCAGACAGCCCGCCTAGAACAGGTGGGGGCTTCCCTTCTACGCCTAAATAGGGAAATTTTCGCGATATCAGAAACTCAAGAAAAAAGATGACCTTTTGGCACAAAACTGGTTTAAAAGGCAGCAAAATCTCGCCTTCCACATCTCTCGTTCAGTCCTTTCTTGAAGAAAAGAACGTCTAACGAAATGAAAGCTACTGTCTGTGGCGCTGCGGGTGGTATTGGTCAGCCTCTATCCCTTCTCTTGAAATTGTCCCCTCTTATCGACGAACTCTCCCTTTTTGATGTTGTGAACGCCCCTGGTGTTGGTGCCGATTTGAGCCATATCGATTCGGATGCCAGTGTCCAGGCGTTTTTGCCGGAAGATGATGGCTTGCAAAAGGCATTAACTGGCTCCGACTTGGTTATTATTCCAGCTGGTGTCCCAAGAAAACCTGGTATGACTAGGGATGATTTGTTTGCTATCAATGCAGGTATTGTCAGAGATTTGGCCCAAGGTGTTGCATCGTTTGCTCCAAATGCCTTTGTTTTGATCATTTCGAATCCTGTCAACTCTACTGTTCCTATTTTTGCTGAAGTACTGAAGAAGAATGGTGTTTTTGACGCTAGAAAGTTGTTTGGTGTGACTACATTGGATTTGGTTAGAGCAAACACGTTCATCTCACAACTTGACTCCTCTAACTCCGTCAAGCCTTCTAAGCTAAGTGTGCCTGTTATTGGTGGTCACTCAGGTGAGACTATTGTTCCATTGTTTTCCATCGGTGCTCCACAGTTTTACAACACCTTGTCTCAAGAGCAGAAGGATGCCTTGATCCACAGAGTTCAATTTGGTGGTGACGAAGTTGTCCAAGCCAAGAAGGGCCTGGGCTCTGCTACATTATCTATGGCTTATTCTGGATTTAAGCTAGCTGAGCAGTTGATCAAAGCTGCCAGCGGACTAGAGACCTCCATCTATGAGTCTAGTTTTGTGTTCTTGGACGAATCCATTGCTGGTGCCAAGGAGGTCAAAGCGGCTACTGAGGATAAAGTCAGCTTCATCTCCTTGCCTGTCAAGCTTGGTCCAAGAGGTATCGAAGAGATTGACGCTTCTATTCTATCCAAAATCACTGACCATGAGAAGGAATTGCTCTCTGTGTCACTAAACACTTTGACGGGAAACATTGCTAAAGGTGTTAGTTTCATCAGAGGTGATGCAGCTCAACTATAGAGACACAATTTGGTTTTGTTTCCGACTTTCACGATGTTTATGATTTTATTCGGTTTGTTTTTGTTTTAATTACCTTTGGTTTTACTGGCGCTAATGATAGAGAAATGTGTATTGCGTGTCTACTGTCTTGCATTCTTACATTACACGGTTCGTTGATATATTTATTGAGTTGTAGTGGGTCGTGTTAAGATTTACGAGTGGAGTTCTCACAGTTGTCCCAGCTGCTGTTGGTTTCGGGCAGGATGCTCCATCACTCACTAGGGTAACCAATGATTGGAATGAAACTGAAGGAATTACAGAATACTACAGGCAAATTTACTTCCACGTAATGCATAAAAAGAATCCAACCAAATAAGTTTCATTTGTTTATTTAGCTCAAAAATCCCCCAATTATTTATGTTACAACAGATTTTATATTGGAAACACAATCAGATGTAACCGATCTTGTTGGCAATGTCCAAAGCATCGTGGTCAGCGGTCAATCTGACGTAAGCCTTCTTGGAACCATTTGGTCTGATCAAGGTGTTGACCTTTAGGACATCAACCTCATATAGCTCCTTAACGGCTTGCTTGATTTGGTGCTTGTTGGCCTTCAAGTCAACTTGGAAAACCAAAGTGTTACCATCCTCAACCTTCTTCATGGCAGTCTCTGAGATAATTGGTTGGACAACAATCTTGTAGTTGTCTAGTCTGTTGTAGTGTGGAACGGACTTTCTGGCGTACTTTGGAGCTCTGGCCAACTTCAAAGTCTTTGGAAGACGGAAAGTGGTAGAGGTTCTGACCTTCAAGACCTTTTGGGAGTTGGTACCCTTAACGACAGCTTTCTTAGCGTTGGTAGCTTTGGCTAGAGTTGTTGTTAGTATAACATGTTCACTTTGGATTATTGAGAGCAACAAATTAAAGGTTTCTTTGAGCGGTATTCCAATGGGCACAAAGGCTTTTCTGTGAATGAATGGAGTTTAAGCTCTAAGAAATTAATTAGAAACAAGCTCATTAAATCGATTTGGACGAGGACCGGCTCAAACTGACATATACAGTTTCATGCTTGGGTCTATTGTGACCGGTCTAATCTAAAGTGACTGATTCCGACTGTGTTGGATACCTTTGGCTATTGATCAATGTCGTGTGTGGCGATTGTTCTTGAATATTTGAATATGGCATACAGCAAAGATTGATGGGGAACTCTCGAGTTATTGACAAGTGGTCAAAATGGATCAGGCGAGCTGAGAGTAACCTCGCTAACCTATTGCTCTCACATATGTGTTATGACTTACTTGATGGAGCCATTTTTGATGTCTTTGAATGTAACCTCTAAAAGGAAGACTCTAACAAAAGTTGTAATTTTGATGTGAAAAAAAACTTGAGTCCTCCAAAGAGTCCTTGCGCAAGGTTTGCGCAAAAGGGCGTAAATTATCAAAAGGGAAGCGACAAGTAAAAAAGTTTGAGAGGATTCGCGAAAACTTCTGAAATAAACTGGTTGGTGCACGAATGCTTCAAACATTTTTCAGAAGAGTTACTATAAACCCAAACACCTAATTTGAGGGCTTAAGAAAGTCACATGATTATTGTAGGGGAAAGATCCACAGAAATGGTGCGTACATCAAAAACACCAGCCATGTCATGGTAGATTCAGGCCAACGCCTAGTTCAAATTAATATATACAGGAGTAGGACACAGCCCGATATTCGTCCAGAAAGGTAATCAAAGCAATCATAAACGACGAATACTTGGAGATCTGGTACCACCAAACTTCAACTTGGTGTTATCACTCAATCTAGTGATCTTTCCTCTAATATCAGACCCTTCTTTACCTTTCAAAGCATCAAAGAACGCTTCTCTACCTTTGCCAAAGTTTTTAATAACTAGTTGGAGGTTCTGATCCAGATAACCACGCTCTTTCATTAATGCAAACATCTTAGCACTAGTTTGGAAACTGGCTTCGTACTCACCTCTTGCAGATTTTCTGAAACCCAACTGACCAGTGGACAATGAAATCTTGACCTTTTGAGGCAGCTGGTGATGGTAAAGAACCTCCTCTGTTAATGTGATATTTGGGTTCTTCTTCTTGTAGTTCAAATCCTCTGTTGCCGCAGTAAGCGTCAAATGTGTGTTATTTTTGGTGAAGTTACAGTTCAAGGTGTAATAGTGAATCTTATTGGAGATCGCAGTGTGTGGTGATGATGATGAGCTCGATGATTGAGGAATATTGAGATTTCTGATCTCTCTTGAGCTATCGGTCATGTTGATAGAGTTGAAGGATGGTGCCGTCTGTCTGAGCATGGAGGCTTGTGAAAAGGCTCTCACGGAGCCAGAACTGGTAATACGTGTTACCCTTTTTGATAGCAGGCCGAACATAATATGATCTGAATTGGCAATGGGGAGAATAAGTTCAATAGGCTGTAGAGCCAATCAAAGTCACCAAGAGTTGTGGAAACTTTTCATTTCTTAAAAGAACGTGACTCAAATTCCGGTAGTGACCTCGGAAATCAAGGGAGCTCTAGATCCATTTTCAAAAACACAAACACTGAACAACAACAAACCTATTTTTGAACTCAACAAATCAGCCTCCACTGACATAGCCTCGATTGGACCAATCCCGGGTTGGAATCCTCTCTAACATACTCTCACTGATAGATATTCAGCCAGTTGCTTTGAAAGCCTGAAAAAGCTTGCCATAGAAGTGATAAACCACAATCTTATTTATCATGTCTCAACAACTGAGCGAGTTCATCGCCAAAGATGCCACGTCGAACAAGACTAACATTACAAAGGAGATGCTGGTTAAGCAGTACAAAAGGATTGGTAAAGGTGCATTTGGAACTGTCACGCAAGCTAAAATGTTGGATGACAAGGAATGGATAGGTCCTTTTGCAATTAAGAAAGTGCCAGCTCAGACAGAGTACAAATCTAGAGAGCTTGAGATTTTACGAATGACAAACCATCCTAACATCATTGGATTAGAGTATTTCTTCACTCACAAATCTCCAGAGGACGGTAAGATTTATCAGCATTTGGCAATGGAGTGTCTTCCAGAGACTCTTCAAGTTGAGATTGTACATCATTACACCAACAAACTAGAATTGCCTTTGAAACATGTTAAGCTTTACACCTACCAGATTGCGAGGGGTATGCTCTATCTCCATGCTTTGGGCATATGTCATCGTGATATCAAACCATCAAATATTTTGGTAGACCCTGCAACTGGGGTGTTAAAGATTTGTGACTTTGGTTCTGCAAAGAGATTAGAACCAAAACAGCCTTCTGTTTCATACATTTGTTCACGATTCTACAGGGCACCTGAGTTAATTGTCGGTTGTCAATATTACTCCACTCAAATTGACATTTGGGGGCTTGGCTGTGTAATGGCTGAAATGCTGATTGGGAAGGCCATCTTTCAAGGGAACGATCCTATTCTGCAATTGAGGGAGATATCCAAACTATTGGGGCCTCCAGATAAGAGATTTATCTTCAATTCCAATCCAAAATATGATGGTCCGTTATTTTCCAAACCATTATTTAACGGCAGGACCTCTTCAAGATTCCAGAAAGTGTTGGGTAATGCCGGAGATTCTGGTGTCGATTTGTTGATGAAGGTTTTGGTTTATGAGCCCCATTTGAGACTCAGTCCTAGAAGAATTTTGGCTCATGAGTTCTTTGACGATTTGAGAATGGACAACCAGTTTGTCCCAAGAGACTCTTCAGTACCTGTACCGCTACCTAAGTTGTTCAACTTTAGTAATTTTGAGTTAGATGTGATTGGTGAGCTGAGAGACCGAATTGTTATATGACCCAAGAGATAAACAGCACTTCACTTCTAATTTGTTAAACTTTAATATAATACTACAGCCTTACTTCAATTCCTAGCACCAATAGTCTTTGTAGTATATATCATAAGGCCAATGAGTAAGAATACTCATCTTCAATATTCTGGGCCACCCACAGGACGATGCAACTCAACATTATGCTTCCATTTCCAACAACGTTGGAAACTCCCATTCCCAATGTAGGAAAAGTATAGTGCTTTATCAAAAATTTCAAAATCAATACGGCTATAGAGCTAGCAATACCACCTGCTAGCAATGAGAAACCCAAGAAGAGAATCACCCTAGCTTGCCAAGTGGTGGCGTCACCGCCACCAAAACCTGCACCGCCACCCAATGCGTCATTCAAAAGACTGCTCTTGTCAATCAGATTAACAATGAGCATTCCGAGTGTAGAGCAGATGATTGGAATCCAGTCAACAAAGGTAACGTGGACATCCGAAGCGTTGGCTGTCTTGCTGTAAATGACAGCATCAAGAAAGGCCCAGATCCCAATGGCGTAAAGAGCACCGGAAACATAAACACCGGCTGATCTAAGGGCAGTAGAGTTAGGAAGTTTGAGGCCCTGAAAGCGGAAGAGTCTGTGTGAGTCCATCGTGGAGAGAGCTCGAGTGGAGTTGGTTGTTTTGACATTGAAACACCAGTGTTTATCGGATTTTAACTTCACAGTGAAGTATTATATAATCAGCACATTACCAGGTAGGGTAATGAGAAAGCTTGAAAGTCTGCATAATGAAGTCAATCTCAATTGGTAGACGGGATACGCAGGTAGATAGAGTGATCAAAAACTAATCTAACACTTTATGGTACTCTTTACCGGTGTTACTTCTCTTTGATGTCAAATTTGCCTTTAAGGTAGTCTTTTTTTACTAAAAAGGATGAGTTCTGCGGACTCTGTGTTGTGACCAATTGTTCTTTGTTACTTCAACAGACTCGTATGATGGTCAAGGTCTAAATCCAGGAAGCTACAAATGTCCCCTCTCAAATGAGCCGTAGCAGACTTATATTATTTGCCTGATGAAGCAACAAAGAAGACTTTGGAGTAATGCTATGGAGTCCTTGCTATAGAAGAGGAAGCCGCCTATTGAAAAACAAGAGGGTGCACAAGTTATCGAGGTGTGACTTGCGGCTCTCTCTTGAAGGTGTTATAGAGGGAGAGGCTACCAGCTATTCCTCCATTCTATTAAGGATAACACATTGAGAATAAGAGAAAGTGACTTTGGTTCAATGATATCGTTGTGCAACCTTCTCGAGGGTGGTGGCCGTTTTAAGCCTGCCACTACAGAGAAAGCAGTACCTCCTCAGACTGTTCTACCCTTGATCAGCCGCTTCAAAGAGTGTACGTTGTAGTAAAACAGGAACATTACCTGAATGATATGACGACTCAGGAACGATTAGAGCGTTGTCACCGTACGGATAGGGTGGATGTGTGTTTATATGCTGAACTTCTTCATCCCTTGTATGTGATACATTGATATAAAGAGTGCTAGTAATGACGTGATATAGATCTGATTCACTTCATTGTCTTTCAATCTGTTCGTCAATAGCATCCACGATACGAACTGGTGACTTTCTATCTTTTGTGAACCAGGACGGCAAATGGTTGTCCATCACAATGGCACCGTTGAACACTAATGTTCCGAACACCAGAAATACAAACCCAACCAGTTGTGGAAACACAAAGGATTCCCAACCAAGGTACAAAGATACGAGCCAAACTAACAAAGTTCTGCAAGTATCGATCGTAGATCTCGCAGTTGCACTCAATTTGGAGGTCAATGTAATTCCAAGAAAATTGAATAACCCTATGGAGATCATGATGGCAATTGATGAGTAGAGAATCGCTGCGTTTGAAATAAACTCTCTCCATGAGTTAACAATATCAAACGGACCAGAGTTCTGGTAACCCAATGGTAAATATAAAGCAACCATTCCAAGTAGCGTGATTGACCCACCAAAGACACCCTCATAGCCAACAAGTTCCAAAGGCTCAATGTGCCATTGGGCAACAATGTGTTCTTCGACGACAAACTGGGTTGCTGTGAAGACTTGCGAAATGAGAATCAATATAATTCCAAACAACACGCGAGAGCCTAACTCCTCCTCATCTGAATTCTTGTTGGAACTCAACCCGACAATGGTGATACCTAAAATCACAATTACGAGCGAACCCCATTCAATCCTTGTAATCGTCTTTCCCAAAAACATAATACTGAACGCCGCAACGAATAGAATCAGAGCACCTCTCATCATCTGATAAATCGACACAGGTGAATAGACAAGTCCCAAATTCATCATTGTTGTTCCGAGGATATCACAAGTGGCAGGCAGAGCGAGCAGAATTCTCATTGAGCGGGGCAGCTGAGGCTTGGAGGAACTGTCCACAATTGCTGTGTACCCGTTTCTATTGGATGAATACTTGCTGTAGTAGAAGAAAATGAAGGCGCAGGACTCACCAACAAACATCTGTAGAGTTTGGAGGACTGGCTGTTCAAACTTATGGTCAGGGGCAACTTCCTGATTGTCCTGGAATTTTGTGAAGATAGAGTTCATGCACCCCGTGACGATGAGCCCAAGAGAAAGGAGCAAAATGAGGGTCTTCATGATTCGTTGTGTACGTGTTGTGTTGTATTGTATTGTGGTCTGTTTTGTTTGTGGGGTGTGATAAGGAATTCTCGATTTGTTTCGGATTTTCTGGCATCAGAATAACTTCAGGTGTGCTCTATCTAATTCTGATTGAACAGTTGAATACACTGCATAATAAGAATCATAATCGGCAGCATGAAATTGTAAGAGGGGAAAGTTCCTCACTACGATGTGTGAATTGATACCGGGTCACGTCATGCTCACACTTCATGAGGATATTGATTACAACTTACTAAATGCAAATGTCTCTTCTCATACAAATATTTCGTTGAATGGTCTTCTCTTCTTTGAAACAGTGAACCGTTTGTTGCAAGCGTTAGCAACACACGCCATAGGGGCATAGACAAATGGGTTCGTGATAATGTTTTCGTGTTTGTTGAACTTCATACGCTGATTCTTCAAAACGTCTCGAATGCCGGTAATGCTTTTAACGCAGCGACCACAGTAAACATGTCCACATTTCGAGCTGAAAATCCTTTTTGACAAATCCCTATCCGCTGTTGTGATTAGTTTTAACGCTTGGTATGGTGCTTTCACGTCGTTGCGCTCTTGCAATTGTTCTAAGCTAGTTGTGTTGTCACTTTGAAAACCTTCTGGAATACCAACGCCCAGCGTAACACCACACAAGGTGCAAACATACTCCTCATCTTCCTCAATCTCAGCTGTGTACGGGAGTTTCAAGCCCTGTGCTTTCTCTTTCAAATCATTCTCCATTCTGGCCGTGCCTCCAAGATTGGCCCTTTGTCTCCTGTCAAACTCTTGTCTCTCATTCTCCTCTATCTGCTCCATAACATGACCTGGGACATCACTGCCAGGAGCACCTGGAATGAGCCCGCCAAAGATGTTTGCAAGGCCTGCTATGGAAACAGCACCATGTCCATTTCGTTCATGGGGACCGACTTGACCGACTTGTAAGAATCTTCCATCAGGTAGGCGGATGAGCGGTTCATATGCTGCACGAAGATTGTTCAGAAGTGGTTGCAAGTAGTTCTGGACCCGCTCCTGTTCATTAACTGCATCATCAAGCATTCCACTATCGTAGATATCCTCTTGTGGTAGGTGATTGCCATAATCCCAGTGTGTTCCTGGTAGTCGTAGTCGATTTCTCACACGGCGTGCAGGGCCTTGGGGGGGCAGGTATCGCACGCCTTGAGCATTGTGCTGTAGTCGTGGCCGCAGCTGCCTTGTGTTAATTCTCGGAGAAGTTGGATGTTGCACTATTTGCTGGTTCTGGAAGGATCTGTGTGGTCTCTGAGTTCCACCTGGAATCATCATGCCTCCATCGGGAGTGTGTAGCCTCACTTGACCTGGACGAAGAGCCCGCGCTAGTGTTCCTGAATGCGGTTCTGATTGCTGTTGCTGTCCAAATGTGGGTCTGTTGTGATGTATTTCGTTTGTAATGACAATATCGTTATCTTCGTTATTATCTTCTTCCCTTCTTTGTCGTGTGCTTCTTGATGGTCTCTGATCGAACTGGCTTCTCTGTACCCCAACAACCTGGATATCATTATCCTCATCGCCTTCAGAGTCACTGTCAATTCGTATCACCTCACGTGTCATCTCGTTGGGTCTACACCAGTCAAGCCAGGAGGAAATCTGAGGTAAAACAAATCGTGAAAGTGGCAAAGAGTTTATGGCTTAGCCGCTCAAACTTCAAATCATTTAAGACAATTATGTAATCTATGACTAAAGTGATGGGGAAAAAAGGAAAAAGGGACCATTTTCAGTTTTTGGTTAACGGTAAGTTACGGTTGTTCTGTCATGTCTAGGTCAAAGTCAAGACAAGAGAACACCAATAAACAAGTGTGGTTCAGTTACAAAATCCGTAATATTTAATACTTGTAATGCTATTTCTTCAGGGTTACATTTGTTTTCAGTAACCGCCTGTCTTTATTTTAACATATCCATCTATATCTGTGGTATATAGAAAACAAACTCTTTTCCTATCTAAGAGAATCACACAATCCCCACGTTCCTAAACTGCCCGAGTTTAGGTGGTTCATTGGTGACTTGCCTGAGATAAGTCTCGATACTGGGGTTGAGGGATATTTTTTGGAGGTTCAATCATTGGTTAAGAGTGAAACTCCCCAGTGCGAGATTTTCCTGGTGGATGAGTTGAAAAGAGTAAATGCTTGTGAATCAGCGCTTGAGTTTTTGAGAGAGTTCCACCAAAGATGTGGCATCTCACACAATGATCTGCATGCTGGAAATCTTTTGGTTTGTTCTAGTGATGATAGTGATGGTGATCTGCAAGTTAAGTTTATAGACTTTGGCCACAGCCTTCAAGTAAAGCCACCATACAGGAAGAGAACTCAAACGGGTGCACTGAAAAGGTACTACCCAGATCACGAGGAGGAGGTGAAGATTGAGGAAATGGCCGAAAAGTATGAGGCGATTTACGACGAAATTATTGCTGCGTATGCGAATGACTATCGATCACTAGCAACGCGTTTGGTCGAGAAGTTAGCATTGAATGATGAAGTTGTGAGAAACTGTACAGCCTTGAGAGGTGTGCGATGGGTTGAATAGTGGATGGTTTGAATTAGCACAGCAAGACTTTAAGGTATTCAAGGGATGCCGGAAACGGAAGAGTTAGTTCTGCACATTCAATTTATCATCAATGAGCTAATTTCGAAGCAATTGCATAAATCGATAACTGGCAAGTGAGCGACACAAAATCTTTTTTCTGATTTTTTGAGTGTATCTTTTTTCTCTTATTGCTCATAATCCACTTGATAATGCCGCGCTGTGAGGAACTGAAACAGTGAACAGTGATCAAAACTACTACAAACATATCCTATCCCAAAACAAATAGTTATATAAAAAGAATGACTAAAATACAGAATTTATGAACAAAAACCCAACAGCTCCAATACTTTTACAAACCACTTCTCATATATCTACCAATAACGATACAGTGATCACGTTCATATGGCTCCAGGGTCAATTGTTCCATTGGCTTGATCTTCTCCTCTCTCAATTTTTGGACTTCTCTAGCGAAAACAGTCTCTGCATCAACAGTAGAGTCGATACAGTTGGCCTTGATGGAAATGACAACACCACCTTGATCCTTCAGGAACATGTGGGAGTTCAATGCAATAATACGGGCTTGATCTGGTTGAGCAACATCAGCAAAGACAGCGTCAACCATACCAACCAACATTCTGTACTTCTGTGGGTGACGAGCATCCTCGATAATTGGAATCACATTAGGTCTCTTCTTGGCCATACCAATCAACTCTCTACCTGGTCTGTGGGAGAACTCGACGGCATAGACTAGACCTTCTGGACCAACCAAGTCAGAAACGTGGGACACGGAGGTACCTGAAGCAGCACCTAGGTACAAAACCTTCTTACCTGGAGCAATGAATAGCTCATCTAGACCACCCATGATACCAGCAGCCAACTTGGATCTGAAAGGATTCCACACTCTGTACTCAGTCTTGGTTGGTGGGGCACCTTCCTCCTTGGCAGGCTCTTCAACAGAGATTCTCTTCTCACCGTAAACGGACTCACCTGGTGCAATATTCTTGGTAACCAGCAAATCTTCCTTACCTCTGGCAATGAAGACACCGGCATGTCTGTGTGGCTCAATGACAACCTTGGCACCACCACGGGCACCACCTCTAGCACCACCACGACCACCACGGTCACCGCCAAAACCACCTCTGGAGCCACCTCTGGAGCCACCTCTACCACCACGGCCACCACGGTCACCACCAAAACCGCCTCTGCCACCACCGAAACCGCCTCTGCCACCTCCGAAACCACCTCTGGAACCACCTCTAGCACCACCACGGCCACCACGGTCACCACCGAAACCACCTCTGGAGCCACCACGGGCACCACCTCTACCACCTGGAGTAAAAGCCATTCTTAACTGTGTTATGTCTTGTTGCGTTTGAGCTGGTTTAAAAATGAAGCAGGGCTAGGATATTGAAAACAAAGATCGAGTGGTCCGTGAGTTCAATGATGCGTTGCTTCCTTAAAAATCCAATGGAGTTTAATCAACAGATTGTATTTGATTCCTGCTTGTGTAAGAGAGAACTCTCGTTTTTTTCTCTTGAAAAAAGGAAGGGCAAAAAAATTTTTTCGTAGATGAAGGGTTACCCGGTGAGATGAGGTGTATCCCGGAATTGAGATCATTGTCAGGTGATGTCACATGACTGAACCGTCGGCTCAAATCTCAATTATTGGAGATCCTTATCTCCTCACTTGGTTAGGGCCACATTATAACCGCGGCTAAACGCGAAAGCGGGAAAACTTTAGAATCTCCAACACAAACAAGATATTTATTTAAGTGCCAGTTGATTTCCATTTAGTTTCCCCCACAGTTCCTTTTCTTCGATCAAGTCTTGCCCAGTACCGATCAGGATGTCCAAGTCACTCAACCAGAAGTACACAGAGTCCTTGCTTAAGCGCCCACTTCTCACCAAATGCCTTACTGGTGCAACTTTGGCCGCGTTAAATGAATTAATTGCCAGTGTCATTGCAAAGGAGTACAGAGTCTCCAGTGTCTTGAATACCAAAATCAGGCACCCACTTAGTGCCAAATTGCCTTTGTTTGCACTTTTCTCTTTTCTAATCAGTGCTCCAATCAATCACTATGGCTTGAAGATTATTAACCTGTTATTCAAACCCCCATTGACTGCAAAGAAGAGACTTGGTCAGATTTTGACTGTGTTGTTCACTGCTTCTCCATTACTGAACATCTTGTTTGTCTCGTTTGTTGCCTTGATTAACTTGAAGCCTCAATTGCAGTCCTTCTCCAAAGATGAGCTTTGCAGAGGTTATGACAATGTCAAGTTGGCCTTGAAGACTTCATTGTTCTCAGTCATGAAGTCATCCTGGATTACCACTCCTATTGTCTTGACTATCTGCCAATCTTATTTGCAACCTGAATACTGGGTTCCTTTCTCCAATCTGGTTTATTTCGCCCTAGGAACCGGCCAGAACACTTTTTTGAAGCTCAAGAATGCAAAGAACTACGCTCTTCAAAAGAAGCAACAGGAGTTGAAAGACGAAGTTATCAGAGAGACTACAAAAAAAGAGCCTGTTGATTTACCAGGTTCTGAAGGTGAGACGTTGTCACAATAGCAACCAATGGGCAAGAAGGAAGAAACTACTAATGAAGAAATGAACACTGGAAAATCAAAGGATCCATTACAACACTATCTTTCACAAACTAAACAGCAAAGACTACTCAAGTTGTTACTTCTTGATTTCAAACAACTAGCTGGACTATTGATGTGGTTTTTAGTGTATAAGTTGATGTGAAAAAATTGACAGATTCAGAAAATTACTGTTTTTGCCTGTAAGCTTATACCTCATCTCCACTCCACACTATTATTATTTCCGGACGGGGAGAGTGAGGGCTTTCCTCTCGCCTTAACTGTTGTAGTATAGTCCTTTCCTCTCCAAGGGAAGGGTCCAGATGATCATGGTTTTCTTGCTCCAGTACAGTTAGCCATCACCCACAAAGAAAGAGAAGAGCCCCTCAACCAGATCGTTGGACCGAAAGCCTTGAAGGGGTGAGTGCTTAATTGCCATCCACAAGCACAATAACAGTCTCAGGTAGAGTCGGATTGATGGTCAGACAGATATGTTATCAAACAACAATGCCATAGCGTCATTCAATCTGGTTCTTTCAAAGGGGCGAGCTGTTTTCACTTCATTGACTTCGATGTCTCTGGACAAGTGAAATCAGGGAATGTTTGAACGGGGTCGAAAATCTCGATCAGAACGCTAATATGGATCAGCCCGTCAGCAATGTTCTGTTTAGGCAGTGATTCATTGTCTTTTGTAGTAGAATGTTGTAGATGTCGAAACTTAGACCCCGTAACTCTAGTTGTTGTCTGTTTATGTAATAAATCCTTTTCTCTCTCATGAGGCCTGCCCTGGGAAAAAGGGAGTTTCCTTTTCTTGTTTTTTCAGATGGCGTCTCTTTAATCTCGACTTGTATTGATTTGAGAAGCTCGATAGCTCCTCAGACAGGGCCATCAAATCGAAGATTTTGACTGCAAGAAACTAACAGAACGATCATTTTCGCGTGCTCTTCACAATTTTGACTTGTCTTCTGGGATTGGTGAATTTTTTACGCGTCTTGACGATTTTTCGTTTGTTTGTTTGTTTCATTGAGGCATTGATCTGGAGACACAACATTTCAGTTTAGCTGAAAGGATTTGGGCCCGTTCAAGCATCAGACGTTATAACGAGCTCAGATACGCACATATTAGCGTGAACAATGTCGAGCTCAAAACTGGTTGGCCTTCTCAAGTCCATGGACTCAGATCTGATGAAGGACGACACTTTGGTGGATAAGCGGAGAGTTGTCTCACCAAGTCTTTCAGGAAGTGAATCTAGCTCTGTGGTGATAAACAAGCAGATACAGAAAGTGCACATACGACAAGATTCCGATTCCGATGATGATGATGATGGTGTCCATGAGGAAACTACAAGTTCCGGAGATGATGAAGGAGATGGAGATGATTTCAGTGATTACACAATAGAACCCCCACTACCTCCTCCAAGAGAATTACATCCAGATAAATTATATGCACTGTTCGATTTCAGTGGAGATGATCCATCTCATTGTGAACTGGAGCGGGATGATGCTGTGTCATTGTTGAATGATCAAGATGGATACTGGTGGCTTGTTAAAAAGGAGAGCAATGGAAAGATTGGATTCGCGCCAGCAGAATGTTTAGAGACGTACGAAGAAAGGCTGGCAAGACTGAATTGTTGGAAGAATGAGGAACTTGAAAAGAATTCAAAAGATAATCTGGATACTTTGCCAATTGATTCAGTATCACGACTAGAATTGAAAGGTAACAAATCAGTGACATTTTCAAGTGAGCTCAATGTTGCTGGAGACGATGATAAATTTGATAGCATATCTCTAGTATCAAACGGTTCTTCGGATATTACAAAAGAAGCTGATGATGATGAGAAATATCAATATGAGGTCAGTCCTTATGTTGGTGCTGACGATGAGGTTGTTAGTGATGTCTTCCCAATCACAACACCATTGGCAATGATAAAAAAACCACCAAAGAGTTACAATAGCACATTCATGACAATTCCATACGTCGAATCAGATGTTGAAGATACGAGCCCGCTGATTGCCCCCAATGCACACTTCTTCAAACAGTCAGACTTTTCTGGCTCAATTGGTTCATACTCCCCCTCATCTTCAGAGTTCGAAAGTCCAGAGACAGGAACGCAATCTGATTCTGAATTTCAATCATCGCGGCGGAAGTTAACGATTCCAATAGAGGAAATCAAGGCCAATATCCCTCAGTCAGTGGGTCAGATGAACATTGCCAAGAGCATAAAAATGCTCGATGAGCTGCTAGGCGATGAAGTCAACCACCAGACTGATCAAGACTTAAGCTTTGATACTGAGAAAGAGAGTGACTCCAACGATGACAATACTCTCAGTTTTGACGACAAGGATGCATCCAAACTATCTTCACCAATTGACTTGAATGGTTCCACAAGGGAGTCTAAAAGGTCGATCATTTCCAACCTTTCCGCTGATCCCAACTACAGCAACTCCAATGCATCTTTGCAACTGAGTCACTCTACAACAATTGATGAATCAGTATGTGAATCGTCACCATTGAGCAAAGACCATCACTTGCATCCGGATATAGATCTCCTTTACAGAGACTCATTTTCCAAGATCGACGAACTTACGGCCAAACTGCAGAGGTTGAATGAACTTATGAAATAGCATATTCACCAAGGCAGATATTAGATTCTAATGACTGATACTGTAGATCCAGAATGTTTCATATGTCTATAACTCAAGCTCATCTCGCCGGGTAATGATTATATCCAGATTGAGTAAAATGCCGTATTGTTATGGCAGATTGTTAATTTTTTTTATGATTTGGCAGGTAATTTTTTTCTGTGTTTGCATAACAAGAACAGGGTCGCCCAAAGAAGCCAGTCCAGAGGAATCATGTCGTGGGAACCCAATACTGAATCAATAGAGCAGCTGAAGCTTATATTGGGAGCCACCCTTTCATCAAGTCAGATTGAGAGGAATCAAGCCACTGCTCATTTAGAACAAGCCAAGGCCCAACCAGATTTTCCTAACTACCTGCTGTACATCCTTGTCTTTGACCAAAGCGCCAGCCCAGAGACCAGAGCATCGTCCGGTTTAATTCTCAAGAACACTATTACTCGCAAGCTCAAATTTGACGAGCAGAGCTACGTCCTGACCAACGTTCTGAAAGGGCTCTTTGACGATGTCACATTGGTGAGAAACATTACAGGGAATGTCATAACGACCCTGTTTGAGTCACTTGGAGCAAAGCATTGGCCCAGTCTGATTCCACAGTTGTTTGATCTTGCTGAGAGTCAATCAATGAATGGCAACGCTCAAGTAGGTGCGACCTCTGCCATCAACAAAATTTGTGAAGATTCAAACCACATCTTGAATGCTGAGGTTAACGGCACAAAGCCTCTCACCTTCATGATTCCTAGAATGCTTCAACTTCTTCAGGCCCAAAACCCAGCTGTTGTTGCTAATTCATTGAGTGCGATAAACCACGTGATTCATCTAGATACAGCTGGGACCATCATTCCAATTGATTCATTACTCGAGAGATTGTTTCAATTGGCGGTCAGTGCGGACAAGGATGTCAGACGCAATGTCTGCACCTCATTCGCCCACGTTTTACAAATGAGACCAGATAAGATTGTTCCTCATCTGGAAGGTGTTGTGAACTACTCATTAATCACGATCAATGAGGCAGAGGAGGAAGTTGCGTTGGAGGCTTGTGAGTTTTTGTTGAGTTTGGCCACTAGTGATATTACACCGGAAATATTTACTCCACTGCTCCCATCTATCCTTCCTGTGCTTTTGAAGATGATGGTTTACTCAGAATTGGATATTGCCATGATGGATAATACCGACGATGCTGAACAGGAAGATAAGGATGAAGACATCAAACCGACTATGGCGAAGATCAACAAGGCTAACAACTCTAGATCTAACAATGATGGACTTGGTGGTGATGATGATGATGAAGAAGATGAAGATGACGATGATGGAGACTTCAGCACTGAGTGGAATTTGAGAAAATGCTCTGCTGCTACACTGGATGTTTTGGCATCCGTGGCTCCTGCACAAGTGCTAGAGATTGCTCTGCCTATTTTGAAAGAGAATATCATCTCCAAAGAGTGGCCAATAAGGGAAGCATCGATTTTGGCATTTGGTGCAGTTGCCGATGGTGGAATTGAGTTTGCATCTAAACAGTTGCCTGAACTTGTTCCTTTCCTTGTTGAAAGACTAAATGACTCTGAAGGTGCAGTAAGACAGATTACATGCTGGACATTGGGCAGATATTCTTCATGGATCTGTTCCGAAGCCCACACGGGTGGGTTGTATGCCAACTATTTCACTCCAACTTTCCAGTCCATCTTGAAATGTTGCTTGGATAAGAAGAAGATTGTCCAACAGGGTGCATGCTCTTCAATGGCACAGTTTATCGAGAATGCTGATAAGGATCTGATTGAACCACTTTCTAATGATATCCTAGGCACTTTCAACACTTGCTTTCATTACTATAAGAGGAAGAACCTTGTCATCCTGTACGATGCGATTCAGACGTTTGTTGAGAAATGTGAATTGGATGACGATGGACTGAACATGATCTTGCCTCCATTGATTCACAAATGGGAGACATTGAATGATGATGACAAGGAGCTGTGGCCATTACTGGAGTGTATGTCATCCATTGCAGCAGCTTTGGGGGAGAGGTTTGCGCCATTTGCCGTACAGGTGTATCAGAGATCGGTTAGAATTCTGGCACAGTGCATTGAGATGGACAAGTTGAGTGTTACAGACCCAACGATTCATACCCCAGAGAAGGATTTTGTGATTACATCTTTAGACTTGGTTGATGGGTTGATCCAAGGTTTGGGAGAGCATAGTGGAGAATTGATTAGTGATGATTTAATGACGTTGTTGATTGAGACATTTGCAGACGAGAACAATGATGTGAGACAGAGTGCATATGCATTGTTGGGTGATGTTGCCATCTACATTCCTGATAAGATAGTCAATCATCTTCAGGCCGTAGTTGGCTCCATCGGGTTTGAGATTGTCACGTCAAACACCAGCATGGATGCATTCCCAGTAGTGAACAATGCCACTTGGGCCTTTGGTGAGATTGCACTGAGATTGAATATCCAAGACTATCTGGAGAAGTTGAGTGGGATCCTGATAGATTTGATTAATTCACAGGCGATAGATACGCTTCTGGAAAATGCCGCCATTACCATTGGTCGCATTGGTGTTCGATTCCCAGAGTTTTTGGCACCACACTTGCAAGAGTTTGCAGTTGCTTGGTCCAGATGCACATTGTACTTAGAAGAAAACAACGAAAAGGAGTCCGCATTCAAGGGCATGTCTAACATTGTCCAGTTAAACCCAACTGGCTTGAATAGTGAAAGTCTGGTGGAGTTTGTAAACACAATTGTCATGTATCAACAACCAGGTCAACAACTTGCAGATACTTTTAGAAAACTACTCTTGGGGTACAAAGAGCTTCTTGGCCAGGATTGGCTAGTGTTTTTGCAGCAGTTAAGCGATGGTCAGGTGTTGGTTCAGAGATATGGGTTATAGGTTACTAGTAGTACAAGTTATATAGAAACTTGATATATTTTGCGCTATAAGCACGTTTGATCCAAATCAAGTATTGAGGGCTAATTGATCATAAGCGTATAGATATTTAACTCTCTTTTAGCCGACGGTATATCCTACACCACCCTTGGCTCTCTGAAGTCACCAATTGAAAATTGTTTTCAAGCTCCTCACAACCTCTAGTTCATCAGGGTTAGTTCCAATGTACTGTCATGAACTGTTTCCTTCAGGGATTTAAGTTCTGGCTCCATCAATGAGAAGATATGTCATCGCGCTAAATGAATGCCTGCTATTAGTACAGGCAATAGCCTAATAGATGCTGAATGCTGAATATTGATATTGGATTACATAATTCGGAAATCTCCGACCTCCTCGTTGGGTATTTCCTTTCTGATTGGCTGATAAGAAATTTTGGATTGAGGAAGGACTCAGTAGACAGAAAAACATTATTTTTGCCATCTCATCTCATTCTGATTTAGACGCGGTTGCTGATAATAGCTTGATATAGCGTAGCTATTTGTTTCTGTATCAAAAAACCATTCAAGATGTCCACAAGAGCCATCTCCTCCAACAATGTGGTGATTAACGAACAGATTACAGCTGCAACAATCATCTTCTCAACAGAGTCAGGCCATATTCTGGAAATTGCTAAAGAGATCATTCCAGTGGGCGATCCATTGTTATCACGCTATGATGTCTCACCACAGGACTATAGAAATGTTTCACCTTTGTTCATCCTTCCAGGTCTGGTTGATGCCCATGTACATCTTAACGAGCCGGGCAGAACGGAGTGGGAAGGCTTTGAAACGGGAACAAAGAGTGCCATCTCTGGAGGCGTCACCACAGTGGTTGATATGCCTCTGAATGCAATTCCTCCGACGACAAACATCAAGAATTTTAACATCAAACTGAATGCAGCCAGAGGCCAACTTTGGTGTGACATTGGATTTTGGGGTGGATTGGTGCCAGATAACCTGAATGATCTTATTCCTCTAATCAATGCTGGTGTACGTGGGTTCAAAGGCTTCTTAATAGACTCTGGTGTTGATGAATTTCCAGCCATAGATCAAGACTACATTGATAAGGCCTTGAGAGTGGTGGAAGGAAATGATACACTCATTATGTTCCATGCTGAGCTCCAAAAGGATGAACAAGTGGTCGGACCACAATACCATGATAAGTCTGAAGATGTTTTCATTCACAATGAGTTGACTGACTCACAAGTGGAAGGATTGGCACACACATCCGTTCTGGAGCCAGTCCAACCAAGATTTGGGCTTCCATCTGACATTGTTCATGACCATTTCAACTCGACAGCTGTGGAACACCTGACACCATTAGAAGAAGCTACAAAGAAACAGCATCAACTGGAAGACGTCGACCCAACTCACTACTCATCTTTCCTTGCGTCAAGACCGGACTCTTTCGAGGTAGATGCCATTAAGATAATCATTGAATCAGCGAGAAAAACACCTAGCGTTCCGATGCATATAGTTCATTTGGCTTCCAAGGATGCTGTACCATTTTTGATCAAGGCTCAGCAGGATGGCTTGAAGATCTCTGCTGAGACTTGCTTCCATTACCTTTCCTTCTTTGCAGAGGAGATCCCAAACTGTTCAACATTCTACAAGTGCTGTCCCCCAATTCGTACCAATGAAAACAGACTTCAACTATGGGATGCACTGAAAAAGAATATCATCACCAGTGTCGTATCTGATCACTCACCTTGTACTCCCAAATTGAAAAAACTAGCAAAGGGTGATTTCTTCGCTGCTTGGGGTGGTATTGCATCCGTTGGTCTGGGCCTACCAGTCTTGTACACACAAAGTTTGAGACAAGAAGGGGTTTCTATAATTGATATTGTGAGATGGACCTCTTTGAATACTGCTGCACAAGTTGGTCTTTCACATAAAAAGGGTTCAATCAGTGTTGGATTTGACGCGGATTTTGTGATATTTGATCCTAACGCTATTCAAAAGATAACCAATGAGAACGTGAATTTCAAGAACAAACTAACGGCGTATAACGGCAGAGAACTCAATGGTGTTGTTCTAGAGACCATCCTGAGAGGTAACTCGGTGTTTGCAGTGGACAAAGGGTTCTCCGAGATTCCACTTGGTAAGACAATTCTAGAAAAGAGAAGTATCAGGACTGACAATGCCTCCTAACCGACTATACTTAGATACTATACAATTAGACGTAATGAATAGAATTCCCCTTGCATTAAACTACTAATGATGTAGAACAAACCTACCATTGTTGAAATTATCAAACCAACTGCTTTCTAGAACCTTTGAAGAAGTACTGAACGATAGCAACCTGGAAAACAGCCATACCAACAATTAACAACACCTCATAGAATGAAAAGTAGAAGATTCTCGACTCAGTAGACTTAACAGTGGATTGGTTTCTGTTGTTTCTTGTTTTGTAGTATTGTAACTTCTTTAGCAAAATGTTCAATTTACCGTCTATCAGGTTCAGCGAGTTACTCACAGTCTTCGCACTCGGATTGTTTATCTTAGGTAAATTTGCCCTGAAGTCATTCTCCAGAGTGATCTCAAAGTCAACAACCTTTTCAGCAAATGTGGACATCTCGTTGGAGAAACAAAATTCGTATTCACCAGCTTGATCAGCGTTGAAAACCCAGTCTCCTTGTCTTTGTTTGTGTTCAGAGGCTATAATCTTCCCCTGTGGACCAGTTATGGTATAGTCAATATCAAAAGAACCACCACTCTGCACAGCAAAGTAATAACCCACTTTGGTCTGTGGCTTGTCTGTGGCGATGTAGTAGCACGATTTCTCATCAGCCTTCAACAGGAAAGTCAGCGCAGATCCGCTAACAGAGACAACATAAAGCCATGTCAGCACAATTGAATTGATATACATGATCACTTCAAGCTGTTGAGGCCAGATCCTTTTGTGTCTGTTGGTGTTACTTGTGATAAGTTTTGTTGTGGTCGCGATACAAAATATGATTATATAATCTCCACACAACTTACAGCTTACATTATCAGCCTTGGATTGTGATCTCCTGTGGTGCCAGTTAATGCACCTATTACCAAAGCTAATCGTAACAAAGACTTGACGACTGTGTCTCGAGGCCGCACAGAGCAGAGATCTAGCCTGATAATGTCAACGAAGCAAAGACTACAGCACTGTTGAGCTCAGAAGAAATATTCTTGCCACTGACTCCTCATGATGCTCGGAAGCTCAACTGAAAACTCTATCAAGCTTATGAAGGTGTAAATGGAATTAGTGAGTATGGTGCCTACATCCTGATCCTGACTCGAAACAACTTGAGTTGATGTCATGGGCAGTAAACCCAAGCGAGATTATTGAGCAATGAACTGATGAGGCCCATCTGAACTTACAGATCTCCCAGCTTCGTGATGATAGATCACTAAAGACAGCGCAGGCCAGCTCACTGAAGGTTAATAAGGGCAATAAGGGTTATCACAGCGATGGATGCTTAATGCCTAAGTTGTTAGCCATACAGAAGATTGTAGAACAATATATATATGTATGATATGTCATGGACCAATAACGGTTAACAGTCACAGCTTGGATTTTTCTCTAACTGAAGACTCTAAGATTTCCAAAACTTTCAAGGCCATACCATAGGAAAGTTCGAATCCCATACCGGCAGCACCATAGGCGTGTATGATGGACTCTCCCTTGACAGACTTGTCCAATTCAACTCTTGATCCACCTTCTCTGGCAGGTCTGAAGCCAACATTGACGTATCTTATATCCAGCTCACCATCAATGAACAACTCTGGGTAAAGCACTTTTCCCTTTGCGATGATGCTCTTTGTGTCTTCATCTTTGGGTGTTGAAGTGAAGTCGTTCAGTTGCTTAGTGCCTCCCAGAATGAATCCTCCATCCAGTGGTCTCTGAATTACAAATGTCCAAGAGCCATCTTTGCTTTGGTGAGTAACCGTCTTGCCTTCATATGGATTGCCCAATGGTGCACGAACCAACAGTGTTTGGCCTCTGATATTGTAACACTTTGGATCATAACCACCGTCGTATTGGAGACCAAGACCAGAAGCATTGATGATTGTGTGGCCGGGGTACAATTGAGCAGCCTGTTTCAATGAGTGAAGTCTTACCTTGTCGAATACGACACCGTGTTTAAAAGTGAGCTTTCTGTGCAGGAACTGGAGGTAAAGTGGAGCATTCAAAACCCAGGTTCTGTACTTTGCACCAAACTCGACACCAGCAGGTAACTGTCCCTTTGGGATCTCCTCCATACCTTTCATATCTTCATGATAACCCTTGGATTGGGTCCCATACAGACCTTTATCCTCAACGTAGTCGATCCCTTCAACAAGCTTGATGGATGATTCTGGTGAGTCGACAGCAAGTTTTTCGAAGAACTTGGCTGTGGCTCGAGTAAGTCTCGACTCTTCAAAGTCCTTTAAATTCTTGCTTGGAAAAGGTCTGAAATGCGCACCAGCCCATGATGAAGTGTACTCTGGGCTCAATGGGTCTGTTGGAAAGTTGGCTGCAACAAACTTGACCTTGTAACCCTTCTCAGAGAGTACTAGGCCCACAGAGAGGCCAACAACACCGGCACCGACAATGACAACAGGATATTCGGACATAATGTGCCGATAAACAGTTCAATTTAATGAGGTTTTGTTCCAGTACTTTTGTTTGTCTTTGTATCTTCAAATACCTGTGCGTTAGCACCTAGTAATTTCCGCGATCAGCTCATCCACGGGAAACCGTTGACAATATCCCGAGTGGTGAGTGGGGGGATTAGCCGGAAAAGCTTGCAAATTTCCCCGAGGTAGTGTCACATCCATAGATAAGGCTTTTTATAAAGGACTGATGGTACACTGCTATTCGATATTCTCTATTTCTTTAACGAAGAAACTTAGAGCAGATAATCATCCCATGGTGGCAGAACAAATCACTTTTGAGAGAATTGGCAGACCTTCGAGCAACCCACTTTTATCACCAGCTTGGAAGTGCAATGGTATGGTCTTCACCTCTGGGTCGACCGGCATTGATTTCACTACAAATAGTATCCCAGAAGATGTTGAACAGCAAACAATCAATGTTATTGAGAACTTGAAAGAAGTGCTTGAGGCATCTGGGTCATCTTTAGATAATGTACTGAAGGTACTTTTATTCATCAAGGATGGTAAAGATGCAAAGATTATCAATCAAGTTTATAGCAAGTATTTCACTTCCAGACCAGCCAGAAGCTGTATAATTGTTGACTTCCCAAACCCTAAGTTGAAGGTTGAGATTGAATGTGTTGCTGAGTGCACCAAGAGCGGCAGTTATTCCTTGTGAAAAGATCAAATTATTGTTTAGTTCTATAAATCTCAGGTGCAATATCAAAACCCTCTTCCAACAGAATCCCACGATTTCAAACTTGTAGTGATGTCTTTCCAGATATCGGGAACCATATCTCTGGATAGTGGCTGGAAAAGGTGATCAATATTGTTTCCTGTCTCGAAAGCACCATCGATATCTGTAAAGATCTTAGCAATATCATCCACTAATAGCGAGTTCGGGCTAACCATCATTCCAGGGTCCGCAGAACTTCCGCTAGTATGTGCCAAAGGGCTCTGGATCATATTCACAGATTCATCAATAGGGTCATCCTGCATTCTGCTAAACAAGGTGTCCAACTCCTTAAACCTTTTCTCATTCTCAATAGCGGTGAAGTTACCTGAAGTGGCCATATCTTTGTTCATGCTTCTTCCCACCTCGATCAAGTCTGCATGAGCCCCAGACATCATGTAAAGAATCAGCAGTGAAGAAAACAGATATCTTGCATCCCAAAACCCAAAGTTTGAGAACAGCCCATTTTTTCTGAGGTTTTGAAGAATAGTAATGTTTACAGTCGCTGCACTGACGCATTTTTGAATGGCTTGTTTAATATCTGGTCTTTTGGAAATATAACCTCTTTGACCAACGAACATTGACAGAACCAAAGGTCTTGTTGTGATGATGACTATCTGGTTCAACCGGAGGTATAGGTTAGCTGTTGACCTGTCCTCTTTGGTAACAATACTCTCTTTTAAATGATTGGGAAGGTGGTTCTGATAGTTGTTAAGTGATTGCAAACAGCTCAGCAGCTCTGAAATGGTGCGCTTCGAAGTTTGCTTATAGATCTTTTTCATCACATCTCCCATGACAATTGCTAACCTGCTGGTGTGTCTCAAAATATCAACTTTGAACCCATCATTCAGTTCGCAAATTGGAGTTATTTCGACATTGATGTCATTACTTTCAACATGGATCGGTTGTCCAATCTTAACAGCCCAAATTGTGTCCATAATGTAACAGGTCCACCATAAGCGCCTTCTCTTTTCACGTTCCTCTTGATTCAGGTTCTTAGCTTTTTTATGAAGGCCCATCACCAGGGCCAGCCGAATAGCTGTTCCATATGTAGTGAAGATGGTGTTGGATCTGTTAAGACCCTGTTGGTAGAATGCAATCAGTAGATGAATCTGCACCACTTGAAGGGATGGTTCTTCAAAATTGCTTTTAAGCAGCTTCATGCACGTGTTATAGTACCCTATACCAGGTGCCTCAATTGTTAGTGAATCGTTTGCATACTGTTCTCCAATTGCCAGCGTTATTAACAAGTAGCAAATCCATTGTGGATCATCTGTTCGTAATGACATGTCGTAGTTTGACCTCACTTGTGATAAGAACTTGTGCTTATCAAACAGATAGTACTCTTGTCCAATGAAAATGATAACCTTTTCCACTAGTGTCATTGCAACTTCCTTCGGTGGTAAAGTCAAAACACCTGATATATGAGCTCTTGTAAGGTGGTCATCATAGTAATATCTAAGTCCCTCAGAATTGGAGGGGACAATAATTTCATCTTCACCATCAACATCTAGAAAAGAGAACAGCGAGCTATCTGTGGTGGTTGAATTCTGAAAATAGTTGTCTTTCAAGACTTCTGCATCTGAAGAACTGACGCTGCTTGATCGGTTGAGCCCCTCATGGTACTGACCATCACTCATTTTATCGTTGTTTTCTTTCATCTTCTCCAGTTCATCAATTCTCCTCTGAAGTCTCAAGATATCTGACTCCTGTACAGTAACAATACGGTCCCTATTAGGATACTGACAGGCTTTGTGGGCAACAGTGCAGTTACGGCATCCTGGTTTCTCTAATAACACTCTTGTTAGGATCGTTCTTTCTAAATAACTGATATGTGGACTTACCGAATGAGCACTTTATCTTCTGTGTTCTGCATCTATGACAGGCAAGATTGACTCTTCCTGATTTCACTGAAAGGTACTTCACCTTGTCAATCATTTCCCTTGTTTGAGGAACATCAGGCTTCTTTGAGGAATGTTCTTGTAAAGATAAAACTAAACTATCCCTGGAACCTGCCAGCCGGGGAGTGTTCAAAAAGCTCCGACCTCCGCATCTCCGCACCGCACCTCCTTACTCTTCCGCCAAGTGAATAAACTATTTTCGGGGAAGCTTGTCTGATTGGCCGACTGGTTGTATTCGACTCAATTACTATATACATTGAAGCCAAGCGGCAATGAAGAATGTTCCTGTATAATTGATATTTTGAACTATGATTAAAGAAGAACCGGTTTTGTGGATGTAGTATTCAAATAGTCTAAGCAAAAATAGGATTGATATCGCGCATAGGACCTCCTAGAGCAGATGGCCCTCTTCTTAGATAATGTCCAGCACCAAGTGAGCCCTTGATTCCACCATTGTCACGATCCCAAACAACAGAACCTCTCAAAACAGTGTATCTTGGCCAGTTAGTAAATTTCATTCCTTCAAATGGCGAATAGTCAATGTCGTGGTGCAGCATGTCATTGGTTAAGAGGAACGGTTCCATCTTGCCCTTGGGATACCAGACAGTCAAGTCCCCATCGAAACCAACACCAATTGTACCCTTCGTGTCACAGAGACCATATAACTTAGCAGGGTTTGTGGAGCATAATTCAACAAATCTTTGAGGTGTGATTCTTCCGGTCTCAACACCATAACAAAACAGCAATGGAAGTCTAGTTTCAATACCTGGTAGCCCATTTGGAATGTTCTTATAGTGTGGTAGGCCGCCAGCAAGACCAAGCTTCTTACCTTTGGGGTGATCATATTTGGAAGGAGCATGATCACTGGAAAACACCGTGACTGTACCATTTTGAATGTTTCTCCAAACACCGTCAAGCTCTTTCTGTTCTTGTCTCAAAGGAGGTGAGCAAACGTACTTAGCACCAGCAAATGGATCGGCAAGGCCATGATCATGATGATGACAGTGCTTTAGTACATCACTAGTCAAGAACAAATACTGTGGGCATGTCTCAGCAAAGACAGGAACCAAATTTCTTTGAGCAGCGTGGACATGCTCCAATGCGGTTTCTGATGACATGTGCACAATTAGGATTGGAACATCAATGAGCTTGGATAGGGAAATGACTCTGTATGATGCTTCATCCTCTGATTCGATAGGTCTCGAGATGGTGTGATAGAATGGATCGAGCAATCCCTTTTCTTGCAGCTTCTGGTTGATGAATTCAATGATATCAGAGTTCTCAGCATGAATCATAGTGGTTACCTTAGCTTTTCTTGCGGCAAGTAAAATGTCTAACAATTGTGAATCATCTAACTTGTATCTTGGATATGTGGTGTACACTTTGACACTGGTAATTCCATCTTCCTTAACAACGGCGGGCAACTTCTCCAAAGACTCAGCAGTGGGGTCAGACACGATCAAATGAAAGCCATAATCACAATAACTCCCAACCGATGCCTTCTTGTGGTAGTCTGCAACAACCTGTTGAAGGTTATTGTCACCTTTGGTCTGGATAGCGAATGGGATTATAGTGGTGTTCCCACCAGCAATAGCACTTCTAGAACCAGTCTCAAAATTATCGCCAGTGGGAGCATTGGCTTGGTCCAAGTGGACATGTGAGTCCACTCCTCCAGGCGTAATAAAGGCACGTTGGGCATCAATCACTTGTGTTCCGGCCAGGACTTCAGTGGTCATGGTGACAATCACTCCATCCTTGATACCAATGTAGACTTGAGGTGGCAGGATATCGGAGGCGGTCACTATGTAGCCGTTGTGAATGACAAGATCAAACATTGAGTTCGTAATAGATCAGCCGAAGAGGTACATGTTTTGTTGGGCCTGTGTAATAGTATTTATAAGATGGTGGTGATGACGGCACGGGGAAGTTTTCAATAATTTCCGATCAAAGCCTTCTCGTAGGCCTTTATAACTTTATAAAGAACATGAGGGAACTTCAAACTGTGAGATCTATGAGATGGTTCACCAGCCACGATGACTGCCAAAGAGATCACGACCCTGCCAAAGGCGGAGCTTGACTCCTCCTCAAAGAGGTTCAAGATCTTACTCATCAATCCAAACACAACCGAGTCGATGACTCTAAACTGCCTGGAGATGGCTAAACAACATCTTGCCCCAGATGTCACTTTATTCGGTTACACTGCAGGCAAACCGTCACCATCAGCAGTTGAGTGCCATGTTGACAGTGTTCTATCTGCTGCAGACTGCTTCAGAGACGCGTACGAGTACTGCCAACAGGCTGACGCCATATTGGTCGCTTGTTTCTCTGACCATCCACTGGTGAACTGTTTGAGAGAGGAGTTTGACGTGCCAGTCTGTGGAATATTCGAGGCTGGTATTTACACTGCGAGACTTTTGGGTGGTCGTTTCGGTGTGGTGACCACTGTGGCGAGAAGCTCCATCAGACACGGGGGTGCCATTAAGAGTTTTGGATTGGATGGGTTTTGTGCAGGTTTGCTCAGCACGAACTTGAAAGTGGCTGAATTGCACACCAAGTCGAGAAAAGAGGTACTACAGCTAATGTCAACTGTTGCTACCAGACTGGTTGTAGAGTTTGGTGCTGATGTGTTGGTTCTTGGCTGTGCTGGGATGGCTGATATGGCTGAAGCTGTCAAGAAGTCTGTTGGTGATAGAGGGGTCCCAGTGGTTGATGGTGTTGTCTGTGGGGTTAACCTGCTCACTGGTCTCGTGAGATCAGGGCTAAAGACCTCTCGTGGTGGACTCTTTGCTAGTAGTTTGGAATCCAGAGTTACCAGAGGCCAGAGCTATGTTTAGAAGAAGATATCTTTGCGTGACTCAATGTACCGTACCGGAGAATGCAGAACAGATTTCCGGTAGTTCGAAGTCAAAATTACGAAATACTATACCTCTATTTTCAATCCATAAAACCAACCAAATCTCCACAATCAGGTTCACAGCTCGCATATACTCAAAAAGGACACCATCGAATCCAATGACTATCGCTAAACCAAGAGTCCTCTACATTCCATGGGACAATCCAGTCCACGATCCAGATGCATGGTCCACGCTGAATACCAGGTACGACTTAGTCTACTACGACTTTGCTTCACCAGAAGAGTACATGAAAGAGCTGATGAAACCAAACCACGGCAGAATTGGTAATATTGACGCGATCTGCAGATCAACATGGCTCAAATCTAGCCCGTATGTCCATCACTACATTCTCAGAGACGACGCTGTGAGACTCCTGCCAGATTCGTGTAAAATTGTTGTCCAGTCCGGACACGGTTATGACATTGTCGATGTTGATTACCTGAGCTCCAGAGGAGTAGTGTTTTGCAACTCTCCCAACTCATGTTCCAGAGCCACTGCTGATGTAGGTATATACCTAGTGTTGTCCTCTTTCAGATACCTGACCTATGCTGAACATTGCTTGAGAACTCCAGGGAAGTACTACGACTCACAGGAGTTGGCCAATATCTCTGAGGATCCAAATGGAAAGACATTGGGAATCATCGGTATTGGAGATATTGGAATCCTTGTTGCTAAAACCTGTGCCAGCTTGGGTATGAAGGTGGTGTACCATAATAGGTCCAAGAAACATCTTCTTGAGGCTCAATTACCAGGGTTGAAATACTGCGAGAAGATTGAGGAGTTGTTTGCGGAGGCTGATTGCATTTTTGTTGCATGCCCTTATACTGCAGAGACCAGACATCTGATCAACTTTGATTCCTTTAAGTGGATGAGGCCAAGAGTTCGTTTAGTAAATGTTGCAAGAGGTCCAATAGTCCAGGAAGCTGCTGTTATAGACGCTTTGGAACGTGGTCAACTTGTTGGTGCTGGGTTTGATGTTCATGAGTTTGAACCAAACATTGATGAGAGACTCCTGCTCAACTACAAGATTACTCTGACTCCACACGTTGGCGTTTGTACTCAGGACAGTTTTAGAAATTTTGAGAAGAAGTGTATTGAGAACCTTGAACAATTTTTTTACCGAAATGAGAAACCACATACTGCAGTGAATGCGGAAGTGTATAAGGTGTAAGTTGTTTGAGAACTCTGATTAGATCAACTGTAGATTCCTTTATAGATACGGCGAATTAGACTCGGAAAAATGAGGGAAAAGTCCACATGCGTGGTCGTAACTGGGGTACCTGATAAGGCAAGCCCTTAATAGATGCACATCAAGCACTCTCCCTGTCCCAGCTTTTTTTTTCGGCACCAGCAATATGCATGGCTATGCTACGTACGCTAAGCGACCCTTGATAAGATCGGGAACCACTTCTCAGTTCATCGATCGGAAATTGTGATCAATCTCCCCGAGTCAAAAACGTCTACTGATTTTATTTTCTCGATAACATACCATGGTCCAGTCAACCCTTTAAAAGAATCCCATAGATCGCTTCCTACAAACAGATAGATGGACGCACAAACACACACGTACACACACACACATAAACAGATCATATGATTTCCTGGTCTGACTTCAAACAGAAGATCGAACTTCATGCTGAAGAGTCTACATACTCTGATGGAATTCTCTTTTCTAACAAGGACCTTGACCCAGTGCCTCAGTATTCCAAAGAGCGTAAGTGGGAATGGTTTTCCATTTTGGGCTTCTGGATTGCCGAAGCAATGTCTATCTCCATGTACCAGGTGGCTTCTAGTTCCATCTCTGCTGGCCTGAGTCCTGGTCTCGCCATCCTCGCCGTCTTTGTTGGTCACATTATCGTGTCCATCCCGGCTATGTTGAACGCTATGATTGGTGCAAAATACGGTATTGGTTTCCCAATGATGATGAGATTCACTGGTGGTGCTGCTCCACACTTTAATGGATCACACATCTTGGTTGGTATTCGAGGTGTTGTTTGTGTGATCTGGTGTGGCACACAATCTTACCAAGGCGGTCAATGTGTTCAATCAATGCTCGAAGCAATCTGGCCATCTTTCAGCAACTTTCCAAATCATCTTTCAGAGAGTGCAAAGATTACCAGTGCACAACTCTTGTGCTTTTTCCTCTTCATCTTCATTCAGTTGCCTGTTCTTTACTTGAATGTCAATCAGCTGAGAATCATGTTCATGTTCAAAATTGTCATTCTACCGATCTTTGGCATTGTCCTATTTGCTTGGGCTGTCAGTGCTGCTCATGGTTTTGGTCCTATCTTCAGTCAGGGAACCAATATCAAGGACGGAACCCCTGTCATTGTTGTCTTCTTCAGATGTGTTGTATCTGCCATTGGTCCAAAGGCTACATTAGCCTTAAACATTTCTGACTTTACTAGATATGCAAAGAAGCCAAAGCAAGTATGGTGGCCACAGTTTATTGGTCTGGTTATCCTTGTTACTCTTTGTGGTATTCTTGGTATTGTCGTCACTTCTGCTGCTCAAGTCATATACGGCGTCACCACTTGGAACCCTCTTCAAGTTGAGAAGCTGTGGAATAACAGAGCTGCTCAATTCTTCTCCTCGGCGTGCTGGGCATTCGCCATTATTGGCACAAACATCTCCGCCAACACTGTCTCATTCTCCTACGATCTGTCGCTATGGTTCCCACGTTGGGTCAATGCCAGAAGAGGTGCATATGTCTGCATGGCTCTTGGTGTTGCTGCCTGTCCATGGCTCATTCAGAACTCGGCGAAGTCCTTTTCCAGTTTCCTTGGTGGATACTCTTTATTCCTCGCCCCAATTGCAGGTATCATGTGTACTGACTATTATCTTTTGAGGGGACGCAGACTGAACTTGCCTGGTCTTTACAAAGCCAATGGACCTTACAGATTCTTTCATGGTTACAACATTCCATGTTTCTTGGCTTTTATCTGCGGTATTGCTCCTAATCTGCCTGGTTTGGCTTGGGTCTGTGGTAACAAGAATATTCCAAATGGTGCCATCTACCTTTACTCAATCTCATATGTACCTGGTATCCTGATTGGCGCAGGATCCTACTATGCTCTCTGTAAGCTTTTTCCTAAATTGTGGATGGCTGACTTGGAGCACTTTGAAGAGGATCCAGGTAACACTTTTATTGACCCTAAGGAGGAAGAATTCCTCGAAGGGATTGAGTTGAGAGACTCTACTGAAGAAGGTTCGTCTGTTAACTTGCCAGAGAAGAGAAATGTCAGGGTACAGGCCACTGCTTACAGCTAGATCCAATTTTCTCATATATGTAATCGTTTTGTTTAGTTTGATGTGTTTTTGTTGAGTAATTCTATTTTAGTATATGATTTGATCTCTCTAGCAATGGACTTGTGGCGATAGGATTAGAGCTGGAATGTACTCAGAATTCAGCCCCCGATTTATGGGTATGCAGGCGGTACCCAAGCTGCTTTACTAGAAGGTTAGTGTTCAGTTTGTGGAGAGTTTGGGTCGTTGACAGGTATATGCAATGTTCATAATGCGCGTGAGCCTCTAATTCAGTTAAAATAACAGCTTTTGATTTGGGAAAGCCTGTCAGAAACAGTGCTCTTATTCAATTCCAGCAATAGCAGCATCTCTATGTACTTGCCCTCATCGACTGTCTCCTGGCACTATCTCCTCCACAAACACTGATAATTCTCTCAGCTGTGGTGCTGGAGGCTAGGGGTGATGAACAAGCGTGAAGAAAGATATGAGAGCTTTGGAACAATAATATGCCTCTCGTGCTTTCAACTACTTCAAATAATCACGCACTTCACCCTTCGTCTGTTCCTTCTCAGACTGTCAGACACAAAATCATGTGGTCTTGGCAGACACTCATTCATATCCTCTGTTAAAGATTCTAGTTTGGTTCTTCTCGGGTTATCTCCTTAGCTGATGCCATGAGTGGGTTTTAGCCAGTACTAAACTCGGAGGTTCTGTTGTCCGATACACCATGGGCTGCGGTTCCCCGTAAAGGTGTCGCGAGCTGAACGCGTCTTTCTCAGAGAAATTTTTAGTGAGGCTCCCTAATGGGAGAAGCTATTGATACTCCGTGAGGACTTGATCATCGAAACCTTTCAATAAACCAAAATATTCTTAATAGGAAAGTTATTTTTCGAGGAAAGCACCTGGATACTTAATCCACATATAGAGAACCAAAGAAATTATGGGCAGCCTGATTATCTTTATTTGACAAGTAACAAGTGAGCCTATCACTCATATCATATATTTAGAGCATCCACCTGTCAACTTGAGCCAATTTCTCAAACAAGTCCCCTCTGTCGTGGCCCAGGAACCCTTATCAAGGTTGCAGAGACTCTTGAATTACCAGTGTGATTCAGACAGTGTTGTAGCTCGAACAAGACAATCAAGCCGTTTAGAAAATTTTAGACCCTGCCCTGCAGATCTGCTTGTGTTCATTGGCCCCAATTGAAATAGCTCACCACAACGTGAAAAATCTGTCATTGTTTAGTCTCGCCCAGATCTGATCTGAACAGTTGTGAGCTGTGAGACGTGAATATGAGCACTACTCCAAGATAGTAAATGTAGCCACAATTTAAAGGCCTCCTATGGTCTTCAGATGACACGCCTCTGAACTACTCTATAGTGGTGTGCAATACGGTCTTTGTACTCTTATTTCTCACTTGGGTACTTACGAAGTTACGCTAGAACTCTGGCAGAATAGAATCTATTCCATTTCGATATTGTACTCAACCCATTTGCCTTCATGTGGAGGACCTTTACAAACAAACATAGAACCGTTGGTCAAATCATAGACAACAGAAGCCACTGTCATCAGTAATTCAGACTCTGCACTTGCTGGTTCTGATCTTGGATTCTTAGATTCAGAAACAGAACATGGAGCACAAGCTCTATCAGAGAAGCAATCAATGATATTGTCGACTGAAACACCTTTCCCTTGAACATTATCTTTCAGATAATCGACTAATCTAGTTGCCATTCTTCTGTGTCTGTATAATGATGATCCACCTGGATTTCTGCACTGAACGTACCCACCTGCTGCTGAATAACCTGGTGACACAAAATGGTTAGAATGTGTAATGAAAGCACGACCATTTGTATGAGGTAAAGTGTCATGACCTTGTGAGTCGACGAACGTTGGATAGATCAAGAAGTAACTGTTTGGAATAAGCTCCAAATCAATGGACTCCTTATCCCTGGTGGAAACCAGGACATTACCGCAAACATGTCTTGGTGCACTAACAATATACTTCAAACCATTAGCATAGTTCTTACAACTCAAATATTTTCTTCTTGCAAAACTGATTGGAATGACAGCTGGATGGTCCAAATCAGGGCCTTTGAGAGGGAACTCAAAGCTATCTAGATTAGCATTCAATGAAGAAGCACATAATCCTAGGCCTTTTGAATTCATACCAGATCTACCTAATTGACCAACTTCACCTAATGAAATAATAACTCTTGGTAAGTTTTCTTCTGGTACAGTATGAACTTCTAAAATGACACACAAGTCATTATCGTAGATATAGTCATCCAAATCCCAATTTTGACCAATTTTGACACCATTTTCATCGATAACGGTAGCAACAGTGCACTCTGAGTCGTCTTTGATCTTGTATAAGTTGGACTTATTGTTTTTATATTTGGTCAAATCATATCTAGAATTAATCAAAAAGATCTGTTCAATTGGAACTTCTGAGCCTTTAGCAATGCCTTCAATTTCTTGAAAAGAGCTAAGGTCATACTCTTTCAAAGCTGGGATATAGTATTTGTGAATAACCTGTTCACAAAAAGACCATGGTGGAATATCAGCCTCCTCCATATAGTGGTATGCTAGTTTCTGGATCTTAGCTTTCAATTGTTCACCGTGAGACAAACCTCTTTCGTAAGGAGTACCTCTCACAATTATGTGTTGATACTGGTCAGTAGCTGTTGACACTGTCATGGTTTATAATTTATGATGGGTCTTATTGGTTGTCTGTTTTTATCTGTCTTCTCAAGTACCTGGGAAAATTTATCTTTAAGTATCATTTAATGAGGAGCTGGAATGGCAAATGTTGTTCCGGGATGAACTTATGCTGGTAATTCACTCATTAAACCATTAAAGAATTGATAAAGTATCACTGTGTTGTTATTTGTCGTTGAATTTAAGGAGATCGGGAGAAGATTTGCCTTATTTGGATATTTCCCGAGATAAGTAAAAGAGGGCTTCGGACATAAAATACTCGATTAGGAAGAAATGCTCCGAATGAACAGATTTGAGATACGAAATTTCTAAGTGTCTACGCGTTGGATTTCTAAATTGATGCTTCATAACTCTAGAAGGCTCTCCGCTCGATCATTCATAGTCCGGATATGTTAATCTCAGATCTGCACAGCATAATCAGATCATACCTTCTATTAGGAATCAGTATTGTTGTTAAAACAGGTGTTTCGATAATAGATACCCCTCTTATCTGTGATCAATTTGAGGGTTCACTCTCTAGTGCTCTGAAAGTTGCAATTCTTGATATTTAAACCCTTCTTAATCCACTGATCTGCTGTGTTTCAGGTTTCAGTTTGTGAGAGTTTCATTTGCATTACCTCACTATTGTGTGTCAATGAGTATTCTTAAAGATCAAAAGTTAAGTGATAACGTTGACTCGTATGAGTTGAAATCGGAGTCAATTTCTATCGATGTCAACTTGAATCAAAGGCTAGAAATTATTCAACGTTGTGGTCATGGTGTTGAAGATGATCAAGACCTTTTGGATCTCTCCAAATTTCCTGAAGAGATTCAATACATGGTCGAACGGATTGAATCATTACCTGTTGAAGACAGTGTTGAGTATTTGAAAAAAGCACTTGTTACACATGATGATGATCCGAATTTCCCAGTTGAAATCTATGAACAGATTGGTAAGCTTATTGAAGGGCCATCTTTGGAGTTTTTAACTAAACAGGACTGGGAGTTTCAGTGTAAACTTGAAGCTGGTTTGATTGTTTTCCATTCTCCATATCCAGAAGTCAGAGCCATCACAGACCCTATTGATAACAAAGATATTCCAATTGAAACTATTAGAGCCTATTTCTTAGCTTTTTTATGGACAATTATTGGTGCTGGTGTTAATGAATTCTTTATGCATAGGAAGCCACAGATCACCTTGAATTCTTCAATGATTCAAGTCTTGCTCTACCCATGTGGTACTTTTCTTGCAAAATTCTTACCTGATTGGGGATTCACACTCAGAGGGATCAGACATTCTCTAAATCCTGGTCCTTGGACTTTCAAAGAGCAGATGTTTGCAACAATTACTTTCAATGTTGCTATTTCCTATACTTATGTTTCTCATAACATCTATTTGCAAAAGCTTCCTGTTTACTTCCACACACCGTGGGCAGACTTTGGTTACCAGTTTCTTTTAATGCTGTCTTCCCAATTCTTGGGTTTTGGTTTGGTCTCTATCGTCAGAAGATTTTGTGTTTACGAGGAAAGATGTATATGGCCAACGCTACTGCCTACTTTGACTTTAAACCGCGCTTTATTGAAATCAGAAAAGAAAGAAAATGTCAATGGTTGGACAATCACTAGATACAGATTTTTCCTTTATGCATTTTGTGGTATGTTTCTATACAACTGGATTCCAAGTTATTTGTTTCAAGCACTTTCAACTTTTTCTTGGATCTCTTGGATAAAGTTGGATAATTTTAATTTAGCTGCAGTTACTGGAGAACAATTTGGAATGGGTTTCAATCCAATTCCGACGTTTGATTGGAACGTGATTGATTTCAATTATGCTTTGACTATTCCATTTTTCTCCCAATTGAATCAGTATATTGGCACATTTATTGGAACCATTGTTACGTTGGCTCTTTACTACACCAATTATAGATGGACTGCCTATTTGCCAATCAACTCCAACGATATTTTTACAAATACTGGTGAACGTTATAACGTTTCAAAGATCTTGGACTCAAATTCATTACTTGTCGTTGAGAAGTATCAAGCTTATTCCCCACCATTTTACAGTGCAGGTAACTTAGTCGTCTATGGTGCCTTCTTTGCTTTATATCCTTTTGCTTTTTTTTACACGATGTATCAATGCTGGGGAACTGTCAAGAAAGGCTGCATTCAGTTCTACAAAGGTATTATCAATTTCAGAAGATCCAATTATGCTGGTTACAACGATGTGCACAGTAAAATGATGAGTAAATACAAAGAAGTTCCTGACTGGTATTACTTTATCATTTTGATCATCGCTATTGTTCTAGCCATTGTTTGTGTAAAAGTCTATCCAACTCAAACTCCAGTTTGGGGTATCTTCTTTATCGTTGGTTTGAATATTGTGTTTTTGGTTCCAATCTGTATCATCTTCTCTACTACTGGATTTTCATTGACAATGAATGTGATTACCGAGTTGATTATTGGTTACGCTCTCCCTGGAAATGGTTTGGCTCTTTCTTTATTGAAATCTCTGGGTAGAAATATTGATTCTCAAGCAGAAAGTTATGTTTCTGATCAAAAATTGGCCCATTATGCCAAAATTCCACCAATGGCTATTTTCAGATCCCAAATGATCTCAACATTGATACAGATTTTTGTTGCTTTAGGTGTTATCAATTGGCAAATCGCGAATATTGAAAACATTTGTACATCAAAAGCTGCTAACAAGTTTACTTGTCCAAAGGATACAAATTTCTATTCCTCAGCTGTGTTTTGGGGTGTTATTTCTCCAAAGAGAGTTTTCGATGGTTTATATCCAATCCTACAATATTGCTTTTTGATTGGGTTCTTGTTGGTTCTCCCATGTTTGATTTTCAAGAGATACTTCCCAAAGGCCTCAAGAAACTTTCATCCAACTTTGATTATTGGGGGTTTGTTCCAGTTGGCTCCTTACAACTTATCATACCTTACAGCTGGTCTCTACTGTTCATTTGGTTTCCAATTTTACATCAGAAAAAAGTATCCAGCTTGGTTTTCAAAGTTCACCTATTTGCTTGCAAGTTCATTTTCATCAGCTATTGCATTTAGTGCATTAATCATTTTCTTCTCTGTCAAGTATCATCCAAAGTCTATCAACTGGTGGGGTAACGATATTTTCACAAGAGGTGTTGATGGTGGTGAAGGTAGACAAGCTTTGTTGCCCCTCCCTTCTGAAGGATACTTCGGTCCAGCTGCTGGAAATTATCCATGAACAATATTTTGTCCCTTTTTATTGGAATCTATTTGTGACTAATTCCAAAGTTCTACATCGTAGCCAAAAGTTTTGGACGAGTAATATTCGTTAATCGGCCTTATCACTCTGTTTAAATTGGGTTCCTATACTCTGTGTCGCAATATTAAGACTCAATAAAGCTGTCCATAAAATATTCAGTGTATTGGAATTCAATTCTAGCCATTCTCTGAATTCCTTAGTCAAAACTAGCACCTTCTTGGATTCGGCCTTGTTCTTTGCAACCATCAAAAGTACCAGAAAAAAGTCTTTGACAAACATAAACGAAGAACGTTGCCAAATAAACCAAAACCCATTTACGCATGCCTGTGGTAGAGCTTTCAGGTATCTCAATATCTCAGACAACAAAACTGTTCCCTCTTTGAAATATCGTTCGTGAAAGCTCATAGGTCCCAGAGATTTGAATCTTGCCCTATATATGAGTATCTTCACAGTATAAAATGACAGCATTTGATTGTAACCAATCTCTGAGTCTTCTTTCGAGTTTTTCTCGAACTTTTCATGCCATATCTCTAGTTCTGTCTCAACTAGATCTGCTTGTTCTAAAATGTAACTCTCATCGTTAGATAAAGCCCTTATGGAAAACAGTCGTTCACAGGTCTCAGTCAAGAGCAAAGTCAACTCTACCAATTCATTAAAGCGCTCCCTTTTTTGGTCAACAGAATCAATGTAACTCTCCATATCACTAAACAGCCCTGGAACTTCATTGGGTATCTTTACACTATAATTTCGGACTTCAATGATTGATGGAGTACCTCCAGATGCCGAACTCCACTTTTCTAAGAGATATACCGTCCACCATATTCTTATTCTTGAATATTTTTCATGCGAGGGTATATTCCAACCAGAACAGTCCAGGTGAAGCCCAAGTGTATAACAAACCGTAACCATACTGGAAAGAACACATTTCTCAAATGCGTTCGACTGTGCATCCTTCTTAAATCCCAAAAGCTGGTAAAACAAGATCAGAGATTTCACAGTTGATAGATCTGGAGCATGAAGGAAGTCAACAATCTGGTTCCACGCTTCGGTGTAAAACGCTGTTTTGTCGTTTACTAATAGCTTTTCTCTAGAAGTTATCAGGTGGATAGAAGTATCATGACTTTCCCATCTCAGAACCAGTCTTGTCAATAATGAAAACAACAATTGTCCAAGTCCATTTTGCTCAAGCATCTCCCCACTTAAAATATTGTTGGAGAAAATTGTACTCAAGAACTCCCCATCAAGAATGGGTATATAAGCGAATGCAAATTTCAAATATAAGATGATGACATTCGGTGCTAGAATGTTTATATCATTTGAGATTTGAAACCCATTTCCCTGTGTCTGAACATCTTTGCTATCATTGAGAAGCACACGTCGGGTCTTTGATGAAAAAATAGCGGGCACAGACTCAGTTCCCAGTTTTCTGAACATCTTATTACTGAAAAAACATTCATTGTGACCGTCATACTTGTAAAAGTTGTATCTTAACCAAGGATCATATTCACCAGAAGGACCATAAAAGAGATGAGATGAGGCATAATGTCTATTGTCAAGGGATACAGGTGCAGAAGAAAGAGGAAAATTTCCCAAGCCAGGGGAATGGTTGATGCTCAGTTCAGGGAAAAAGTCTA
Organism: Barnettozyma populi; assembly: GCA_003706705.3. Taxonomy (NCBI): domain Eukaryota; kingdom Fungi; phylum Ascomycota; class Saccharomycetes; order Phaffomycetales; family Phaffomycetaceae; genus Barnettozyma; species Barnettozyma populi. The sequence goes on from PPLZ03000017.1 coordinate 196,156, forward strand.
TGTTGTCATCATCAAGAAATCTCAACCAATCCATGTTATTATCAATCTGATCAAAATATTTAAAGGCACTTCTTTCCATGGGAAGGGAGCTTTTTACCATCGGACCATTTAAAGAGGCTGGATCACTATCAATGGGTGTGTTGAAGTGAGGTTTCACTACCAGGCTGCATTCATAACCCCTCGATGTGCATTGCTTACAACTTGTGGTCTCCTTATCTGTTATGCACTTCACTTTCTTTTTTTGACAGAATAAACATGAGGTGGTCTTGCGCAGTTTCTCTGGCCTTGTGTCAAGAGTAAAAGTTATGAATTGTTCTTTGTGTTTTCTTTTCTCAGTCATCAATCACACGGTCATGTTAGAAATTACACTAATGGTCATTCACTGATTATCTTTTCGAGCTTTATTTTCAAGAAATTAGACACTATTTCCGAGGGTATATTTGGACCGGAATTAGTATCCTGAATAGTCACTTAGTTTTGTTCTTAATGATAAGTGGAGGTATTACCTATCTTCTCATGCTGTAAATGTATCTTTGGATATTTTCTAAGAGGATATTGCTTTTTTGATTCATGAATCATGATGTACTTCAGTTTCTGTTGGATTACCCAATTTACTCAAGCTCCGAGCTGTATCTGTGTGTACCTTTAACTCAGGAGTTACTCGAAGCTAGACATGATGTTGCTAACCCGGTAATAACCAGGTGGTAACCAGATGTTTCCCAAATGGGAAATGATTTATTTTGGATAACATTAAAGGATGATACTGAATACAGTTTCAACCCTATTCGTTGATTATGGTCTATTTAAGCTGATAATCTTGTCAAGAGACTCTTCCAGACACACTGACAGACTATACTTTCAGAGTGCACCCAAAGGCTCTTCAAATGTGAGTACTGGAACTGTAAGCAAAAGGTATGGAGACAGAAATTACGAAATACTTCCCTACTATCTTAATGCCAGTGCATCAGAGGAGGAGGATGAAAGGGAACGAAGGGACTTGGACATCTTTAAGAATTTGCTCAACCGTTATGTGGTCGTGGTTGATGATATTATCAGCTATCTTCCCGAGGCTGGCGTGGATACTATATCTGCTGCAAGAAAGGAAGCAGCGCTTTGCAAGAATGTTCACAGTACGATTGTGGAACCTGTTATTACAAAATTACTGAATCCCTGTTTTTCACCTTTGTTTAGCAAAGATGAGTCGCAAAAAACCACAGTATCAGAAAAAACAGTGCAACAAGACGTAAATGGTTCCTACCTCCCAATCTTGAAATTCTGGTGTAAAGTTTTACTTATCGATTTAGACCCTGAGACTTCTGCTGGGTATGATGAAAGAATGAAACAGATGTTAAAGTCAGAATCCCATTCCTCAGTTTTGGGGGTTGAATACAACTATACCGATGGACTATCTGGCTACTTCGGACTCAAGCCAGATGGGAAGCTTGTTTCGTTTGTGGTTGGCTTGAAAAAAGTTTTCAACTCCTCTCCCCTCAAGAATGTTGCCACTGA
>PPLZ03000018.1:0-175216 GCA_003706705.3 Barnettozyma populi
TCTTCCTCTTTGTGCTCTTTGTTTTCTCCAGTGTGTGGTATTCTATCGGTGTGGTGCGAGTTATCAGAAATAGCAACTCTAATTGTCCTTGGAGAACTAATGCGGTAACTGGGTGCTCACTCAACAAAGCATGGCTAATTCTTTTGCAGAGACCAGTTGAGGGTATGAGTGCCAACAAGCTTGATGTGGAGGACCTTAACCAACCTGCCTCTAGAGACATCATATAGCCTCAAGCATTGACCCAATGGATATCTAGACTACTGGAAGAAGAGTTTTGAGATCCTAGCAGGCATCAGCTATGGAAATTTTGGTTACTTTGAGCAGCTTTGTCAAACTCTATTGGTCAAGAAGTGCTGTCTGAGCGCTGAGATGGACCGAGAGCTGCTTCAATTCTTATACCTTGATGTTCATTGTTGTATTCATGTAGGATAGAGTGACGGATGATGAACTAACAGTAGCTCGATATAATGGATAGGTAGGCAGCAGAAGGATAAGTTAAGTTGTCAAGGCTCTGCAGCTGATATAGAAACGGCATTTGATATTCAGGGGTCCTGACATGGACCAGGTAAAAAAAATATAGTCAGAGGGGTATTGGATTGTGAAGAACCATTAAGGGATAATTACGGCTCTAAAGTTGAAACTTAAAGATCCATTAATAGTTACTTAGCTCTTATGCAATCGCAAAACCGATATGGATGTCTGCCAAAGCCAATCCCAATGTCTTTAGCCCCTTTGGTCTGTTTCCCTTCTCAATCTGCTTTGGGGGTTCTTTCTTGGATTCATCGCTTCTTGGCCTCAACTCGGCTTCTTGAAATCCTCTGTCCAAGAAATGAAGGAGTGCGTTAATGCCTTTAGTTTCGATGTTCTTCTGGTAATTAAGTGGATATCTTGCAGCATCAAAGACTTTCACAATGGTCTGCACCTTGGGAACTGCAGGTCCAGGAGCCGACTATCGAAGTAAAACAATCGAGAAGCGGGCCGGGGTGCCATTGTATGGAACACCACCTTTCAGCATTGCAATTATAGTTGAAGTAATAAACCTATATGATGAAGGTCCGCAGCTCCAAATGACTGAGCGCTTGAGTCATTCTTTTGGCAGACAAGTTCTGCGAAGGGTTCTTTGTTCTCCAGGCTGGAAAAGAAGGTGGGTGAGTAATGGCGGAGTTGTCTGGTGAGCAAAGGACTGAGAAGATCTGGGGTGCCGATGATGGAATAGTGGTGCTGGTTTGAGCCTGAGTGTGTCTGGTTTCAGTTTCGTAAATACCTGGTCTTTCTCCACACTTACAGGTGGATACTATCTGGTTACTGGACACTGGATATTGGATACTGAGTAGCAGTACAACCCAGGTCTACTATATGATTTCAGACCGTACAAGACCCCCATCAAGCATGTTAGCAAGTTATGTAACAACAAGAATACAAACCCCAAAAGTGACATGATTATCACCGAGGGTGAAAGTGTATCAATTCCGGTGCTCATCAAAACCTCCTCATTTTTACAAATGAATCACCTTCAAAGGAGACCCTGTTTTTCTCCTTATGGCTTACTTCAAAAGTTTTCAAAGGAAATCTTTGACATACGTTAGAAAAAAGGCACCTAATAGAATTCAGTGTCAGAGAATCTTCAAATGTGTTTTCAATGTCACTGTTTCCCTTATCCTTTGTCTTAACCCAACCACTGTCGCTTCTCTTGGAGCAGAACCCGCGATGTTACCTCTGATGGCTGTGGTCACACACCCTGGACGCAGATTTGGTACAATGATAGAGACAGTACTTCTATGTGCATCGGGTAATCTGCTTGGCAACGCGTATGCTGCTCTTGCGAGGTTTTGTGCTAAGAAGGCTCTGGGGACAGATTGGGATCTCACTGATACATTGCTATTCAAGGAAAACTACAACGGATATAGGGCAGGTTTAGGTATACTTGCAGTTTTTGAGATCTTTATGCTGTTCTTTCATGGTTGGATGAGAAGTGTCTCCCACAAATTCTTCTCTTTTGTGTTCCAAATGTTTCTTGTTGTTCATTTTGCATTTAGCTCGAATCTGAGAGTCAGTGCATTCACAATGTTCCAAAGTTTCAGTGTACCGTTTTTTGTGGGAATGGGGTTGTCATTGGCTTGCAATTTGCTACTTTTCCCCGAATTTGGATCTTCGTACCTAGGTCGATCAGTTATCTACACGTTAAATGAACTTCACAACACCTTGGACTTCACTGTCCAATTTTTCATTTCATTTGATGAGCAAGGTCAAGTTAGTTTCACTACACAACCGTTGACGCTTGCACAGATTGTAAAGAAGAAAGCCGAACTACGAACTAAGTTGAACTCCACGCAAGCTGTTCTTCACGAGTGCTTATATGAGATATCTTACTCTTATAATTCTCCGCATCAACTGAAAGCGACTATAAATATACTCAACATGCAGTTATCTTATGTCAATGGCTTGATAAACGCATCCCAATTGAAGTTTTTGGACACACACAAGAATGAGCCATCGGATTTGCTCAGACAAGTGTTGAAAAGAACGAGAGATCCAATCTACGTTCTTGAGAGGACAATGTCTCAGAAGTTATTGCTAGTCAAACATGTTATTGCCTATTCTTACGATGTCGATGTTACTGAGGTTAGTAGCTCACCAAACACAAGCCTTACCCCTATCGACCTTCTCTTGATTGATTTTCACTCAGAAATTGACGGCTTTACGAAAGCAATGGCCAAGTTCGATATGACCTTCAGGGAGGAACTGAAAACTCTGAGCTCAGAATATGGCCGCTACCTATCTCCTAATGATGACATATTTCTTGTGTCATCGTTTTTGATCAACTTGAGAGAGACTGCCAACTCGATTTGCAACCTTCTCAAAGAAGCACAGACCATTTTTGAGTATAGGAAGGCTAGGGAGGCCAAAGGAATTTTTGGGCGAAAAATATGGGTTATGGTCTTGAGCTCTTCGAAGAATTTCAGGAATTACATCAACTTTCACAGAAATGACCTTGTGAGTGGTGCAGAGACAGCAAGTCTCAATGGGACCTTCATCCAACAGAGTGGGTTCATTGATGACCAAACATCAAGTCACATTTCTGTAGCTTCTCCAAAGTCCCTTGATGGTAACATCGACATATCAAAGAACGAGGCTCCCGTCACTGACAGATTCTTAATATTCTGTGCAGATTTTTATATGAGGCACAAGGCTCACTTTAGATTTGGGTTTCAGATTACGATTGGTTTGATAATATCTTCATTCCCTATGTTTGTACCAGAATCCAGAGCCTGGTTCAACGAGTATCGAGGCACTTGGATTGCGTTTGTGTGCATTCTGGTACTCGAGCCTGAAGTTGGAAGTACCTTCTTTGTCTTCTTCCTAAGAGGTATAGGCGTTATCACAGGTTCAGCTTGGGGTTATCTAGCTTATGTTGCTGCAGCTAACCAAACGAAACCTGCTCTGGAGGTCTTTGTTACTGCAATTGGCGCCATTCCTGGCTTCTATTATTTCATATGCACCCCATATGTCAAGGCTGCGATTATTGGAATCATTTCGATCTACATTGTACTGCTTTCAACTGTGCTACCATCTGAAATTGGGGGCTCCATTGCTGCTAATTTTGGCAAAAGATGCCTCGCGATGTTATACGGTGGCTTGGTTGCTTTGATTTGCCAATTAGTTTTTTTTCCAATTAAGGCCCGAGATGAACTTATTCGAGAGGTGGCTTTCTCTACCGGTGCCATTTCCAAGCTTACCCTGTTGTACGCATCTGGTTTAGATGGTGAACAAATTCAACTCTCCCTCTCTGAGGAGAGATTCAAGGCATTAACCAAACTTACAGCTTACATCAAGGGGTCATTAACAAGGGCAGATGCTTTCAGAAAGACAGCAAAGAGGGAACCAAGACTAAAAGGGACATTTGATGATATTGGGCAAATATTTTATGAGATCATCTTCGTTTTGCGGGAGATTCTCGACAGAATTGACAACATTGTCAATCTGAGACGAATCCATGGGTCTGCAATAATTGAGGAATTCAACTCCGTTGTTCATCCTTATAGAAGACAACTCTCTGCAGCCCTCAATAACTCCCTCAAAGCTGTTCAACTGGCACTGCTTACCAAAGCGCCGTTACCACAGTACTTACCTAGTTGCAAAGCTGCACATATGAGATTGTTTGAAAAAGTGCGTGAAGTCGTCGACGAGAAGTACCACCATACCATTTCAGATACTGAAAGCGATGATAGTGAGTCCGAAATAGTCATGAGCTTCAGGAAGAATTCTAGAACCTCTATCCTGCGTCAGCAAGAAGGTTTACTTAAGGCTAAATTTTTGAGTTGGAATGCCACCAGCTCTGCTACAGAGGAGGTAATTGACTACATTGAAGAGCTTTTGGAATTGACCAAGTTGCTGGTTGGTGTCCATGAATTCAAGTATGGATTTTTGAGCCGGGCACTCTATGCTGATTATGCAGCTAAGGCAACAAGGGGTTACCACAATCTAGCGCAGGGTCAGGGGTTATTTTATAATAATGCTACTGAAAGTGATGGAGCAATTCAACGAGGTGAAGAGGAGCAAACTGATGAAGATGATATTCAAGATTTCGATGAGGAGTTTAACCCCGTTCGGATTGTGGCGGATGATGAAGATACCCGATCAAGAACAAGTGACTTATCTAACGGGTTCAGAAGAAGAGTTCAGTCTATTGGCTCTTGGATAAATGGAGGGCAACTGACAAGTACTAAGTCCATTGGTGAGTACTCTAGTGGTGAGTTTGACTTTAGAGATCTCGAGGATGAGGTTGAGATGCCACTTTCGTTGATGCGGGTCATCAGCAAGCGAAATGAGAATTCTCATGATGATTAAACAGACTATAGAGTTAACGAAGGACAAATACACCTTTCTTAAGATCCATTTAGCGTACATGAACAGTAAAACTCAATCAATTTCAATAACCTCAGGGCTATGAACTTTTGGTTTTGGGCTCTGGTGTTCGTTCCTGTCTTTTCTCTTCTTGCTTTGTCTAAGAGTCACACCTTGACCGCGAAATGTGCTGGATGAATCGGCCTGTTGTACTTCATTGCTATCACCTCTTACTGGTACTAAAGGAAAACCAAAAAACAGCTGGCCCAGTGGTAATTCCAGAGGTGCTGCTGGTGCGTTTGGGTCTAGAAGGTCAAATTCATTTAGCGATTTTGAGGTATCTGTTAGTTTTGCCATCCTCCCCGAGAGCTTCTGACCACTCCCTTGAAAGACCTCCTTAGGCTTCGTGGCATTTTGAACAATTTCAGGATAATTGATGGACCTAGCCATTGTACCCAGTGTTCTTGTTGGCGCAGTTGCCTCTTTCTTTGCCTCTTCCTTTAGTTTTTCATAATCTGGTTCAACATATCCCAGTGGGGGAGCAAAGTCTGTCTCCAAATCTGTCTCAATCACACAAATACTGTTCAAGCCAGACTCTGGCTTCACCTCCAAAACTTTGATTCCGTAGATTTTATCATTATATTCGAATTCGATAATATCATTGACCGTCAAAGTGGAGAATTTTCTAAGAACGTTTTCCAACACAGCCTTTGGATCCGAAATATCAAGGAAATCTGTGGATTGGGGTTCAATTTTCACAAAATTACCCAAGGGAACATCTTGGTTGGTGACTTTGAGAATGGAACCTGGGCTCAGCTGCAATGTGTTCATCATCCATTGGGGCACATAGACTCTTCCCTCCTCTGCTACGAACTCCAAGACACCTGAGAATGTTCTCAAGTCCTTATCAGTGTTCCTCAACTCAAAAAGCATTGGGTATCTGATATGTAGCATGGTCAGTCTATTAAGAGCACTAGGTGGAAGGAATATCTTCCCGCCGAAGTTGGCATCGTTTTTGTGCGAGTGGTCTGACATCATGGCTATCGGGTAGCATCTGAAGTGTTCCTCAAATATCTGAGGACGTAAACCTTGCGGGAAGACAAAGCCTCCTCCAAAGCTTGAGAACTTGTTTAATGTGTTAGCAGCAGTTATAAAACCCTTCTTTATTAAAACTCACCATTTGGAAATCAATCGGATTACACTGTGTTCGGTTTGTAACAAGTACTGTGTGCCTGATTCGCCTCCCAAATCATAGAACGTGAGGTCGGATCTGGATTTTGCGTCATGTGACCCAGGCTTATTGGCCTCGGAATTCATAGAGTCGAAAGGTAAACAAGTGAAACAAAACACCAACCACATTGTAACCTCGTCACAGTTTCTATGGACTTGAATATTGCTCCAGAGCTTCAGCAGCTTCAAAGGGAGGATGAGAAAATGTTTGATGACATTGATGTCAACGCCATAATGGGTGCTAGTGACACGGAATCTGGGCTTTTTGATCAAGACAGTGACAACGTTGAGTCAGATGTTGATGAGGTTCTGGCCGCATTCAGTGAGGATAGTGATGGATCCTTTGAAGATGATGATGAGCAGGACTTCATGGATGCAATCAGGGAGGCGAACAACTTCAGTGTCAAGCGAAGAAAGACAAATAAGAAACGGTACGCTGGATCTCGTACCACTAAAGATGCGGATCCTGAAGTGGTTGTGTTACTCTCTGAAGCCAACTCACTATATGTCAGCAGACAGTACGAAACAGCGGAGAAAAAATATCTTGAAGTGATCAAAAAGGATCCAAAGAACTTTTCCGCCTATAAGTCACTTGGTGAAATTTATCTACAGCAAGGTTTGAAGAACAAGAGTTGCAATGCCTGGTTTTTGGCGGCTCATATTGTACCACAGGATGGTGAGTTCTGGGCCACAGTGGCAAGATCAAGTGAGAAACTGGGTCATACAACACAAGCTCTTTACTGTTATGGCCGTGCAATTGGGGCTAACAACAAGGATTTTGATGTGTTGATGGAGAGAGCTACGCTTTACAGAGAAACTGGACAACTAGGGAGAGCATCAGAGAACTTTTCTAAGATCCAAGAGATGTTCCCTACGAAGACATCTGTATTGAGAGAGCTGGCTTTGATATACAATAAACTGAACAGAAACAATGATGCTATTGCTATGTATTTGAAAGTGTTTGAGAAGAATGTTAACTACAGAAAGAGACTTGAAGATGGTGAAGATGGAGACCTACCTCGAGACTTCCCCATTTTTGACTGGTCTTCACTCAACATTTTGGCTGAACTGTTTGTCAATCAGAAGAACTTCACTATTGCAGTCAGAACAATCAAACACATTGCTCGTTGGATTCAAGAAAGGGAAAATGAAGATTTTTGGGACGAGTCACTAGATGACTCTGAATTTGACGAAAGAAGGTATGCAAACCCAAAGTTTGAACAGCTACCTGACATCCTCAAGACGAAAACTCACAAACTACCCATCGACATCAGAGTGAAACTTGGCTCTTTGAGGCTAAGCTCAAATGACGTTGAAGAGGCTCTAATTCACTATGGATTTCTATTAAATGATGACATTGCTGACACCACTGATCTATACTACGATGCAGCAACCAGACTTGAGGAGAGCCAGTTGTTCGGAGATGCTATAAAATTTTTCCTACCACTGAGTAAACAGGAAGAATTCCAAAACGTGGCAATTTTCAACTCTTTGGGTAAGTGCTACACTGAGCTCGGAAATTACGATCGAGCAAAAGAAAGTTACAATACTGCGTTGTTGTACGAACCAGAGAATTTGGATATACAACTAGCCCTAGTTGAGGTGCTGTACTACTTGGAAGAAGTGGAGGAGTCCCAATCCTTGCTTGGACATGTCAACAGAAGTCGGAAGAGGCTCATATCTGAGGAGTTGGACGAAAATATAATGGACGTTGATGAAACTGAGGAACATACTCATATTTCTCATCCTGAAGATGAACAAGCATTGATTGAGAACAGAATTATAAGACCGTTAAAACGTGGTTCGAAACTAACAGAAGCCGAGAAGCAAGCAAGAGAAGACAGAATCAAGAAAAATGTAATTGAAAAGCATAAAAGATTGAAAAGATTACATCAAGGACTTGAAGCTGGAGATACTGTCGCTGCGGGTGCCTGGATCCAACTTGCTTCAGAACTAATTGAAATATTCTCCAATGTCAAGAGTTTTTTTCCAAAAGACCGGTCAAGAACATTCAAGGGAATTATTACTAGATCAAAGTCACAGAAGCTGGATCTGGATTCCAAAATAAAGAGAATTTCGGACATATACGAGGGGTTCACATCAACTCAAAGTGTCGTTCAACTGTCTTCAAAAACTGAGTATCAAGGTCTAACTTATGATGAATGGTTTCGGCTGTTCATGCAGTATGGTCTAGCGATCGCCAGATACGAGAATCCTAATGATGCCAACAGTATTCTTGACAACGCCAAAAACGTGAATGTTTTCTTCCAGGATAAGACTCGTGACAAGATAATGAATATGGTCAAACTATCTATTGTGTTAAAGACATCTGATCAGAGAGATATTTTACTCTCGTTGAGATCTGTGATGAATAGCTTTCAGTATAATAAGAAACTTTTGAAGCTATTCTTGTTAGTTCAACCATCAGGTAAACAAGCCACTGAGAACTTCATTTCCATCAATCACCAGAAATACTTTCTGAGACAGATTAAGGGCTATGATTCTGTCAAATTAGGAAGAACTATCCCTGGCATGGCTACTATTTCGAACACTGAATTCAACCCAGGCAATCACGACAATGTCTATCTGATGTACATATATGCCTGCCTCCTGTTCACTAACAGGAGTTATGTTCCAAGTTTAGTTTATTTCACCAGAATTTATAAGAACCACAAAAGGGAACCAATAGTTTTATTCCTGTCAGGTCTAGCACATGTTCACAGATCAATGCAGAGATCTTCACCAAACCGTCATTTGGAATTGCTACAAGGTATCAAATATGTAATGGAGTACTTTCAGCTTAGAACCTCAGACCAGTTTGGTCGACTGGAGGAGCAGGAGGCTATCTATAATGTCGGACGGGTGTTTCACCTTTTGGGTCTCTTCCCAATTGCAGTTGAATACTACAACCGGGTGCTTGAGGAGTTTCATGACCTTCAAGAAGAAGACGATTTGAAGAGACACACTGCATATAACCTGGTACTGATTTACAACAATAGTGGGAACACGAAGCTCTCCAACAAGATCATGGAAAAGTACTTGACGATATGAATAATGAGTGCTTCCTATGTTGTAGTTCTTTTTCGCGAATGTTTAACCAGGTTGGCGAATTTATGGGGATACCAAAACAACGGCCTAGTCAATGAACAACGCTCTCACCTAGTAACAAGCCACACAACTCGATTGGTTCAATTGAAGCAGACTATTATGCCGCCCACGATTTCAGCACAAGTGAGTTGATATTCTCACGTCTTTTATGAACCATTACTAACATAGATGTGATAGGGGAGATTGAAAGTCTCACTAAAGATGGCCATCAGCAAACTGAGATTCACCCAAACAAAGAAGTCGGCGCTAGCGAAACAGCAGCGTAGAGTGATGGCGGAACTCCTTACTCAGGGTAAGGAGGAAAGTGCTAGGATCAGAGTAGAGAACATTGTGAGAGAGGACATATTGATTGAACTGTTAGAAATACTAGAGCTCTACTGCGAACTACTACTTGCTAGAATTTCTCTGCTTGATCGTAAGGAGTGCGATGAAGGACTAGAAGAGGCAGTCAAGACTATTATTTATGCAGCACCACATTCAGACATCAAAGAACTCTTGACTATACGTGACATTATGGCACATAAGTTTGGCGCTGAGTTTACTCGCTCTGCCCTTGATAACGAGGGCGGGATTGTACCTGAGAAGATAGTGAAAAGAACATCTGTTGAAGCTCCTTCAAAAGAGTTGGTTTCACTGTATTTAAAGGAGATTGCTAAGGCTTACGATGTTCCCTTCAGTGAGCTGGACAAGGAAGAGGAATATGTTGACGATTTCAATGAAGATGATAACGAGGGGGGGAAACCCATTATTTTAGAAGAGCCACTAACGGACTTTCCAGAAGAAGATCAGCTTATCACCCCACGAAAGCTCTCAGCTACCTACTTGCCGGGCCCAAATGGTTCTGATGTAAAATCCCCAATATCTATTCGTCCACCAGGAAAGACCAGTGACAATCTGCACCCATCAGTGAAAATTCCTGAAGATATTCAGAAGATTGTTCAAAAGAAAAGGAGCAGTGATGCAAAATCAAAAGACTCTGGGGAAGATGACTTGGATGCTTTGAGAAAGAGATTTGAAGCTTTGAGAAGAAAATGAACAAGCCCCAAGTATTTATAAACACTGCCATCTTGAATGTAATAGAGATGTCCCATATATACAAGTTTCTTTCGCAAACTCTCTCTTTATATCTTTTTGAATGGGTTCTTGAAGCCGACCAGCTGACTTAAATAAGCATCTAACTTGACCTAGAGCTTACAGGATCTTTATTCTACTCAGGTTGGTAACACACAAATAATATAGAGCGGAGCTGCCATTCCCATTCAGAGTCAGAGTCATTTACTGCCTATAACTTTAGCCCATAAACCTCATCTATCTCTCAGCCATTAAAGTCTGCTGCCAGTTCACACACGAATAGATCGGCAAAGTCTTTAAGTATAAGATAGTTAAAATTTTCGTACACAAACGTATTTGATTCCATCTAGCGAAGGCCGTGTTTAAGACTTTAGCCAGGAGAGTCGTAACCTGTAACTTGGTGTGAACCGATTGGTGATCGGCCATTTGAGTATAGCTTTCAACTAGAGAGAGTAGTAAATGGTTTGTCTAGAGCCATAACAGTATTGTTCCAACATTCATTAGTGCGGCTCATGACCCATGATACAAGTACGTGAGTATAAGCAGAGACGTTCAGAGGAAAGGGAAGGTGAGACAATCCAGACAACTTCAGAGCTAGTGCAGTTCAGGTAGGGTAACATATACTGCACCTTTTGAATACTGAGCATAATCTGAAAAGTGAAGATAAACATGACAAGTTCTTGAAGCATTAATATAGAATGTCCTCCAAGAGGATCTTTGCTTCTTTCTGGCTTTTTGGACTCATCAATAACGTCCTTTATGTGGTGATTCTTTCAGCTGCAGTAGATTTAGTCGGCCCCCAAGTGCCTAAGTCAACGGTCCTACTTGCTGACATTATGCCAGCCTTCCTAATAAAGTTGACGGCACCTTTTTACTTGCACCTAATATCATACTCCAGAAGAATTGTGCTTTTGATTGGACTTAGCGTGATGGGAATGCTAATTGTCGTATATGGCTCTTTGGGCATGAAACTATTGGGAGTTGCATTGGCTAGCCTGAGCTCTGGACTGGGGGAGATCACGTTTTTGCAACTGTCACATTTCTACGAAGAGACAAGTCTGAATGGATGGAGCTCTGGTACCGGAGGTGCTGGATTGGTTGGTAGTGGTGTCTTTTTGCTGCTTACCACTGTCCTGAGGATTGATGTGAAGACAGCTATCCTTCTTTTCTCAGTGTTCCCGTTTGGGTTTCTACATTACTTTAGGCTACCTGAGATACCAGTTTACGAAGCATTGGAATCCAACGAAGAAACTACTTTCACTACAATTGATTCTTCACTATGCTTGGACCGAGTTGGTCTAAAGGAGCATCTGATCACCACACTGCATAGGATGTCCAGGCTGATGAAGCCCTACCTCCTCCCATTATCATCAGTGTACTTTTCAGAGTACGTTATCAACCAGGGTGTGTCTCCCACACTATTATTTTCAATAGATTCTGTCCCATTTCAGAGATATCGTGATATTTACGTGACATACGGGGCAGTTTACCAGCTGGGAGTTTTTATCTCGAGATCATCAGCAGCGGTGGTCCGAATCAGAAACCTGTACACCCCTGCAGCGTTACAGTTCATCAACTTGATTCTTTTAGTCCTACAATCGCTAGTTTTCTACATTCCAAGTGTTTATATCATCATGCTGATTGTCTTCTATGAGGGATTATTAGGTGGTGCTGCATATGTGAACACCTTCATGCTCATCACTGAATCTGTTGATCCCAGTGAACGTGAATTCAGTCTTGGTACAGCGTCATTAGGCGACTCGATGGGTATAGTAGTGGCTGCTTTCTTTGGATTATGGCTGGAGCCTCAGTTGTGTGGTTATCAGGTTGAACATGGTAGGGAATGGTGTAGACTGAATTAGATCTTCACCGCTTTGGTCTTTTCAAGGAAACTCCTAGAGAATTTGATTTGCGCTTGCTGATGGTTATTTTGGTTGGAATTGGCGTTTTTGGGGTAGGTATTGGGAGAATGAGTTGGCCATAGTCAGAGTCAGCGTCAGAATCTGTGGAAGTGTATTCACATTGTTTTGGATGGGGTGAAGTCATTGGAACTGCTTTAGTTAGTTGACTCTTGGAATATATTACATTATCCGGAGTTGGTAGTTTTCTTCTCTCAAATACCATGTCTGCAAATTTATCATCTTCTTCTTCCTGTAGCCGTTCCCTTTCATCCCTAGTCTCTTCAAGTTTAAGGTTGAACTCTTTCTTCAAGTCAACATTGGTAACTGAGTTTTTCAAAGAGTTATTTTTCTCTTTCAGGTCATCAATTTCATCGTTCAGTTCCTGTTGTCTTTGTAAGTCATTCATCTTCTTCTCTAGTTCTTCTAACGAAGTCGTGGCCTTGTCCTTCTTAGCCTCTTTTAATTTGGCCGTTTCCTCCTCCTTCTCTAGTTTCTCAAGAATATCGTCAACTGTTTCTTCTCGCCACTGTTGATTAGTGTTGGTGGAGTCATAGTTCTTCTTTGCGCCAAACTCAATCACGAAGCTGGCACTTTTCGGGTCTGTTCTAAACAGAATCTCACTGGCACAACTAGGACATTTGATATGAAATCGTATAATACTCATGCCTAGGTAGGCTTCATTAGTTGACTCTTTTCTGGCGTTGAACTTCCTTGACTTGGAGATGTAGCCATGGCAGTTATCACACTTCATTGAGAAAGGCGTCATCAGTCTTACGGTGGGGAGACTAGTTAAACCGGTCTTGACTTTCTTCTTCTTCTTGACAATTTTGGAAGGATCAAAGTCAGGCGGATAGTATTTGTTGATGGATTTACGTTCTGACATAGCTGTGAAGAGACTTCAAACGTTTGGAATGAGTAACTGATCTGTCAAGAATTCTGGATTGTTTCTGTTTGATTACTATCGTTTCTGGTCATTTTGCCAATTGGCACTTTTAGCCAATCCGGAAGAGTGACGTAGTTTCGCGATTTTTGCTTCAAGACTTCTTTTGGTGTTTTTTTTGCTTTTGAAAAGTCCCAGTAACAAGAGGCTTAGATCTCTTTGTAAAGAAGCACCATACAACCTAAATTTTGCACCAAGCAGGTAATAATACTTCTGTCCAAAATCAATCACTCCTTCTCTTAAGGTCTGATCTTTCTACCTTCTGCTACTGAAAACAAGCGTCATTTTTTTTGAGATTGACTGGAGTTATTTTTGGATCAGGGTGCCATACATAACAGATAGAATCATCTTTTTTGTCTTGTAAGATGAGACTCAGATCTATTGTCTTGTACCTAGTCACACTGTTGATAGCACGAGTGTCGTGTATTTGGCTCGACCCAGCAAATTTGACCCAACTGAAAGAGGTTACTGGTGTCATTGCAGATGGTACTTTGGATTATCTTGACTACAGTAAGGGTATCGGAATGCTAGCGACACCTTACTACTGGTGGCACGCTGGAGGTATGTGGGGATCTATGGTTGATTACTGGTTCTTCATGGAAAATGACACCTACGTCAACCTAACGATGCAGGCCTTATTGGCTCAAGTCGGTGACAACAAGGACTATGTTCCCATCAATCAATCCACTACCGAGGGTAACGATGACCAGGCATTTTGGGGTCTAGCTGTGATGCAAGCAGCGGAGAGGAAGTTCCCAAATCCACCTGAGGATCAACCGCAATGGCTGTATCTGGCCCAGGCCGTGTTCAACACGATGGCTAGCAGATGGGATACCACTGCTTGTGGGGGTGGTTTGAGATGGCAAATCTTTGAGTGGAATTCTGGTTACGACTATAAGAATACAGTTTCAAATGGTTGTTTGTTCAACATCGCTGCCAGATTAGCAAGATACACTGGAAACAGTTCCTATGTGGAATGGGCTGACAAAGTTCATGATTGGCTGTACGACATTGGCTTGATTGACGAGTCTGAATGGTATTTTGCCTTTGATGGTGTCAATATCGGTGAAAACTGCACTGATATCACTAAGTTACAATGGACGTACAATCAGGGGTTGATGATGGCCGGTTCTGCATTCTTGTACAACTTCACCCAAGAAGAGAAGTGGAGGAACAGAACTTTGAAATACCTCCAATCAGCAACAGTGTTCTTCAACAATTCAGTGATGTATGAGGCTGCCTGTCAAGAGGCTGGCAACTGTAACAATGATCAGAGAACCTTCAAGGCATACCTTTCAAGATTCTTGGGTTCTACTGCTCAAATGCTTCCCGAAACATATGACGATATTTACAAACTCCTGGAGGCTTCAGCTCGTGGAGCCTCTTCATCCTGTTCAGGTGGTACGGACGGACACACCTGCGGGATGAGTTGGTTCAAAGAGGGTGGTGGCTGGGATGGCTTCTATGGGGTTGGTGAACAGATGTCTGCCCTCGAAGTGATGCAGAATTTGAGAATCAGAGACAGACCGGCCCCACTCACTGCTGATAGTGGTGCTATATCTGTTGGTAACCCTGCCGCTGGTACTGAGACCAAGCAGACAAACTTGAGTCCGCTAAATCTGGGAACGGGCGATGTTGTGGGTGCCTCTATTATCACCGCAGTATTCGGTATTTCAATCATTGCTTCAGCAGTCTGGATATTGATCTAGCCCATTCAGGAGGTCGTCATTTTGTATTTTAGACGTGTTTTTTATCAAAAATACTACACGTGTTTATCTACGTAGCAGTGAAACATGTGTACAATTAAACTTCAAAAGCAACACAAGTTGGAAAGGCTTGAACCAATTTTGGCTTCACAGTTGAACCAGACTTTGACCAACTCGCCTATAAATTCTGCATCTTGAGAGGAGTAAGGATCCAGCCCCATTTCAAACACATCACTAAACTCAAAATGAACAATTCCACCGTCTCCATGGGCTGAATCAACAGAGCTAGCTTCATTGCTCATGACATCAAGAACAGTTGTGAATATTCTCTTGGTCATACTATGGAAATACCCAACAATCAATAAAGCACGCTCAACCTCGTCATCGACAGAGTCAATCTCACTTAGACCTTCATACTCTTGCTCACATTCAACTTTGGACTTCTCTCCAGCAGATGCCCACCAATAGAAACCTGACCAAGCAATTTGTCTCCAAGAGGTTGCCTCAGTTACTTCAGTCCACCACTTCAAATATCCATGCTCATCAGTACAATTCTGTGTTGCCCCGTCCGTTGCTAGATTGAACTCTTTTGATAGAATCTTGAATCTCTTCAAATCTCTCTGTGTCGCTTTCCACGTCAAGAAAGTTGAACCCGGAAGAGATGATGCAGATGGAATAACCTCCGGCGCCTTGGATACGTGATACTTCAAAGTGTTGAAATGAACGGCAACATCATGAATTTCACGCTTAAAGGAAATGATCTCATCAGAGGAACAAGCAATGAATCCATTCTTTACATTGGAACTCTCACTTACTCTTCTTAACCAGTCAATGTCATTCACACCCACGGAATACAGGGGTTGAAGGTACTTGAGCTTATCATCCAAGCATCCATTCTCACTCAGCATGTATGTTATATCTTGTGGTATAGTAGACAGGACTGAAATGCAGTAGGAGAATGAGCAGTTCAATTCCACACTTGGAGCATCAAAGAGAACAATCCTCTTTCTCAGCAGAGCATTTCTCCAAACGCGGAATACCAAGGGACCCATAAGCTCTAGCAGTTTTGGTAGTTTGAGCAAATAGTGGTGGCTATGATGCTTAGGGGAAGGAGTTTTTAGGACTAATGGAGATTTTGGTGAATTAATAGCAATATGTTCAGCCAAATTGACTCTAGAATGATCATCAAAGAATTCCTCAAACGAGCTAAAATTAGAATCATCTGGGTTCCATTCGTCAAGAAGTCTGTGTAAATGATCGATATATTCTAAACCCTTTGTGTAGTCGATTGGTTTCCAACTTAATTCTTTCGGGAGCTTTGATAGCCCAATCAGTTTATTTACTGAAGGATCCACTAATACACCCAATGAATACATCTTCACATTGGCCCTAATAGAGCCTGCAGAAGTGTCTAAATTCTGATGAAAAACAGACACGCCGTAGAAAAACTCACTCAGGTTATCGACTTTGGGCTGAACAAAGGAGATCACTTCTCTCTCAACCTCATGAAGACCGGATGGCAGCGATTTGAACTCAACACCCTTAAGCGATACTGTATTGTCCACAGTTTTACTCCACTTGAGCTCGTATCCTAATCTCACATTGAACTGCACTAAGAATATTGCAGATATGGGAGTTCCTGATAAGGATTGACTCGCACTGTCTTGAAGGTAGAAGCGTAGGCCCTTTCCTGTAGAGGTGTCTAGAGATGGAGCCTTAAGTTTTTTAGTGGTTGGTTCAGCGGAAATATTTCTGTTTGAAGTCTCTGGAGTCACTGAAGGGGGCATGTTATCTGCTGGTAGCTCAGGTAGAGCAGGCTAATTTCGTTGCTCAAGTTACTTTATCAACAATAATTTTTGAACGATTTCGCGATCCTTCCATTATAGGCACTACATTAGATATATTAAATTCTATTTGATCCAAAACAAGAGACTTCAACCTAGAGCTCATCATGGACACCGTTCTCAACTGCCTGCTCAATTTTACCTGATATCTCTTCCTCTTCTTTCTCTTCTTCTTCCTCCTTACTACCCTTACCGTCCTTAGTAAGAACTTGCTCTTCAGCCTCCTTAGCTTTCCTTGCCGCAGCACGTTGTTGTTGTCTGAAATGTCTGAGAATGACGTTGTTAAGTTCCTTGACTCTTTGAGAATGGACAGACTTCAGCTCAGCCTCAAGATCGCTGATCTTAGTCAATTCTGATGTGGCTTTCTTGTTCAACTGGAACAACTCCTCCCGAGATTTGCTGGCAAACAGATCACCATCCTCAATCAAGTCCTTGATTTGCTCGAAAACTTTCATCATCTTCTTGCATGTGCTTTCAACCTTCTCTTGCGAGGTGCTTCGGGCATATCTGGTGAGTTTCTTCAGTTCTTTATCATAGTCCAATCCCAACTCAGCAAACTTTTTCGCGAGCCCTAAAGATTCTTCACTAAGTGTCAAGAGAGTTTCTTGGACACTATTGATTGCCAAAACACCAGCCTGATGTAGTTTTTGAAAATCCTCCAGATTCAAAGGGACTGATAAACTCTTCATAAATTCTTTGATCTGTGACACAAGTGAGTTCACCTTGTCCACCCTTTTCTTGATCTCCTTCAACTTTGCACCATCACTCTCGTAATCTAGCCATTCTAAGAACTCCGTGACAGTGGTACTAGCTTCTTCGATAATTGAAGTAGGTCCATTCTCCGAAATCTCTCTATCATCTAATAAATTTCTTGCACTGTACAATGTAGCTTCAAGCTCATTTAGTTTTTCTGAGATCTGCTTTCTTTGAATGTCCTTCAAGTTCAATGATTGTAGGTGTTCTCTTAACTCTTGTTTCAAAGAAGTTCCCAGGGGTCTGCAAGAAAGATATCGGGTTTTGACTGGCAGTGTCGTTTTTTTCACTTTGTGTTTCGTGGAATCACTTTTGGAGCTGAGAATTTTACTCAGAAGTCCCGGATTGGTTTCTTTAGTGAATCCTTCATCGTCTCTTGCAAGTGCTTGTTCCACTTCACATCTTGCCTCCAAACTATCAAACTGGAAAATACGACTCTCGGTCAGGGAAAACTTTCCCACAAATCTGGTACCGCCAAGACAGTCGGATTCATTAAACGAAAAAGTAGTCTTCAAGGCGTTCAAACCTACTGTTTCATGGCTCGAGTAGCTCTTATAATTCTCGATCAAGTTGAGCAATAAACCATCATTTGAAAGAATGGCATCAGTTAAATCAATCTCCCTTGAAATGCCATAGTCTGAGCCAACAGGGAAAATATTGATTTCTTCGTCAGTGCCATCGACCTTGATAGTATAATCATAGATCGAATAGTCTGAAATATTGAATTCTTTTGCCTTGAACATCTTGGAGATCTGTACAGCACGCAAAGTTGCGCCAAAAACAGCAGCCTCATCCGCATTGACGGTCTTAGAGACAGAATCGGTACCAATAAGGGATAGCAGATGATTTTGGACAAATGGCACCCTCTGAGAGCCACCGGAATAGATCACAGACTTGATCTCATCAAGCCGAACACCTGAATGGTTCAAACAGTCTAGGATAGGGCGTGTGATTCTCGAAGAGTATTCAGATAGAAATTCCTCAAATTCTTCACGTGTAATTCTAGTCTTGAAATCTATATCATCAATTATAGATTCAATCGAGATTGGGGCTTCTATATTCGCACTAAGGATCAACTTGGCCTTCTCTGAAGCTTGGAAGACTTTAGCAATTGCTCTAGAATTGGACCTGAAGTCTGAGGTGACAACAGTGGAATGTGTCTCCAAAAATCTTTCCTCAATTATCTCCGCAATAGCGTTGGTGAAAATCTCACCACCAAGTGATTCATCATGTGAGTAACCCTCAATAGCAATATTCAATGGTGTATTCTCATCAAGCTTTTCAAAGGAGACGAGTGTAGCTGTTGTTGATCCTGCACCCATGTCATAAATGATATGATACTGTTTACCTACAGGGAATTCTGTCTTGGTAGCGTAGTTGACAGCAATCGCCAGACCGTCATCGATCAACGCAACTACTTTCAAACCAGCCAGTTCCGCAGCATCCTGGATAGCAGCCCTCTGAGCCATATTGAAATAACTTGGGATCGTGAACGCTACATCATTGATCTGCGCGTACCCGCCCGGTGATTTCTCTTTCAAAAGCACAGAGGCTCTATCCACGATATCCAGAATATTCATTGCTAACAGTTCCTCAACTGGGTACTCTATGTCCCCAATTTGAAATGCAATGGTAGATCTGTTATTATTAGATGCTACCAAACGAACGCCTGAGTGTGAAGTAAGAAATTGTTTGACAGATGGGTCCCCTAATGACTTGCCCAGTAAGGGCTTGTAGTTTAAGGCACAAGAACTTGGGAACCTAGTACAGTATGAGCTGGTATGAGAACCATAGATCCTCTCAATCTCATCGTCTCCAAAGCGTTTGAAGGCAAGTCCTGATACGTCTTTTCTTTTGGAATCAGCGCTCATCACGATCTCAAACGGCACACCAGGTGCGACAAGAACAGCTTTGGTGAAATCCTGACCAAGATCAATGCCCAAGATCGCCGCATAGGATGACACCAGAAGTACGAAGAATGGTAAAAGGCTCCGAGGTCTCATCTTGAAAACTGCCTGTTTATTTGGGTTCGTTGTCAAAGGTGTGTATCTTGTTCTTGGGGTCTGAATTTGGAACGCTCAGTTTGATTTGTTTACACGTATTGCACATTAGATGATCTGAAGAAGATCCGACATAAGTGCGTGACCACATGTGATCTGCCGGAAATCGATACTAGGTTCGACCATTTTTAAACCAGAAACTGTGTGGATCTCTCACTACCTTTGATCTCATAATCCCAGATTATCATGAGTACTAATAACGTCCTTCAGGCTCTTAAGCAGAAACGTAAGTAGATAGAAAAGCTCTTCAGTATAAACTGGATTACTAACCAGCTGTCTCCCAATAGTTATCCAAGAACAAGAGCAGGGCCAACAAGCACATTCACCATATTCATCTAGGGCTAGAAGAGATGCAACGCAGGTTCCACTTCCGACAGTTTCAGGGAGTCTTCCTACTCCATCCACAAGTGGAAGTTTTTCAATCGAATACTCAAGCCTACAGAGTGATTCCCGAGACTCCAGAGGAGTGCGAGACAGATCTGACGAGTTTAGGGATAGACCATCTAGGTATGAAAATAGAGCTTACCAGGGTAGAAGGGAAAACTATTCGAGAGGTGAAGGAAGTGTCACCAGAGGTTTCAGAGATAGAGGCCAGAGAGACTGCAGTGATGGGGACTCAAGACGGTACAGAGAGAGGGACTCACGAGATAACAGAGCGTATCCAGAAAGAGATTCCAGAGATAACAGAGGGTATCCAGAAAGAGACCCTAGACAGACCAGAGGCTACTCCAGAGATATAAGAAGTTACTCATCAACGTCAAGAGATAGCTATCATAGGGATGAGCGAAGATTCAGAGATAGGGACACAAGAGGTTACAATTCGAGAGAAGAGAGAGGCTACAACCCAAGAGAAAAATACGAAAGGAATGATCATAGATCAAGAACTGATTCTCAGTTCAATTTTCGTGATGCTGACCTGACTGGTGCTGCCCCATTAAAAGCTATTGAACGTAAGTCTTTGTGGGACGTGAAGCCAAAGGGTTTCGAGAAAGTCAGTGCTGAGAGAGCCAAGATATCAGGCCTGTTCCCTCTTCCAGGTGAAGCCAGACGTATTGATACTTCAAAACTTGAAGGTCTAGTCCAGAGCGGAGATATCAACAGTCAGGCATCCATATTGTTCGCAGAAACCAAGATCGATTCAGTCTATTCCAAGATTTCAAAACAATTGATACTTACCGGTGTCGAATTCACTTTGTTTCCTGTTGAGAAGCTTGTGGATAGCTTGAAGAAGTATCTTGAGTCTTTGAAACTTGATGAGTCCTACATTGTCAGTCATGAGCTGCTCAACAACAAACATTTGGTGCTACAATTGTCGAACAGCAATGTGACAACAATCCTATTCGCATCCGAGCTCTATTTACAAAAGTTGCTTAATCTGAAACTCAAACTGACTAGACCCGAAAGTTACATCACACCGATTCCGTCAAAAGAAGAGACAACTGAATTGAGTTCCAAATTTGTAATCAAAGACAGTGCGAAGAAAATTTCAATTCTGAACGTTCCAACTGACA
This sequence comes from Barnettozyma populi, assembly GCA_003706705.3. Lineage (NCBI taxonomy): Eukaryota > Fungi > Ascomycota > Saccharomycetes > Phaffomycetales > Phaffomycetaceae > Barnettozyma > Barnettozyma populi. The sequence continues at coordinate 20,970 of PPLZ03000018.1, forward strand.
TTACAAGAGAGGAGATTCTCTCTGACTTGGAGGAAATTGATACTGTGGTTGCGATTGATCTCATCAAGAACTCCAATACTGATTTCACAGGTATTCTGTTCGTTGAGTTTCAAAATCTGGCACCTGAGTCTATTATTGAAGAAATCAACAAGATTGTGATTCACAATACTGTTCTGTTTTCACGTTTAGCTTCCACTGGTCTAGTAAGCCAAGAATCAAATATTTCATACAGATTATTTGCAAAACTTGTTCAAAATCGTGGGGTACGGGATTCAAAGGTCGTCATTTTACTGAATGCTGTTAAGCCGGAAACACTGAAGTCTGAAGAGGCTTACTTACAACTCAAAAATGATATCATGGAGGAATGCTCTTTGTACGGAAAAGTGGAGTCGATTAAGATTCCTAAACCACAGGAGAATTACAAAAGAAACGTGAAGAACATCTCATCCAATGTTGGCAAGATCTTTGTCAAGTTTGCCAAGTTGGAGGAATCAAAAAAGGCACTTACAGAACTGCATGGGAGACAGTACATGAACAGAACTGTGCTTGCTTCTCAAATACCAGAATCAGACTATGAATTAAACATCTTCTGATTCTTACAAAAAAAAAACCGAATCCTAAAAACCCATGTATTAATTGACCAGTTTCATTTCTTGTGTTTCAGTTTATTCGTAACACGTATTTGTTTACACTTCAACGTCTTGATTTGTCTTCTTCTCAGAATCAATACCCTTTGATCGGCATAAAGGACAATTGTTCACCCCTTTTAGTAACCAAGTATCCACACAATTCTTATGATAGAAGTGTCCACAAAGGGGCAACTTTCTAGCAACTTCATGCTGTTCAAAATCACAAAGGCAGATTAGGCACCTTTCTGACAGTGAGACATTTAGGATGTTATGTTGTGTTGCTTTGGCGAACGTTGCGTCATTTCCTAACCTTAACTCAAACAGTTGTTCATCATGCTTGTGTAACTCATCTTTTGAGATAGTGGATGGTTTGACTTGGCCGATGAGTTCCTGCAAGCTCATTAGATCTTCATAGGACAAATGTTCACTCATTAACGACGGAGCTGAAAGCAGTGGATGGTTTGGAGTGAAAGTATTACCCATCACAAAAATCACCCATGATCTTTGCATTACAGGTATTTGTGGCATATAGCCGCGTTCTTCACTGTAGGAGGAGTCTTCACTAGTGGATGATGAATTCGAAGACTCTGGTCTTTCAGCGGCCGGTGTTTGTAAAGAGGAATGATCTAAAGCAGTCGCAGTTAAGTCGACCTCGTGGTCATAATCGTCAGACTCAACATCTTGTTGGACTGACCGCACACCCACGATCATTACTGGAACCATTGAATTTTGGTCCTGGTTCCCTTCGTTGTCAAATCTGAAGGCTCTGAAAAATGTCTGCTGACTGTGTGGAAGACCATCATGAGTAGCTCTGCTCAATTCACGAGTAAGTAAACCACTACGCAAAGCTGTTATGAATTGCTGGAAGTTTGTGTCCGTATCATCTGCATCTTCATTATTTCCTCGAGCTCTGTTTGATGTGTTGTCAAAACGTCTACCAGGTGGTGAGCGCGACCCTACCAACGTATAAGCTGTCGATGTGGCCGCGGCCTCCAACAGTCTAGACAGAGTCTGAACCTGTGATTCAAAAGAGAAAACGGCGTTTCTCACTGAGACAGTTTCAGAAGAGGTATTGCTGTTATGCTGGTGATAGAAGTGACGACTGTGGCGCTGTGAGTGGCTATCCTGGTTAGTGAATCTTTGCATTGGAGACCAACCTGTTTGTTGAGGGACACGAGCCTCTGAATCCATAGAAGACACAGCAGCAAAAAGATCAGAAGCAATATTGTCAAGTTCATCAATGAACCGGTTTGAATTATGCTGGGTTGGTGTTCTTGTGATGTTCCCTGATCCCACCCCAGCATCTTCACTTGTATTCTCATCAACCAAGCTGCTGTTGTCGGATGCCCTCTCCGACTGTTGTTCTTCTGACGACGTACGCCAGAACCTTGGAACCCGCCTTCTACGTGATGAAGGAAGGTTGGCTGAGTTGGTGGATGATCGTCTTCTGCGGATGTTGCTTTGTATTTCTGCAGATGATGACGGTGGCGCTATAGAAGTTGTGAAATCAGGGTCATGTATATCGTCGGTATCTCGTGGTAGACTGATTCTACTGCTAAACTGACCCATGTTGTATTTTATGTGTTGGATCGTTCTTGTATTCTTGTCGTTGGGATTAAGTCAAAGGTCTGTTGATGTTGATAAGATTCAGGAGGTGTCACCTACCTCTCTCTACCTCGGAATTAGCGTTATTCATGGGCCGGAGTATTTGAGGTTATGAGCACGTATTGCCCGCCACAGTATTGAACTTTGAGTTTACATATTTATTGCATTTCACATTATCAGATTACCTAATGTCTTATATATACGGCTCTGGACTCTTGATTCTCGGCCCTCGGCCAAACGCGATATGTAGCAGCTTTCCCTTTATCGGCTCAATGGAGGTTTCGACACCTCCTTTGATCCCAGAAAATTGTGCCACTGGTGACCTCTGATTTGAGCTGATTGGTTGCTGTACGGCCCGAGTCACGGCCACACGGTGCCATTCCTCCACTTCCCCATGGTTTCAAGAGATTGTGTCACCTCAACAGCAAAACTTCTATAAAACCCCCTCCAGCCCCAGACAAAAACACCTTCATTGCTTTCTTATCAATTGATCATCAATATCATAGCACCAATGCCAAACTACAACATCCCGTTCCCAGAGACACAGGACATCTTAAAGGGAGTTCAAGTGAGAGCCCGTGTTCCAGCTAACGCTAAGCACATTGTTACCAATGATGCCCTTGCCTTTATTGCCATCTTGCATCGTTCTTTCAATAAGACCAGAGTTCAACTGTTGGAGAATCGTCAAATTGAACAATCCAAGAGAGACAGTGGTATCCTACCAAACTTTTTACCAGGAACCAAGTACATCAGGGATGATGCCAACTGGAAGGGTCCATCACTTGGTCCAAAGCTTCAGGATCGTCGCGTTGAGATCACCGGTCCATCTTCAAGATCTATGTTGATCAATGCCCTCAATGCGAATGTTGCCACGTACATGTGTGATTTGGAGGACTCCGCCACTCCCACTTGGCTGAATGTCATTGACGGTCAAGTGAACTTGTATGATGCTGTCAGAAAGCAGATTGACTTCAAGAAAGGTAACAAGGAGTACAAGTTGAACTTAAACAAGCACTTGCCAACCTTGATTGTTAGACCAAGAGGCTGGCATTTAGAAGAGAAGCACATTTTGGTTGACGGTGAACCAGTTTCCGGTTCAATTGTTGACTTTGCTCTCTACTTCTACCATAACGCCAAGGAGACAATAACTCAGGGATTTGGCCCCTACTTTTACTTACCAAAAATGGAGCACCATTTGGAGGCTAAGCTATGGAATGACATTTTCAATGTTTCCCAAGACTACATCAACATTCCACGAGGCACTATTCGTGCTACTGTCTTGATTGAGACTTTACCAGCTGCCTTCCAGATGGATGAGATCATTTACCAGTTGAGAGACCACTCTGCGGGTTTGAATTGTGGCCGTTGGGATTATATCTTTTCTTATATTAAGTCTCTCAGAAACCATCCAGAGTTCATCCTTCCAGACCGTTCTCAAGTAAACATGGAGGTTGGATTTATGGCCTCTTATGTGAAGTTGTTGATATACACCTGCCACAAGCGTAAGGTGCATGCTATGGGTGGTATGGCGGCTCAGATCCCAATCAAGGAAGATTCTAACCGTAATGCTGTCGCCATGGCTAATGTCAAGAAGGATAAACTCAGAGAATTCAATGCTGGACACGACGGCACCTGGATTGCTCACCCTGCCTTGGCTCCAATTGCTAATGAGATCTTTAAGAACTTGTTGACTCCAAACCAAATTGACTCTCCAGTGGGTACTGCCAACTACATCCCAATCACGCAAAGAGATTTGCTTTCTCCATATGTTACCAATGGTGCTATCACTGAGGCTGGTGTCGTTGCCAACTTGGAGATTGGTCTCTCTTACATTGAGGCATGGTTGAGGGGTGTTGGATGTGTTCCGATAAACTATTTGATGGAGGATGCTGCAACTGCCGAGGTTTCCAGATCACAACTGTACCAATGGGTGCATCATGGTGCTACCACAAAGGAGGGCACTAAGATTACTCCGGAATACACTTCGAAGCTATTGAAGCAAGTCGTTGGGAAGTTGGCCGCTAATGCTAAGCCGGGTCACAAGTTCTTTGAGGCCGCTAATCACTTCAAGGATGATGTTACAGGTAAGAAGTACCACGACTTCTTGACCACCTTGATTTATGATGATGTCACTACTATTGATAGAAGTGCAACCGCCTCTAGATTGTGAAGCGTTAATATGGTTTCATGTGACGAACTCATCCTTATGTGTATAGGCTGTGGGATGAAACAGAATATATTTCTTGATATGTGGTAAACCTGTAATCTTCAGCCGGGTAATGAAATCGGGTAAAGGAGGTAGCAAGCGAAATCAACAAGCACTCAAAACTTTTATTAGAAATTCGGTCTTTACATATACTTCTATGACATTCATGGTGATACTCCCCAGTTTGGCTCTCCTTCACTGTTGAACAAGACTCTGTTGGCTGTCAATGGTCTATTAACGAAGCTTGACTCTGGAATCTTACCATCCAAGGAGTACTTCACAACACGTTCAACAGCTTGTGAACCAGTGTCGCCCATTCCCATGAAATATGCAACAAGACCCGCTGCCATGCCAGTAGATAGCGAGGTTCCTGATTTTACAACTGTCTCATTCTTCACATTGCTCGTTGTGTGGACCTTAACACCAGGAGCAAAAACATCAACGCAGGAACCCCAGTTACTAAAGGTGGCAATAAAATCATTCTCATCAATGGCCCCAACAGTCAATGACCCTTTTGCACTAGCAGGTGAGTAGTTACACGCTTGTTTTCCATCATTACCGGCAGGCGCAATAACTGGGATACCTTCACTAACCAAAGCCTCAACTGCACCATTCAAGATGGCATTCTTTCTCATAATTAAAGGGATCACAACCAAACTTGGTCTCTTGGTAATCTTTGAATCATGCAAAATCAAAGACAATGCGTTGACGACAGCAGATAGCCTTGTCTTCCCGTTTTTGTTGGTAACCTTGACATCGAATAAGTTCGCCTTTTTTGCAACGCCAAATGACTTTGAAGCTGCAACACCAGCCACATAGGAACCATGTCCAATATGGTCTTCATGGTCAACTGGTTCGTTGGTAAAATCGGCCAACTTTGTGATTCTCTTCGAAAACTCTGGGTGCTCAGCGTTGATCCCAGAATCCAAGATGTACACATCAACGCCAATCCCAGCTGTCGCATCATAGACAAAGTCATAACTAGCCTTCCCTTGGTCCAACTTTTGAGACTGAGACAATCTTGCCAAATGTTTTGGGGCGTGCTCCTGCACTTCGGCCAAAACCAATTCTCTGTCGATGGAGATGGACCCAACATTCTTATCATGATATATCAACTTGATCAAGTTGACATCAAAGTCTCCGACAACACCCTTAAACTTACCAACTTGAAATGACTTGTACTCACTATCGGAAGCAGACTGTGTGTCGATTCTGCTGGTAGGAAGGTACTTGGCCTGGAATGTGTCAAAGGTGTAATTATTCTTCAACTGAATAACGAACTGAAGCGCCAAGACGTTTGGGACAAGCATCAACGACGCCACAAGTATTAATCTGAAAATCATAGCTTTCTTGATCCTCTTTACTCTGAGGCACACTGAGTTTGTGGTTATATCTTGAGTGTATTTTTTTTGCTTTGAAGGATTAGTTTGATGTTTGCAAAATCTCGCAACCACAAAACCCAAACTCACCACATTTGGACACAACAAGGTGTCAACAAAGTTTCTGAGGACTCTGAAGTTTTGTAAATTTCTTTGAAGGAGCCCAAATTCGCAGTCTTCACAAAGCATTCTAGAACCCTTGGTCAGAGTCGGGATCTAGTGCGGGAATCTCACCAATTTGGGTCTCTGATTCTGCAGCATTCAGAACAAAGTCTTCGATACTATCAACGTTGTATGAATAGTCGATATGAATAGAATCGGAAGTCGGGAGCTGTTCATTGTCGTATACTGAGCCATCTTTCTTTTTTTTCTTCTTCTTCAATTCCTGAGCCTTTTCGCACTCTTTGCGTTCTTTTCGAAGCTGCCTTTTCAGTCTGTCCCTGTCCCTTCTATCATCTGCATCTCTTTGCTCGTACTTATAGCGGCTGTTAATACTTATATGGCGGGATATGGCGGGAAGATGATACTTACCGCTCTAAACTTCGCGAGGTAGATCTTCAGTGTGACTGCATAATTTTCGAAGCCCAGTGTGTCTAACGCATACAGGATGTCCTCACCATTGAGAGTCTTTCTCTTTTCTGCTTGAGACCTGTCAACTGCTGCTGATGTGATGAATGATACAAACTCAGACACACATTCCTGGACACACATCTTTGAGTCCTTTGATAGCTTTGCCTGTGGTGGGAGAGCAGTCTTCATGATCCTTGCCACTGATTACTGTTAGTATCAACTTTGAATCATCAGATTCACGTGGAAACCTACCATTAGCAAGAGGCAAATATCTGTCCTGTTCACGGATTTCGTAATGCGAGAAATCCTCTTCTTCACCAGCCTGCTCTGTACTGTCGGGCCTGACTTCCCTGTATATGGGGACTGTTGTATAATTGTTGAGCTCCTCGTAGCTCATTCTTTGCTGAATAGTATGGTCGTTGAAAAGATCCTAAATTTAGCGGAAGAATGACGGATCAGGGCCCTTTTATTGATTTCAATGTCTTGACACCTGGTTTTGTTGTCAACTGATTGAATAGATAACTTTTTCGGCCGATCAAATTTGTGATTTGACATAAACAGTGACACCCAAGTTTTGCGGAAGTGGTGCGAACCAGCACGTCGGGGGACTACTGAAGCTCTTCCATTATCACCAGTAATGTCATTTACTTACTAGTGATAGGGCATTGATTTGAAAGAGAGTGTGTTTGTTGGGTTGCGCTGAGAGGCTCAGTTGTACGTTCTTATTCAGTGAAGCTGTTATTTCATCTTATATTTTATTTGAAGCTACATTATTACTTTCTTTTTGAGTTGAAACAAATCTTAATTGATTATTAGTAATTTCCTTTTCATAAGTATAACTATTTTCTAATTCAGTTCCTTTATTATTCATATTCATGAAAATAATTAACAAAAATAAATAGTATAAAAATATAAAATAATATTATTTTATTAACAAAAGACATACTATTAGCAAGATGTTCATGATTGAAGACCTTATCAATACAGTCAGCTTCTACAAATGTTATCAACCATAGTCGATGTTGTGAAGAAAGTGTAACTGTCACAGAATGCACATCGCACACTAATACAGCCAAACGTGATTCAGTCGGGGAATCATTGGGTCCATCAAAAGATCAAGTTTTTGATAGCATTATACAAGTTTGCTGACTCTTTAAACGTTGGCCCTCTAAACTCGACACACTCCAAACTCCTATCAAGTTGAGCCATGACTTTCTCTTTCCACTCCATCAAATCTGGCTGAAACTGATTCAAGAATGTTGTAATGAACTGGTCTGGAAGGACATGATTGGTGATTGTGAACAGATGCGCTAGTAGCAGCAAATCGCAAGAGCCCAACTTCCCTCCAAATAGAGTTCCTTCCTGTTCTCCATTCTCACTTCTCAACTCCATTACTGTCTCAACCATCGATTTCAGCAAGTTCAAGCACCTCATGTTGGTCAGTGAATTTTTCAGGACAAGTTTCTCCTCAACCATGGTCTCATGTTGCAACTTCTGCAGTTTGCTAACAGTAGGCACATGTTTGAGCATCTCCTCCTCGACCTCCGTCTTGTCCTCAACACTGAGACCCAAAAGAGAGCATCTCTCGTTCGCTTCAGCACGATAGCGCAGCGGAGTGTTGTATTGCATTGGGAAGGGCAAGTATTCACGGTAAATTGCACGAGTATAGCGTTCATAATTATCCTTGTTGAGAAATAATGTGTAGTCTGTGATCCGCTGGATGCTCTCTTGAATATAGAGAATGGCACCCCTGTTAATTGCACGTTGTTCTAGGCTGAGGTGGCCATCTAGGAAGTGCATGTCAGTGAGATAATGGACAATCTCAATGTATCCACTGCACTGGGCTTCTGGTGTGATTAGCGCAGGGAGTTGACCTGTTAGAGAGATGTTGGCATTGGAAGAGGTGACAATCTGAAAATCACAGGATGGGACTGTCAGTGCCAGAAGCCAAACGGACGCAAGACATTCAGGTGAGATTATGGCGAGCTTATCATAGTGGCCCCAAACATGCAGTAGAAGCATTATTGTGGTTTAATCGGTTCAGAGCTAAGGGAGCCTAGGTGGAGTCTGGAGTTTTGGCCATTTACCTATAATCCATAATCCAATCTGGACAAGAGAATAAAGTATCTGAAGCTTAAATATTACATAAGCAAAATTGAGCTGGATCCCAGTCACCATACTGACCAGTGAGCCGTAAATTTTTGGGGACCTAATCGATCTGTGAGTGTTGTCTTGATCATTCAAACTGTTCGCAAAGTCACATCTGTGATTGTGAATTGGCTTATCGTCCCCGCCGCGGTCAGAAGACACTCTCCCAGTTCGGAAAAAATTTCGGGTTTAGCGTAAATACACAGGAAGCGGTGTGAACGAACGAACCCGAAGCATTTGTAAAACTTTTATGAAAACATAGAGTAGTGTGCATGTACTGCTGTGTTTGATATCGATTAATATTTACGTATGGAAACCGAGGCTGTCACTGACCCGACTATTGCAAGGGACCCAGAGTCCTTGCACATGCAAAAACCGATAAAGCGGCTGCTGACACCGTTCATCACGAAGACGGTGCCACCATTGCCCTCACCTCAGGACAGAAAGACACTCCCCATCCACACCAGGAACCTCTTTTCCAGGTTCTTACTCACATGGCTGATACCAATGCTAAATAAAGGCTACAAGCGCACACTTCTACAACAGGACTTGTGGCTCCTTGAAGAATCTGATGCAGTGGAACACAACTATGCTGCACTTAAGGCTAACCTCGATGCAATTCTCTTTTCAACTCCACTCGGAGAACATTGGCCCAAGCATACATTGACTAAGGCTATTATAAAGACTTATCGCTGGGAGTTGATACTAGCTGTTGCGATTAAGTGTACTGCGAATGCCTCTGTTGCCATGACACCGTACTTGTCTCGTTATTTGATTCAGGCTATTGAACTCAAAGCAGCTATTCCAGATACTCCAGTTGGCAAAGGTGTCGGCTATGCCATTGGCTTGACTCTGATGATGATTTTAAATGGTATTCTAAACAACCAGTTTTTTCTCTTCTCCAGGTTTGTTGGTGCAAAGACTAAAATTGCACTGAACAAGGCACTACTTGAAAAGTCATTGGTTGCCTCTCACGAGACTAGGTACAAGTTTCCAAGTGGTAAGGTAGTTTCCATGATGAATGCAGACTTGGAGAGAATTGACTTGGCGCTGGGTTTCCTGCCGATGTTGTTTGCCTTCCCTATTCCAATCATTATTGGAATTGCCTTGTTGGTTCACAACATTGGTGTTTCTGCTCTCACAGGTGTTGCTGTTATCTTCTTGATGATCATCTTTATGGGTGCTCCTGCAGGAGCTCTGTTGTCTTATAGGGAAAAGGCCAATCTTGAGACGGATGAACGTATTACACTGACTCGTGAAGTTTTGTTAAATATGAAGATGGTGAAGTTTTACTCCTGGGAGGATGCGTACCAGACTATCATCACTACTGTTAGATCCAAAGAAGTTATATTTGTACTCAAGATTCAGATAATGATGGCTGTCATCTTTAGTGTTGCAGTGGCCACGCCTGGAGTTGTGTCCATGGTCAGTTTCATCGTACTCGATAAGGTTGGTAACGGTACACCGGCCACTATTTTTTCCTCACTTGCGCTGTTCAATGTCTTATCCAATGAAGTTATCAACTTTCCTGTGTCCATAAGTTATGTGGTTGACGCCCTTACTGCGGTCAAGAGACTGAGCCAATACCTCCAATCCAGTGAAGTTGATCCTGAAGAGAGAGAAAAGTTCTTTGACTCAGGATTGATCAAGGATGACGGTGTTGCCATTAAGATTGTGAACGCATCATTTGAGTGGGATGTCTTCAAAGAAGTTGAAGACAACTCTACTGGCTCGGACGAGTCCATGATTGACGAAGATTCAACTGACTCTACTCGCAAGAAGGGCTCCAGATCCAAGATGGATAAACCAGAGAATAAGAGCAAGAAGAAGAAAGACCTCAAAGACGACCCAACTCGTCCTTTGATCCACACCACTTTGAAGGTGCTAGACTCGGTCAATATTGAAATAAAGAAGGGTGAGTTTGTAGTGGTTACAGGATCCATTGGATGTGGAAAGTCCAGCTTGCTTGCCTCCATGTTTGGGCTAACGCAAAGAACATCCGGCTCTATTGGTGTGAATGGGTCCATGATATTTACTGGTGAGCCATGGGTTCAGAATGCTACTTTCAGGGATAACATCACTTTTGGCCTGCCTTATGACGAGTTTAAGTATCAACAGGTGGTAAAGGCGTGTTGCCTAGGTGCCGACTTGCGAGGCTTCCAAGCTGGTGATATCACTGAGATTGGTGAGCGTGGTGTGACGTTGTCTGGTGGACAAAAGGCTAGATTGAACTTAGCGAGGGCTATTTATGCCGATAGAGATATCGTGTTGCTAGATGATATCTTAAGCGCGGTTGATGCTAATGTCGGTAAAAAAATCACTGATGAGTGTCTATTGACCCTTATTTCTGATAAGACGAGAGTTTTAGCTACCCATCAGTTGAGTTTGATCAACAGTGCGGATAGGATTATCTTTATCAAGGGTAATGGAGTTGTTGACTTTGGTACTGAGGCAGAACTCAGACTGAGAGACAAGGAATTTGTCGACTTGATGGAGTTCAACAGTCATTCAAAATATACTGGGGATGAAGATACCACTACACCATTGTCAAAGAAATCAACACAAAGGGAGGATGACTACTTGATAAAGTTTGATGAGGAAGACGGTCTGATCATTGCTGATGAAGAGAGAGCAGTCAATGCAATTCCTTTCGATATTTACAGGAAGTACGTCAATGCAGGTAATGGTAAACTTGGGATCTTTGCATTTCCACTTCTGGTTCTCCTGGTTTCCCTTTCTGTGTTTATGTCCCTATTTGCCAACGTTTGGTTGTCATTCTGGATTGGTCAAAAATGGACGTCTGTGAGTGAGGGCACTTACATTGGTTTGTATGTCCTGTGGACTTTGCTTACTGTTGTGTTTGTGTGTTTCGAGTTTGGTCTATTTGGATACATGATTGTGAAGGCCTCCAAATTCCTAAACCTCAAGGCGATGCAACGGATTATCCACGCTCCAATGTCCTTTATTGATACAACACCACTAGGAAGAATTCTGAACAGATTTGCGCGTGATACTACTGTCCTTGATAATGAGATCGATCTGTCGTTGAAGTTGTTCGTTCATCTGGGTGCGTCAGCAGTGGGTATCCTGGTTCTTGCAGTTATTTACATCCCTTGGTTTGCAATTGCTATTCCTTTCCTACTCGTCATCTTCATCGTTGTGACAAACTATTACCAAGCCTCTGCCCGTGAAGTGAAGAGATTAGAAGCGATCAACAAGTCCTTCATTCTGAACAATTTCAATGAGACGCTGAATGGTATTGAAACTATAAAGGCATATGATCAGCAGTACAGATTTATTCAAAAAAACAACAAGTTTTCTGACAGTATGAATGAGGTTTACTTTGTTGTTATTGCGAACCAGAGATGGGTGTCTGTGAACCTGGACACACTGGCTGCTTTCATTGTATTGATTATTATGCTCTTGACCGTGTGTGGTGTCTTCAATCTGTCACCCTCGTCTGCTGGCTTGTTGACATCATACATGATTGACTTTTCCATGTTGTTGAGTTCAATTTTGGTTTTTTACGCAGAGTTGGAAAACAATATGAACTCTGTTGAAAGAATTTGCCATTATGCATATGAGCTGGACCAGGAAGCTCCATATCGTAGTTTGGAGACGAAGCTGCCACCTGGGTGGCCCACAGAAGGTGCTGTTGAGTTCAAGGATGTTAGTTTGAGATACAGAGAAAATTTGCCGCTAATCTTCGATAAGCTGTCATTTAAGGTCCCTGGAGGTCAGAAGGTTGGTATTTGTGGCAGAACAGGTGCCGGAAAGTCCTCTTTGATGACTGCCCTGTATCGTATTGTGGAACTGGAGAGTGGCTCAGTTGAGATTGATGGAGTTGACACGTCAAAGTTAGGTTTATTTGATCTGAGATCCAAGCTGTCCATTATTCCACAGGACCCTGTGTTGTTTAAAGGCACTATTAGAAAGAACTTGGATCCTTTTGGTGAACGTGCTGATTATGAGCTGTGGGATGCATTGAGAAGAAGTGGCGTCTTTCATAACTCTGACCTTGAGGTTGTCAAGGAGCAGGATACTACTACTGCTGGTTTGAACAAATTCCATCTGGATGCGTTAGTTTCCGAGGACGGAGCCAACTTCTCGCTAGGTGAGAGACAGTTGATTGCCCTGGCAAGAGCACTTGTTCGCGACACTAAGATCTTGGTTATGGATGAGGCTACCTCCTCTGTGGACTATGAGACTGATGCCTTGATTCAGAGTACAATTCAGAGTGAGTTCACACATTGTACTGTGTTGTGTATCGCACATAGATTGAGAACTATTTTGAAGAATGATTTGATTATTGTGCTGGAGAAGGGGAAGTTGGAGGCGATTGGGAGACCACTGGAGCTATTTGAACAAGGTGGTGTTTTCAAAGAGATGTGCGAGTCTTCTGGGATCAAGAAAGAGGATTTTTGATCAATTAAATTGTTAAGATCGGTTCCTATATTGTTTATGTACATGAATATAGAAACATTGGTTAGTAAAAATACTGCAGCAGAATAACAGCCTACCACAGTGCATCAGATACGGTCTTGTCTGTAGGCCAATGCAGCAACTTTTGGCTTTTCCTCGATAATTTGTAACATATGCTCATATGAATGAACTTTGAAGTGGATATTCTGTAGAAAATGTGTAAAGCGAAGAGCTGACTAAGCTATAGGAGACTATATTCTCGAATCAACGTAATCAGAGAAACTTTGAATATTTGTGAGCTTTCGGCTTTCTGGTAAGAGAGTAATGTGATTGTCATTCGCGACTCTCTCAATTAGACTTGTAGTATCGCATTAACGATACTTTGTCCCAGTTTCGCAAGCTCAGAGACACCAAGAGATCGCGCAGTATAAATGATAGAGGCTTCACTCTGGTTTGGGCGATCAACATTTAAAACCTTAAATGTGAATCCAATTCTTTATCTTTCGACACCTTCTCAGAGAAGCCTCATAACGAATTAAGACATATGAGTCTAACCTTACCCCCATTTTCCTCACTTTCTCCTTTTTATGTCAACTTACGTAAGCTGAAAATCTACGAAAACCCGCCAAAAACATGCCCACGCGTTCCGATTGGCTAGATCAATTGGCAGAGGAAATTCCCAATGACTCGCATTTCTTATCAGTGGAACATCGCTCATCAAGAAGGTAATTCCCTGTTTGTGTTCGTTGACGATGTGAATATTAGGTTACAACTATGAAGTGGTCAGAGATTGCTACAGACGTGTCGATCACAGAATATTGGCGAACCACTAATCTTGCTCAGTACAAACTGACAGTGTAATTTTTCATGAAGTAATTCTCTCGCTTATGACAGCAACAACAGGGGCTTTTTTTCACCTTATCAGGGAATCCAGTGTCTTATCTCCTGCTTTAAAAGGGAATGCCATCCTTCGAAATGAACCGCTGTAAGCACACTGAGCAGACACTGAATAGGACAGCCCACTTACTGACCTACTATGGCCAAACCGACCAGTACTGGCACTGCTACACGCACTAAGTCTCGCAATGGCTGCCTCACTTGCAAAAAGAAGCGTCTAAAATGTGATGAAAGCAAACCCCATTGCCTCAACTGTGCAAAAAAGGGACTCGTTTGTGGTGGGTATGCCACTACGTTTAAGTGGAAGACCTTTGAGGAAACCACGAGGGGTCGCAAGAACAGCATCACAGCAACTGAAAATGGTATTGAAAAGCCAACTTCTATGAAAATGAAGAGATCAATGAGCGTGCCTGAAACTGTTCACTTTGAAGAGGCATTCAGACAGGCAAGTCTGAGCATTGCTGGGAAAACTAGTGACCAGTTGCAAAGAGAAGAGGAACTACGCCAGAACGGCATGGCTTCTCAACAACAAGTACAGCAGCGAGCAACTTCACCATCATTTTCTTCGGTCATGAGAGCATTTACAGATTTTCAACAGTTCAATATTCCGTCACCATCAGGATTGGACCTGCCTTCCCCTGTCTCACTCCAGCACATCCTCAACGACTCAGCTATTGATGATGAGTCAGCAACTCCATCTAAAGAGCTCACTGGTTTCAACAGCTCGATCATGAAACGCACACACTCCTCCTCCTCGACTTCCTCACTCCCACAGTACAGAAGGGAGCTGCTCTCATTCTCTCAATCATTGGGACCTACAGTTAGCTATGACCTCCCACTACCGCTTCAATCAACACCTAGTGCACTCCTTAAGGCAATCAACATTTCCAACTCCGACTTTAACCAGCTCTTTAATACCTTCCAGACCCATACATCTGCAATCATGTCAATCAAACCTGGCTCAGAGAACCCTTGGAGAAGTCTCATATTCCCGCTATCACTAATACACCCAGTCCTGTTCAAAGCAATTGCAGGAATGTCACTATCACACCTCACACAGCTCAACAAGGAGGCTCATCTGTGGCGATTATCCCAAGAATACATGCACAGCGCAATGACAGAGCTTGCGGAGGGACTCTCAAACAACACTATTTTACCTGAGGTCTCTCTTGCGACGTGTCTTGTGCTCGCCATCACTGAAGGTTGGAACTCAAGGGGCAAAGCAAGTGGGATTTTGCATTTGAAAGGCGCGAGAAGCATCATCAAGAAGTTGAAAGTGGAGGATGTGGAGCGGGACAAGATGCTATTTGGATTCCTCATCAATACATTCATTTACTTTGATGTCTTGTGTCGAATGAGTAATGTTGGTCTCAGTGTTTCTGAAGGAATGGAGGATGAGAAAATCCTCACCACCGCTGACCGCATAACACCTCTGGATGCCTCTAATATGGATTCAAGTGGAAGGGAGTACCCTGATGACGCTAGTGACTCATCGATTGAAAGTCTCATGAATCCACTTATTTCAGGCAATTTCATGCCGTCACGCAAAGTGGCGAATGTCAACTCTCTCATTTGTCCACTGCTTGGGATCGCGAAATCTCTATTCCTTATTATTGGCAAAGTTGCCACATTCATCTCGAAGGTGCGAGCATTACCAAAACTCTCACTTTCAGACATATCCACCGCAGTCAAATTCAAGACTGAAATCGAGGCATGGAAGCCACAGCAATCAGTCATCCAGCAATCACTGAACTCTAACAGTGACATCCCTTCATGCATAGCGACAGCAGAAGCGTACCGGTTTTCAACTTTGTTGTACCTTGAACAGGTTGTTCCAGAGATATCATCGACTTCACCCCAGGACCTCGCAGACAAGGTCCTTATGCTCTTGGCTTCGATACCAACAGATAGCAACACGCTTATTCTGCATATTTTCCCGATGCTTGTTGCCTCGTGTGAGATTGAAGATACCTCGGATCGTCGTTGGATCCTGGAGAGATGGGAGGTGCTTGGTGGAAAGATCTGGCTGTCTAATGTGGAGCAAGCTGTGGAGATTATTAAAGAGGTTTGGAGGCGCAAAGATTCTATGAAGGGCAAAAACTTTTCTAGTAATACCAGTGCTGGTGCTGCAGGTGATGGCGATATGGCCTGGGATTTGTTTCAGGGTCGTATTGATGCGCTTGTGGGGGATAGGGGTGTTGGTAATGGCAGTAATGGGAAGAATGGTATAGCGGGATGGACCCATTGGACTACTGTTATGAAAGAATGGGGCTTAGAGGTGTTATTTGGATAGAACATGATGGTTAGGGAGGCTGGTCCTCTCCAATTCTGATCAATGCACATAATACATTATTCGAGATGGTAGTATCATCCGGGTAATGATCCTCCCCTCCACAAATAAAGAAAAAAGGCATCATAAAACAGACACATTTTTTTCAACGTTTCCACAACAACTATTGATAACAGGGCAAAAATGCTGCTATGGCACCCAAGGCTAGCGAGAGAGTAAAGAAACACAGAGTGTCAAAACTGAAGTTTAAAGACTCACCATCAAAACTTCATAAAGAAGACTGCGATGTGATACTTGGTGCACATCTCTCACACTCTTTAAAGGACGACTCCATACGTGTTGAATCACCGACACCACAATCACCCAACAATGACCAAGAGCCACAAAGGGACAATAAAAATCGACAATATCTAAGGACGCACCTCAGCGGTTCGAACCCTTTGAGTCTGGAAGAATGGGGACCTCCTATCAACGGCTACCGTTTTATCAACACCACAACCTCTTCACCCACAGAAAACAAGTACTACTACCAACGACATAACTTGGCATTTGGCCAATATGAAAGCTTGAGAAATTCATATAAAGCATATCAGTGGAGCTATGACGATACACCCGAGTTTCGATCCAACAAATTTGATTCCATGAGGGGAAAACCCCTGAATCTTCCAAGGGAAAAGTCTGAGAATTACAAAGATGAGATTGACCAATACGTGCGGCACTGGAATAGAGTGAAGGAAGAAGGAGTTAAAACATTGAGATTCCCAGTGTTTTCTACAAATATGGTCAATGATACCAACATTGAGAAGTTCTTGAAAGCTGCATCTAGTTCAGAAGAAGAGTACACCGCTATTTTGAGGAAAGAGAGAATCAAGTGGCATCCAGATAAACTACATTGGGTTAGCTCTGACAGAGAACGCGAGGAAGTCAATTGGACTTTCCAATGTATAAACACACTCTGGGAAGATGCTCAGAAGATCTCATAGATATGAATCCTTTTGCCGCTGGTATCATTGCGTCTTCATATGTAACTATTACAGAAAACAACATCTATTCCTTCTCTTCTGTATCTGCCTCTGCTGTCAAATTGGTCGTATTTTCTTCATCATCTTCTACCTTTGGAGTATCCACAGCATCGTTGTCATCCTCTTTTTTGTCTTCATCATCATTTTCAGTGTCAACGTCTTCAATATCATCATCTTCGTTCCCTTCTACTTCGTCTTCTTCTTCGTCCTCATCTTCTTCCTCACCTTCATCTTCTTTTCCGTAGTTCTCTTCATCTTCATCATCATCAATGAGGTCAGCATCCGGTTGCTCTGGAGGGAACTCTTCCTCCTCTGCACCCTCATTATCCCACACAATGTTGAAACGAGTCACTCTTGGCTTCTCAGCAAGGATATTTCTGACAACATGGTCAACTTGAACTTTGTTGGGAGGCTGTTCCCTCAGTTCTTCAGAGTCGTATTCGTTATTTACATAGTATCCCACCCTGACAAACTCACGCTCATTGTATGAACAACTCAACAGAATCACAGTGACACTCACCAGTTCATTAGATGGAATCAGTTCTGCAGATGGTGGATCTGCTGTGAACAAAAACTTGTTGATCCCTACAGGCACAGGTCCAACAAGGATGGAGTCCAATTCTTGATCGTGTTCTAGTGAGCGTGATGAGCCAACATACGTCAGTTTCCATTCCAGATCGTGTTTTAGTTGTTCGAGACATTCGAATGTGATTTCGAATTCATATGGGTCCGTAAATCGAGCTGGGTTATTAACCACGTTGATGCCGAGTAGTGAGACGATTGACATGTTGGTTCAAGTCGATTCTGTTTCAATCTTAGACTAGTGTTGATGAGGCAGAGACAGTTCGCCGCGTTTTTTCTGAACTATTTTCGCTAGGACGCGTCTGGATGAATCGTCCCGGAGCCAACTTATGGTGAACGTTATACAATCGGGCAGCTTCTAATATACCGATATGCGATCTGATGAGAACTACCAAAGCAGAATCAATCCGTAGCAAGTCTTTAAGATGGGCTAAAGAGATCAAAGGACTCATACATGCCTCTAATTTTGAGCCCAGTCTACCATATGTGACTAATCGCATGGCAGTTTTGTAGTTTTGCTGTCTTTTTTCTTTTACTCCCTTAGGTTTTGTTCTCCCGAGATCAATAGTTTTAACTACAATACAATTGAACGAATGCAAATAATTCATTATGCTCGACGAATTGAAAGGGGTCATTAAATAAAGAAACGCACGTCACTAAATCATCATATTCAGGTTGTTGTTGGTTGATCTCTGAGCCAGTGGACTTGATCCTGTTGTGTCATCATAAAGTGGACTCTGTCTTTTGAGACCAGCATATTCAGCTCCTTGTATCTCACCAGGCCTCTTGAACTCTCCATGATGCGGGTAAAACACGTTACTTTTGGTGTACTGTTGTTGATGATAATAGTTTGGATTCATTGGAGATGAGGCGGATGTTGGGGTTACCACCAGACTGGATGTAGAATAGTTACTACCGCTAAAGTCAGCATTGGAGAAGATAGAGCTTATTGTGGAAGATGCAGATGGTGGTGTATGTAACAGGTTCCCGAACATTGGAATGTAAGGCTGTTGGAAATCCTGCTGTGGTACCCGTTGTGGTTGAGATTCAGGTTCTTGGTATTGGCTCGCTGTGATGCCCAAAAGATAAGAACCAGCGTAACTTAGCTCTGGTGTCACCTCATATTCTTTGACGTTTTTGAACTGTTCGGTGTCAGGTAGAATTTGTATGATGTTCTGGTACTTGGATATGAAATCCTTAACCAACTGGATGTAATCGAAGACATCTTGCCCAAACTTTTGGTATTTATTCATTAGAGCGTGCGAGCAATTGGCTGTAGAATTCAACAGCATAGTGGAAATGATTATGAGGTGATTTACAGTAGTATCTGTGTTAAACTCTGACAGGAATGGTTGAGTGACGTTAGGGTAAGAGTTCTCTAGGTCTTCATCAAAGGTGGCATCATCATCTATCTCTCTGTAGTTCTCCAGGTGCTGGTGAACTGCAGATTCGAAAGAGTTCATGGCAGAATCAGAGCTCAAAATACGACTGGCTAGTAAATGACAAGCAATCGAAACCAAAGAAGACGGAAATTGTAAATAGTTTCTCTCGTATAGAGACAGCTCACAAAAGAATCTTGATAGTGTTTCAATCTTTGTCTGTAGAAGTGACTTTTTGTAACTCTTGAGGCCAATCTTCATTGGGGTTTCGTGAAGGAACTTCGCGCTATTGTTGAGGGAAATCTGTAGACAATCTTCTAGAGAGGTGAATGCCAGGGACCACTCTAACGTACTCAAAATATGCTTCTCCATCTGCACAAACATCTCTGGGTCGTATGCATCTCTGCACATTATTGTGAGCTCTTTCAAAGTTGGAACTCTTGATTTCTTGTCCTCATATTTTGCAGCAAGCCACAATGCAGTGGAACCAACAAGTTGGTAATGTTTCTTGAAAACAACCCTTTTGGAACAGTACTTGTCTATGATATTCACAGCTAAAAACAAAGTCTGAGGATGGAGTCTAAATGATTGATGAATCTCAATGAGAAAATCAAGAAGGAATGGTCTCATGTACCATTGAACTTCGGGTTGCAAATCAATCATAGTGCAGTTGATGTAAGAGGAGGAGTCAACAAGGGCAAGATAGTTACAGATATCTTGCTCGTATTCACACATCAGAAACTTATTGGCAGCTGTTTCCAGTAGCTCTAAATGTGGATGGTACTTTGGGGCTCTAACATTTTTTGGTGGACCTAGCTTGTTGTATTGTGGAGTCCAGGACATAATGGTACTGTTTCTAACGAATGAATGGTGATGATAATGGGAAGGGACGGACAGATTGAAGCTAAGTAATGGATGCTTGAAGATCAGAAAATAATGAGGAAGGTGAAAAGATGGACACTTCTCGGTATAAAAAGGTTCCAACACCAAAAGTTTCCCTTCGTGTCCCACAGGTATCTTGCAGCCGTATCACTAATAAAAATTTCTTCAGGGATGCTTTTTCACGTCACCCTTGAAATGCTGAAATGGCCAGCTCATAATTCTCGAGTATTTTTCGAGATTTAACGCGTCGCGTAGCGCGTTTTGGCCATCGCGCTCGCCAGATCAGGAAATTTTCGTGGTATCCCCTTCCCAACTGCCTGTAGTCTCACACCAATCTCGTTAGTACAGAGCCTGCCACACCGAAAGTCCCTGATTCCAGAAACGGACACACCTGAGGGACGTAAACAACTCAATTGGGAAAATATATGTCCATCTGAAGGGTCTAAATGCAGCATCTTCTACGCGAATTTGCAGCGTAGATCTAATAATCACGCCCAACCTGCCTTTCGGTTACATCACAGGAGTGGCCAGCAAAGATATCTTGCAATTCACAGGTTAAACACGCTTTTTGAATTTGAAACATTGCCCTTAGATCTAGTGATATTATACGATCTTGTTGATCAGGTGGTACGTAGGGGCACTTGACGTATTTCATTGAGGTGGCGATTCAAGATCTCGGCACCATGTGATATGTATAAACTGACTGACATCCACTGGTGATAGGTACTTTACATCTGGTGTCAGGTTTTTCAATCTTTTTTTTTTTTACTGAGTACTTGGTGTTCATCTATGTTGATACAGTAAAAATAAACAAAACGAGAGGGGCAATATGTTGTATTGTTTTTTGTTGGGTGTCAAAAATGCTTAGTGGTAGTTTCTCATGCATCGCCTGAGTCCGGGAAAGTTAAAGCATGTCCAAAAGAGAAAGAAATAGCTTGCCATTGTTGTTCGAAGGAGGATCAAGATAATACTATTAAGACACTCTCTGGTAGATGATTTATTTCATGGTCTGATCGTTTGTTCTCTCGATGATGAGTAGAAACTCATCCACTACACTTCGGTAGAGTAGTGTAGACACAGTTACATGCGATTCTCAATATCATTACAGTGTGGTGAATCAGTCCGTGAAAGTTTGTTCATTAATTACTCGCCATCACTATACTCAGGTGTCGGTGGGATTTTGTCGTAATCATTGTCAGAACAAATAGAGTGTGAGTCTGAATTAACCTTCTTCATCTTAGTCTTTCTAGACTTTCCTTGTAGCTCATCCTCTTCATCAGAGTTGTAGTTGGACATTGTCGGGGAGTTGGCAGAGCTTGCATCACTATTGTAATTCTTGTACCAACTCAAGCCTTGTTTCAAAGTTGTCAGGCGTCTCTTCTGATGACCAACCCACTCCTTCTCATTCTCAATATACTCAGTTTCAATGTATGTGTCCCTAGTTAACAAAACGTAAACCAACACCACAAGAAGCAGCACAAAGTTCAAGATTCCCATAATTTTGTGGAAATGAAGATCTTTTGTATGCTGTTCCAGTTGAGAGTAGGCATCTTTCAGCAATTCCTCGTGGCTCAGTTTCTGGGTATTGAAAATAGACACAGTTTCCAGCTGTAAGGTTTGGTATATGCTCCTTAAACTCTGTATCTGATCATTTACCGTAGTGTTGAATGCACTGACGAGGTTATTCAAATTGTCGCCGTGTCTTTTTTCAAGATTGGTGAACGCATTAGAGAGTAGCTTGCTTTGTTCCTCAATGTAAAGAACAGACAAAGAGGCATTTGATTCTAGCAACGATAACCTCTTCATGATGTTTTTGTATATAGACTCCTGTGTGCCTGTATGCGTTTGTGGTGTGGAAACTGAGTTATACAGTGATGAGGACTTTGAATTATCTTGCGACACGGTAACACTTGCTGGTGAACATTTTCTGTTTCTCCTAAACAAGTCGTCAAACTTCAGACTTGGAAGTGAACACTCATTGACATTATTGAAAGAGGAGGCTGATTCAGGTAAATCCACATTGAGCTGATGAGGTTGTGCTCTTTTTAAAGTGTTGGACTCAGGAGCTTGACATTCAACTTCCTCCTCACAAACTTCTATTTCAGCGTCATTTCTTGAATCAATGAAAGCCCCGTTAACTGAAACATTGAGTGGAGGCGATGTAGCTTGGTCTTCGGTCACCAGAAGTGGTTCGTTGCTTTTGTCTAGTTGGTCGTTTTGTAGGCTTTCCTCCTGTTTGTACTCCTGCATCATGGTACGACCATGCACGCGGGCAATGGTCAAAGGGCAGTAAAACTCATTGCCATATTGTTCCAGCATTTCCAACTTCACAAATTTGGCCCAAATCTTGGGATTCTCTATTTCAAACGTTTGGTAGTCCCGAATGTCTTTCGCACTAAAGGTTCCTAGCTGTGTCCAGCCATTCCTCTGGATTGGAAACGTCTCGCTGACGGAAACAGAAACCTTTTTGAAAGTGGAGGAAAAGAACTCCAAGTTGGCGACAACAAGACTGTCAACCAAGATATCCTGACATAGTTCAATCACCACAAACTTGTTGGAAGCTGAACATGGGTTGAGAAGGTACGTGTCTTTATTCTCAAAAAGAATCGATGTTGCACCCTTGGCTTCGGAATTCGTTTTAACTATTGTCGCTGCACAATCAAAGGAAGCATAATTGAACTTATCTTTGTAAACTTTGCCAACTTCTTCCTCGCTATAATCCCCACTTTCTTCGCCTGTGAAAAAGGACAAGTCAATTTCCATTTCTTCCCCAATTACGCCACTGTCTCTTTGATTCACAGAGCTCTTGGCTCTCATCTGAACAGACGCATCAGCTGGCTTTGCTTCTGCTCCTTTTCGTTTTTTCCATTCTTCAAATGAAAGAAAATGTGTCGTTGATTCAGCCAGATCCTCTTCGTGTTTGGACATCTTCCCAGGATGTGATGATGAAGCTTCGTGGGATGTAATGGAAATTTGCTCTTCATTGATTGTAAGTATTTCAGTCTCTATAGGAGATTGGGGCAAGTTGAGTGGCTCTAGAGTCTCTACTAACTCTTTAGTTGAAAGTGGTTCAGTCGAATGTCCGCTGGATAAAGAGGAAAATGGGGTTGGTTGGGGGTAGGGCAATAAAGCGGGCACTTCGAGTGTATCCTCAGATTCATTCGGCAATTTAGCAGCATACTCGAGAGAGTCCGTGAACATCTCAACAGATGAGCCTGTTTCAGTGAGCAGTTTGTAAGAAACTATCACTTCGGTTTGTATCAGTTCAGTCTCATCAAATGTAACATGAATGCCAACGCCATCACTTACGCAATGATGTTCGCAGTCAGATGTGCCCTGGTATGCACTATTCATCACAGCATCATCATCTATCCTGGACTCTGATGAGGACTGTAAATGGGACTCTGAACGGGCTAGACACGATAAACATACCAGTACCAATGACCTTTGGAAAAGCATTTGTGTCAAACAGCCCAAGGGGAAATCACAACCTGAATAAGGATCACCAAACGTCACTTATTGAACAGGACCTATAAAAGATAGATGGGGATTATCTTTCCACCAAGTAAGAAACAAGTGAGAGCCCAAACTTCCGTGAAACTAATATCTCCTTAAATGCTACAGATGTACCTCGTGTAGCACAAGAACAAACAAACAGAGAAAGAGCCGGCTACCGCTACAAAAAAATGCTGGTACAGGACACACCGTAGAGATACAGTCACGTGAATAAAGCTCTTTATCACGTGCCTTGCAGCTGCCGTTTACGGCTATCTTCCCAACTAGGCACAGGAAGATGACTCTGTTAGGGGCACATCCCTGTGTCGATAAGTCCAGACTCACAGGGAAATTACCAGCAAACACTTATGATATCTGTTAACCAACACAGTATTTGCGTACTCCTGATACCATACTCGTATACAGCACCCCAGCAATATGTTCAAAACGCAAGTTGCAAGAAGACTCATCTCCACTGCTTCGGACGCATCCAAGGATCTTACTGAAAGGGCTATTATTTATGGCTCAAGAGCGCCATCGTCAGTTCCAAGCTATGCTCAACCAACCGCTGAACAGAATGATGACCTTAAAGTCCTCGAAGAGAGTATCAGAAAGGCTGAGTCACTGTCCAAGAATTACAAGGATCCACGGAAGTACCAGAACCTTCCTGTATCATTTGCACTCAATCAGCACTTGTCACTTGACCAAACCAACACCAAGGAGCTTACATCTATCCTGTGGAAATTTGATGCTCCTATTCGTTATGCATTTGCGTACGGATCAGGTGTATTTTCTCAAGGGTACCTCACTCCAGAGACACAAACTGATCTGATCTTTGGAGTGACCTACCCTGAACACTGGCACTCTATCAACATGCGCCATAACCCAGATCACTACTCATCCTTGCGCTACTTTGGATCATCCATTGTGTCCAAGTTTCAGGAGACCGGTGCAGGTGTTTATTTCAACCCATTTGTGGAAGTTGACGGTAAACTGGTGAAATACGGTGTTGTTAGTGTGGACAGGCTAGTGAAGGACCTCGCTAAGTGGAACTCCTTCTACCTTGCGGGAAGATTACAGAAGCCAGTAGCAATACTGAGGGATGACACAATGGTGAAGTACTGGAACCAGCAGAACTTGAGAGCCGCAGCTACGCTGGCGTTCTGGAATTTGCCTGAGGATGAGCCATTTGATGAGTTTCAATTTTACAGAAACATTACTGAGCTGAGTTATAAGGGTGACATTCGCTACAGTTTAGGAGCTGAGAACCCGAAGAAGATTGACAACATTGTGGGGAAGAATTTTGAATTCTTTCAGGAGTACTATCATCCGATCATGAATGAAGTTATCGGAGAGAAGAAGTTCTTCATGCCACCCGGCTTCACCAAAGATAATGCAAACAAGAGACTACAACAAACCATCTTTGAATCTTCTTACAAGCAAACTTTGAAGGGATTATTTACTGCTGGACTCAGTAAGTCCGCAAAGTATGCTTGGGCCAAGAAGATGAAGGCTAGAAGCAAATAGATTCCAATCATTATTTAGACAGTTAATTTATTCACATTCTCAAGAAGCGCTATTCTTTTGAAATATAATCTATTTTTATGTCTCGGAGACATAAGGATTTCTTTGTTTGTCCCTCTCTTCTAAAGTTCCGTGTCCCTACCGTCTTTTGGTATATGATCATCTGTTGAGAGGTTGACACGGTAGTTAACTTCACTGCGTCATAAAACAATCTGACAGAACAACATTACAATTATCACAGAACCAGACCACCTTAACCTACAACAGATATACCTGGTAAAAGATGATCCTAGTCCCCCAGTTTCTGTAAATGTAGTCTTCCTACACAGCCCTGAGACCAAAAGCATATTACATCACCCATAAAGTCTTGGTGTTTAGTCTTGGAAGGAGGGCTGTATAAAAGACCGTCTCACCTTCGCCACCTGTCCATTTCATCAGTAGAAGAGATTCAAATTCCAATCGATCAGGTATCCACTCCCCAAGGATGATCCTCGTATCTGTCTTCCTGAATCTAGCGTACTTACTGCACGGCACACTCGCAGTTACGCTTGATATGAACTCCAAAGAGTCCATATGTGCCGCTTCATCTTTAGTTGTTGATGGTCTTATGGACTACAGAGACTTCTCCAAAGGTGTTGGTTTACTTAGCGACCCCTACTACTGGTGGCATGCAGGATCTGCTTATGGTGGTGTGCTAGAATATGGCTTTGTGTGTCAGAATGACACTTGGGATCAAGTACTTCACGACTCACTGATGGCTCAGACTGGTGAGAATTACGACTACATTCCAGCTAATCAATCCATGACTGAGGGAAATGACGACCAGGGGTTTTGGGGCATATTGGTGATGCACGCTGTAGAGAGAAACTTCACGCCGCCAACCGGGGATGTCCCTGATTGGCTTGCCTTGAGTCAGGCCGTCTACAATACAATGTGGGCACGATGGGATTACAGCTACTGTGGCGGTGGACTACGTTGGCAGATTTTCACCTGGAACTCAGGGTACCATTACAAAAACACGATTTCCACTGGCTGTCTCTTCAATATGGCTGCCAGGCTTGCAAGATTTACTCAGAATGACACATATGCTGAGACAGCAGAATACGTTTACGATTGGCTGCTGAGAGCTGACTTTCTAGAAGAGATTGACGACTCTGTCCGAGTATATGATGGTGCTTCAATCAACGAGAACTGCACTGATGTGGTCCGTCTCGAATGGTCATACAACTTTGCCCTATTGCTCGGTGGCGCCGCATACATGTACAACTACACTGGGTCACCATTATGGTTGGAGCGCACCGAAAGACTTTGGACTGGGTCCAAAGTATTCTTCGAAGATGGGGTGATGTTTGAACGCGCGTGCCAAGGTGGAAACAATTGCAATAACGATCAAAGATCATTCCGCTCCGTGCTTGCAAGATTTATGGGACTGACAGGAAATTTGGTGCCCTCTTTAGCCCCGGATATATTGACATATCTACAAAGTTCCTCAGAGGGGGCAGCAAAATCTTGCACTGGTGGTACCGATGACCACACATGTGGTCAAAACTGGTTCCTTGGTGAGTGGGATGGTAAATGGGGTCTTGGTGAACAGATGGCTGCTTTGGAGCACTTCAATGCTCTACTAGTAATTGACGGTGAGCCACCTATTACACAGGATGCAGAGGGAGCGCCAGTGGGTGACGTATCAGCAGGACTAGGTAAAATCTGGAGTTTGGATCACGATCCGTTGACCATAACAGCAGGGGATAAAGCTGGTGCATCAATTTTGACAGCAGTGGTGCTGATCATATTAACCGGTGGTAGCGTGTGGATGGTGATGTGATATATGATCGCGACATGTTTAGTAAAACAGATTCCCATTGATTTGATTATTTATTGGTATTTCCCATCTTGAAATTTCGATAAACGCGTAGTTGATAATTCTACTGTGCCTGAACCGAAAGTTTGGTTCTGACAAACCCAACATCTTTCTCGCCGAAGTACCAAGAAAACAGCACCCAAAAATGCCTCCACCGCGCGTAGTTCTATCCCTAGACGTATTCAACACACTCATAACACCGCGTACTCCCGTTTTGGACCAATATGTGTGCATCACTGCAAAATATGGTCTGCAAGTACCCCTGGCCAATCTGGAAGCACGTTTCCCTGGTTGTTTTAAGGCCCTTGCTACCGAGTTCCCAAACTATGGGAAATACTGCGGAATGAATCACACTGAGTGGTGGGAAGAACTCGTAAGGAGAGTGTACGCTCCTGAGAAGGTACCTTCCCCTGCCTTATCCGAGATCATACATGCATTTGAGTCTAGAGTTGGTTATGGCAATTATGAGGATGTCCCCAGAGTACTTGCACGAATCCAGGAGGTGAAAGAACAGCACAATATTCTCGTTGTCGCAGCAAGTAACGGTGAGCCTAGAGTTATGAAAGTAATCAAATCTTTAGGCCTTTTGAACTTTCTAGATCATGTTTACTTGAGTTACGACATAGAGAGGTTCAAACCAGACCCTGGTTTTTTCAGGTATATTTTAGATGATTTGAAAGAGAGATATCCCCAGAGCAATTTTAGTGAGTCTAATTGTTGGCATGTTGGTGATGAGATTGGAGCTGATCTTTATGGATCTTATGAAGCTGGGTGGAATGGTATCTTAATCGATCGAGCAGGTGAGATTCAAGTTTTGAACTCAGAAGGTGCAGAGCAGCGGGTTACGAGCAATTTGGGGCTGCATCTAGAAAGAAATCTTCAGATCCCGAGCAGCGGAGTTAAGGTGAATCAGATAGGCGAGAGAAGGTTTGTTACGAATGGATTTGACGGAGTATGGCAGCTTCTGACGGGACATTCTTGACCTATACAATTATCTGCTGCCCGAGTCTCATTCCGCTGCTGTTCACTTCTCCTGTCTATCGTGCTAATTAAGCTAAATTGGGTAAAACCGGTGATCTTGCATAAGCTAAGATACCATCAGCGGATATACAGATTATGAATGAACCGAACTATAGCGAAGCATCTAGGGGGGTCTCGGAACATCTCTCAGTAATAGTTTAGTCTGCGACTCCTCGTGATAAAATTGGCGTGACGCTCCGAAATCATACGTGGTTCATCCTTTTGATTTGAAACACGCGTCGCGAAAAAGGTACACAACGCCTTATCTGCAAATCACTGCATGACGGTTGAGTTAGTGGGAAAGGAAAAAGTTCCTGGAGGCAAAAATCAACGATTCATGGACAAGATGGTGAATGACTTGGACAATATTGATGACTCCAAGCTGGTACTTGTATTGCTGTTTTCCACTCGACACTCCCCGTCTATAGCTTCTTCATATCATAACTTTTACCCTCTTTGTCTCTGCTGTAATCCCTTTCGAACTGAGCAGCCGACCCCCTTTTTTTCCAAGAAGTATGAAACACCTAAGACTTTGTCCTGTAGTTATATAAATCAGTCCCATTTCCCTTTCCCAGGTCATCTCTTTCGATATCATTGCACCTGATTTCCACATCAAGCTATAACTGGCGCCTTCAGCTATCACTCATTTACTCCAACTATGAAGATCATCCTCCTACTCATTCTTTCCAGTGTTACTGCACTTCACATAACCACAAAGGATTCTGTTTGTAACACAGCCAAAATCATTGCCAAGGGAGCCATGAACTATTACTCGGATACACCTGGGGAGTTTTCAGGTGTTCACTGGTGGATCTCAGGTACTACTATCGGATCACTTCTGAACTACCAGCGTCTATGTGATGACAGAACCTTTGAGAATACGATATATGAAAGTCTTTTGTCACAGAGTGGGTCTGATAACAATTATGAGCCAAGCTGGCTATACGGAGAGATTGGAAATGACGACGTGGGTGCTTGGGCGCTTTCTGTGATGGAAGCCGCAGAGATATCCTTTAGACGGCCTCAAAATGGGCCAAGTTGGTTAGAGAGAGCACAGAATTCATTTGATCTCCTTTATGATCGTTGGGATAACACGACCTGTGATGGAGGAATCATGTGGCAGTCTCGCACAGACGCTTCAGGGTATGGTTACAAAGCCACTATTGCAAACGTCAACCTGATGCAGCTTGCTGCTCGTCTTGCAATTGCAACCGATGATATAAAATATACCCATGCAGCAGAGTCTATCTTTGATTGGCTTGCATCTTCTGGTCTGGCAAATCAATTGCGCTGGGGCACCGAGGTCTACGATGGGTTCGATGTGAGCGACTGTTCTGATGCAAACAAGGTTCTCTGGACTTACAACTATGGTATCTTGACAGCCGCTACAGGCTATCTTTACCATCACACTGGTGACTCTAAGTGGAGCGAACGTGCAGAGAATATCATTGTGGGTTCGCAGATCCTCTTTAACAACACTGTTTTGTATGAACGTGCCTGTGAAACATATGACATATGCAATGACGACCAGAAGATTTTTAAGGGCATCTATTCGAGATTCATGGGGAAGACAAAGACACTAGTTCCCGAATTACAGGAAAAGATTGATGATTTGATGGGAGAGAGTGGAAGGGCAGCCGCGAGATCCTGCTCTGGTGGGAGTGATGGTGTCACGTGTGGACTAAACTGGTCTTATGAGGTTAATGGAAAGTATTGGGATGGGAAGTGGGCTTTAGGGATACAAATTTCTGCGCTGGAAACCGTTCTGAGCGTCTTGTGATGGAATTGAAGGAATAAAATGCCATAATAATTCGGGGACAGTTGAGGATATAGAAAAGCTCAGGACGAAGCTCTGTTTGTATGGTATGTAGCCACCCATTAGGGCGGGCAACCCCTCAAGGACGGATCTCATTTCTCCATCTCCGACCCAGCCGATATGCCCTCGGTTCTCATTTCCTATAATCCTCCTATCCCATCTCCCAAAGGGAAGAGACTAAACTTTGCAAAACAAAAACAAATTCCTTCGCTCCTTTCCACAAAGTCCCTGCAGTTTCCAAGTATCACACCGGGTAATGAAGTTACTAATCATATTGACACTCACTAGTGTTACACTTGGTGCTGTTGCCGACGCTGCTGCGCCAACACCAGTTCCATCCCTCGAAAAGAGATACCAAAAGGTTCGTCTTCCACGCACAACTACAACATCAACCTCATCGGATCCACCTAAGCCTTGGATTCGGACAATCTATTCTACTTCGGTGGAAATTGTGCATCCTACCGTGATTCAGGGTGTCACGTTCTCAGCCAAACCTGCAACAAATACAGATTACCCACCCGCATGGGTTTCGTTGAAGAAAGATGGTTCCCCAAAGACTATAACACCTAAGATCAAGAATGGTAGAACTGAAAATGCATCCCCAACCTACTCTACTTACTTTCAGACCGCTTCCACTGCCGTTTGGAGCTATGAGGAACTCAAGGCACACAATATGGAGCCAGGTGAAGTCCACGAGGAGGTGATCTACACTGACGAAGATAAGACATATGTCAGTCTGGACCCCTTGATTCGTTGCACCCCTGACAGATACTTCAAAAAGGGTATTGGTCGAGACTCAGAGTCTGCTCCATTCTGTACGCCGCATGAGAAGGAGGATTTGAAGCTGGATCAAACATACTTCATAACTTGGTACTCGCGCTTCTTTGAACCAGAGGTGGAAAAGGTGCGTTTGCACTTTATGTATGTAAAGGAAACTGCTTTGGAGAAGGGAATGAAGAAAAGAGAGGTTGAGGATGCCTTTTTTACTACTGAATGGTTGGACAATTTCCATGGTTATTATCCGTTTTCTGTTGATGAGGATTGGTTATCAGGTAAACCAGTACAGAGTGTTGCTGTTACTATCCAACCAGATAATGTTTCTGATGAGGATTTTGAGCTCATGGACAACTTTGTAAAATTTAAGATTTTAAAGGGCCCAAGAATCGCAAAGAAGAATAAGGAGACAAGAAGAATTGAGGATATGGGTATCACTGATGACTCTGCATACTACATTATCTTGTCCATTCCTTCTGTTGTTGCTGTGGCTGCCCTGGGCATGTACTTCTTTGTGTGGATCAACAAGGGTGAAACTGATTTAACTGCCATCAAGAGAAAAGTTTACAAGGCCAGACACAAGGTATTGGGAAAGTTTACTGGTAAGAAGAACAAGAAGTATTCTGAATTGCCCCAATACAAAAACGAGGCCAAGGTTGTGTGATCTTTAATCCATGAGTTTGTTGATTTTAGTAAAATGATGGCCGCTGGCAACATGATGGTTCTTTTATAAGGATACGTCATCTGCTTGGCCTAAAGAAAGTAGGCTACTGAAGACATGTGAAGGGGTAGAACTACTCTACATATGACAGATACGAGTCAAACATCAATTCTAACGTTTTCATTTACGTTATGCTCTATAATGTCTGGTTGTGGTTGCAGTGCTTGAAATAGAGGCTCTTGTAGGTGTTCTCTGCAGCATAGGATCAAAGGACTCCACGTCTTCTCCAGCATCATCAAGTACATTAAAAAAGGCGCTATCACTTTGTTGGGCACTCTGCTGCATACTGGACCTGTTGCGCATGGAATATGTAGAGAGCCTGTCAAAGGTGGACCTTGACTGCATGCTAGGCGTGTACAGAAAACTTGCGCTCCCTGTGAGGTCATCAAATTCGTCATCCCCATCATCGTCATCAATATTTAGCCTTGTGTTTCGCACAAAGTCAATACTGAACTCCATAAACTTTATAAAGTGTTCCTCTGTTATAAGCTTCCCACTATACCTAAGCTCTTCATACAATTCCACAAAGTCTCTATTAAGTTTGGAGTCTGTGCAGATCATCTTATTTTCCAAGTAAGCCACAATCTCCCGAAAAGAAGAGTTCTTTGGGATGACAATTTCTGTACCAACAATGCTCTGTGACCACTTCAGTTTCATTCCCACGGCCTTCACAACGTCATCAAAGGACAGATTTGGTGGAATGGAGGTTGAGTTAGGACTTGAAAGGCCAGGGTGCTTAATGGCTTCGCTGATGTACATCGCACGTTTTCTGATCTTCTCGCAGCGTGTGAAGTTGTCATTGATGAGTGAGAGACATGGCTTGGGGAGGTCATTTGCATCGAGAGGTACATAGCGTTTGGGTATGTCTTGAAGAGCGACTTTGCGGGAGTAAATTCGTGCCGATGTAATAAATGCTGTAGCTATTCCAAAGAGCACAAGAGCACCGACAACAACAAACGTGTTGAGGGCATAATTTGAGGATTTGGATGCCTGTGAGATGGAGTCGATAGGGACGACAGAACAAAATCCAGCAAAAAGGAAGAAAACCAAAACAAGGGAGCCAGTATATAGCCAGCGTCGTACCCGTTGAGAGAGATTAATCATGAGTGAGGAGTGGTTCGCTTGCTGAGGTTTTAAGGCTTATTCACTAACCTAGCTACAAGTGATGCAAGTCAAAACCACAATGTTTAATACTTAATTTGACAGTGGGTTGGTGTTAGTCATTTCTTATGTAATCTCAACTGCTATGCGGATTTCGGTATTTGCACGCGAAAAGAAACGCGTCATCGCTTGTTTGTTTGTACGTACAATTGGGGCAAATAGATTTGGATGTTACAGGCTGCTATGTCAGAGTCATCCCGTTTCTTCGAAGAGACGAACTCTGAAGCTGAGTCTGAGACTGTTGGGGCTCAAACTGGTATGCCTTCTTCCCTCACACCAAAACTTTCGTCCGACCAGAAGCAACCGCTGTTTATTTCTAATGAGGAAGATGAGGAAGAAGCAGGTGAAGATGACGATTATGCTCTGTTTGAGTCCATGATTCAAGGAATTGTTCCAGAAATATGTCCAACTACCATCCAGAAGCTTCATCTACAGTTCAAGGATCACGATAACCCTGTTGCTAGTGCCATGAATGCCTATTACGACTCAGACAATGTCAAAGTCATAGTACCAGAGATCCAAATCGCGCAACAACCACTGCAGCAATACACATCATCATCTCAGCACAGCAGCCCTTCTCTGCATGCTATTGGTGCGTCTCTTTCGTCGCCTCATCAGAGCACTTCGCAAACCCTAGTAACCTCGTCTTCACACACTAGATTGTCATCCGAGATTGAATCATCTCCAATGACACGAAGCAAGCGTCCGAAGGCGAGAATACAATTTAGTGAAAAGATACACTCACCAACTGTTAAATGGCGTAGGTTCATTGGTTCAATGCAAGTGGTTGCCTGGGCCACAAGACCTACGGTAAAACCAGTGCCCTACGGGACAAGCCTCACAGTGGTGAAAAACACTAACACTTCAGATCAACCGCGAAGGGGAAGGCGTGGGGGATTGACATCTAATGTATCTTCGTACGTGAAGCTGATCCAGGATGCTCATAACCCAAGTGCCCGGAAGGAAATCGGAAGACTACCAGAGGATATTGCCAACATGTTATTTCCTCTGTTGGATCAGGACATTTGCGACTTTGATGTTACCCTAGTGTTTTGCGACGGAAGACTGAGTATTGGTGACTCGTTCATTGTGCAGTTAGACTGTTACTTGACGTCAAGAATCTTTGAGGTCAAAAATAATGACAGCAACTTCACTAATGGGCTAAAACAGATGAAGCAATCACAGGCAAATTTCAACAACAGTGTTCATGAAACACCGGAGGAGCAAACTGAAAGACGGAGACAGGCAGCATTGGTTAAGTTGTTCAACAAGCTTGAATTCAAGATCAGTACAGGAGATGAGGAGGAAGAGGAGAGCGAAATCATTACCATTGGCGATGATAGTGATGATAGTGATTCAAACGAGATCAATTCGACTCAAAAAGAACATATTGACGAAATGAAATTAAACCAACTGAAGGAGTTCTACAAGCGTACACAAACGGAGAAAGTCCTCACATCGCTTCCAGAAACTGAGACTGGCTCCAATTTCAAACTTCGACTGAGATCATACCAGAAGCAAGGTTTGACATGGATGTTGCGAAGTGAACGTGAACTGGAGAATCAGGGTGAAGGAGAACTTGTGAATCCACTTTGGAAAGAGTTCAAATGGCCTAGTGACCGTTCATGGCGCTCATCTCGTGACAAGAACTTTGCCGCTGAACTTGGCCATAAAGACAATAAGTTCTTTTACGCAAACCTGTACTCTGGTGAGTTCTCCCTAACTAAACCAATTATGAGATCGCTATGCCGTGGAGGTATCTTAGCTGATGAAATGGGTCTTGGTAAGACTGTTTCGACACTGGCATTGATCCACAATGCGCCATTTGATAAAAGGTACAATCACGAGGAAGCTTTACACCGTGCCTACGCTTATTCCACTACTATGGTTGTTGTTCCAACATCACTCTTGACCCAATGGCAAGATGAGTTTACCAATGCCAACTCTGACAGCAGTAGTTTCCTCATTTACTATGGCAGTTACACTCGAAATGATCTTAGACATGTACTCTGCAAAGAAAAACCGCCTATGGTTCTCTTCACTACATATGGTACTATCCAGAATGAATGGTCCAAGATGGTAAAGGACGCAGAAGGTGGGAAAGAGGTTACTAGACGTGGCTTGTTCTCTGTCAAATTCTTCCGTGTTGTGCTAGATGAAGGCCACAATATTAGAAACAGAATGGCTAAGACTACTAAGGCTTGCTATGACATCCAAGCCTCTAGAAAGTGGCTGTTGACTGGCACACCAATCATCAACCGATTGGATGATTTGTACTCCCTTGTCAAGTTCCTGAAACTTGAGCCATGGTCTCACATTTCCTACTGGAACACTTTTGTTACCTCACCTTTTGAGAAGAAACAATACAAACAAGCACTTGACGTCGTTCAAGCAATCCTGGAGCCTGTCTTGTTACGTCGTACCAAGAACATGAAAAAAGATGGTAAGCCACTCGTGGAACTTCCTCCGAAGGAGGTTGTCATTGAACGTATCAAATTCAGTCCAAAGGAGTGGAGACTGTACAGTTGGTTCTTACAACAGGCAGAAACATCTGTTACTGCTGGTATCAAAAAAGGAGACTTGCTGAAAAACTTCAGTTCCGTCTTAGTTCATATCCTGAGATTGAGACAGATCTGTGACCATATGGATTTGGTGAGAGGTTCTGGTGATGAGATGGATGAAGATATCTCCACCAATGCACCAGCGTCTCTTGAGTTAGATATCCCACATGAGTTGCTATTCAAAAGTGCAACATTCTCTTCAGATGAATTGGTAAAGGGCAAGGCACTTGTACAACAGAGATTTAGGAGTCTTCGTGATCTGGAGTGTTCTATATGTACAACGCATCCAATCCCGTTTGAGAACATTGCGTTTACAGAATGTGGACATGCATACTGCTTAAGTTGTATCCTTGAGCATTGTGACTACCAAGAGTTAAAGGCCATGCCGATACTGTGTCCAAATTGCAGAGCTCCGATCTCACCTACCAAGCTTTTGAAGCCACGATCCAATGTTTATGCTGCTGACGATGTGGAAAATGCAGAGAAGCATGAAAATTACTACCTGCAAAATTTTGACAACTCATTGAGATCTTCCAAATTGAATGCATTGTTGGGACACCTAAGAGTTATTAGAGATTCTACTCCTAACGATAAGGTTGTTGTGTTCTCCCAGTTTTCCTCTTACCTAGACATCATGGAAAGGGAATTCCAAATGGAGAATGGTCTTACAGTACTCAAATTTCACGGAGGTCTAAGCATGGAGAAGAGAAGTGAGGTCCTTAAGAATTTCAAAAAACCTCGGCAAGGTGTCACTGTTCTTCTTCTTTCGTTGAAAGCTGGCGGTGTGGGTCTCAATCTAACGGAGGCTTCCAAGGCGTTCATGTGTGATCCGTGGTGGTCTCCAAGTGTGGAAGACCAAGCCATTGACCGTATTCACAGAATCGGGCAAAACAACAGTGTCAAAGTGGTGAGATTTATTATGGAGGGTAGTATTGAGGAGAAAATGCTGAAAATTCAAGAAAAGAAGAGAACAATCGGTGAAGCAGTTGAAGCTGAGGAGGAGGAGAGGAGGAAGAGAAGAGTTGAAGAAATTCAAATGCTTTTCGAAGCGACATGATGCAATTTAACGACTAAAAGCATCTTCAAAAAGTCAATATGAGTTTTCTGTATAGTCGTAACTCATAACTTTGATAACCAATCAATCAATCAATCAATCAATCAATAACAAGATCATCCTTGTGGATTACCGCCACAAGCTTAATATGTTTTGAAGTCGCCCATTCCTGCACTAAACTTGTCTGTAGATACAATCTCTCTTCCACTTTAGTAAGCACCTTCATATACCTAAGTGTGTCCACGACATCGTCATGTCGTATCCCAGTTACCTCTGAGATCTGCTCTAGCGTCACCTTATCAAGCCCAGATAGTTCACCATTCAGCAGCTCTTTGCAAAGTACCATACTCCAATACCCGAGGTACCCAACGAGTCCAAAAGGTGAGAGAGGTTTCTCTGGTCCAGAAACCAATCCCTCAGCCTTAGACAGCTCATAAGAAAAGGCAATTAACAGAGTCCCCAGATGTCGCCTCTGGTATGGTGGAAAAACAAGAATGCATGCTAAGTTGTTTCTCTCATGAGATAGTAACTCCTTGGAAAAGAATCCCATTGGTTTGTTTGTCTCATCCTCATACACCACATAAAAATCAAACAAATCAGTTGAAAAGTACATTGACTTGTTATCTAGGAACAGCTTTGTGAAAAGGCACAAATTTTGGCAGAACAGCTTGTGTTTCGAGCCCCTCAGTTTTCGAATTGTGACAATTCCGTTTCTGTACATGATCTTCCCTAGTTGTTTGTCACCAAGAGGGCATACCTTAACATGCACTTCATATTCTTGTTCTATTTCGACATACTTGAAGCAATGGTCACAAACATACATCTTCTCCAGCCATATATCTTCTTTCTCGGCCAAGCTTCTAGAACGTGAGCTATTTTCCTTGTGGGACGATCTGATTCCCAGTGTCTTCCTGTCCTTCCCAAAGTAGACTGCACTTCCGTACCAAGTTGCAATATCGAACCCACCAAATCGTACCTCATGAATATTGGGAGCCTCAATTATGCCATAAAGATCATCATCAAGGATGTTGCTACCTCCCATTGTACAGTTCAAGAGGCAGTCCCAACGTCTTCTTGCCTAAGAAAGTCCTAAGTTGAGACAATTTCGAAGATGATTATATAACACGACACTACGATTATGTAACTACCTAAAATTTTTGCAAAGACTTATACTGTAAAGAGAGTAAGTAACACATATCGTAATCTTCTACTTTTCCAATTGCCTTGTCCCTCTTTTCACAATGGGTACTTATAGAAAAAGGTTTAACGAGAAGGCGCGCTCGGGCATGCTTACGAAGCAGGCTAAGTTAAAACAGGCTCGACAGAAGCAGTTCACACGTCATCTAGACGGTGGAGATGAGCATAAGCTAGAGACTGCTCCTCAAGAACAGGAGAATTCTAATGCCGACCTCCTCAAGCCAGTGACTGACGAAGAGAGACTAGAGAGAAAAAGAAAGCTTCAAGAGCAACTACAGCCGAAGACAGAATCAAAGATGTCCAGAGCCAAGAAGAAAAGACTGGATAAGTACATTGAACACCAGCTGAAGAGAGAGGAGAAGCAAGTCCTGATCGATAAGCTTCAGGAATCTAGGTTTGATACATCCTTGCTGATGAGTTCGAAGCTGTTGGGTACTGGGAGGCAGACTAAAAGAGAACGAATCGTTGAAGCTATGGAACTGGAGAGACAGGGAAGAGGCGATGAGTATACGAAGGATATATTGTATGAAAAACGTGAAGTTCGTGATTGGGATGAGGACATGAAGGATCAGTCAGACTCTGAACCTGCATCTGGGTCCGCTGATAGTACAGACTACGGGGGAGGCGACTTCCACTCAAGATTTAGCTCTTTTGGTGAAGACGAGTCTGCTAAGTCCTCGTTTGTGGATTTGAGACCAAAGGAGAAGGGTGGTCCAGGATCCGGATTTGGGTTTACCAATATCCCCAAAGTTAAGCGTACAAAGAAGAGCTACACTTGGAGAACAAAGTTGGAAGACGAACTGAAGAGAAAGAACAAAATTGAAGATGATCAGGACTTCGTATCTTCTGATGACGATGAAGAAGAAGAAGAAGAAGAAGAAGACAGTGACGATAATGAAAAGTTTAAGTCCGAAAGTGAAAACAAAGACGACGGTGATGAAGCTGACAGAGATGAGGGGCATGAAGACGATGAAGATAATGAAGGGAGTTCATCTGAAGAAGACGAAAAAAAAGAACGCCCAAAGTTCTCCCTCAGCTCCAAGGCAGAGGCATTCAAAGAATGGGCTGATGATCAAATCAGAAAGCTCGAAGGTCGTGAAGCACCGAGTGCACCAATTCTTCAAGATATTCACTATGAACGAGTTGTGCGCCCAGAGGACTTGGAAGATGACCTGAAAGAGGAGTATGTCCCTATCAAC
Source organism: Barnettozyma populi (assembly GCA_003706705.3). Lineage (NCBI taxonomy): Eukaryota > Fungi > Ascomycota > Saccharomycetes > Phaffomycetales > Phaffomycetaceae > Barnettozyma > Barnettozyma populi. The sequence goes on from PPLZ03000018.1 coordinate 59,364, forward strand.
GAAAAGAGCACCAGAAAGGCAGAATACATCACTGTGAATAGACCCGCTGAAATTCAAGAATCACGTATGGAATTGCCAGTTTATGGTGAAGAGCACAGAATTATGGAGGCTATCCATCACAATGACACTGTGATTATCTGTGGTGAAACTGGTTCCGGTAAGACCACCCAAGTGCCTCAATTCTTATACGAAGCAGGATATGGATCATTGCAGAGTCAGGATCACCCAGGTATGATTGGTATCACCCAACCGCGAAGAGTTGCAGCAGTTTCAATGGCTGAAAGAGTGGGCAATGAACTTGGTGATCATGGTGACAAGGTTGGCTATCAAATTCGTTTTGATTCCACAGCCAAACCAGAGACCAGAATGAAGTTTATGACAGACGGTGTCCTCCTTCGTGAGATGATGACAGATTTCATTTTGGAGAAGTACTCTTCGATCATTATTGATGAAGCTCATGAGCGTAACATCAACACAGATATTCTTATTGGTATGTTAAGTCGCGTTGTGAGGCTCCGTGCCGAGCTGAATGCACAAGACCCCTCAAAGTTCAAGAGGTTGAAACTGATCATCATGTCTGCCACTCTGAGAGTGTCTGACTTCAGTGATAATCAGCAGTTGTTCACTGTCCCACCACCTATCTTGAAGGTTGAAGCTCGTCAATACCCCGTCTCTGTGCATTTCAATAAGAAAACATCATTTGATTATATGGAAGAGGCTTTCAAGAAAGCTTGCAAAATTCACCAGAAGTTGCCACATGGTGGTATTTTGATCTTTATGACTGGACAGAATGAAATCACTAGCTTGATTAATAAACTGAAGAACGAGTTTCCTTTTGCAGATAAAGACGACAAAAACACGGGCAAGCTGGCACACTATGAAGAAAGCGATGTTGTTGATGTTAAAATCAGCTCTAAACAGGCTGACACTGAAGCTGAAGAGATCGAATTCAGTGTCAAGGTTAATGATGAAAATCAAATTATTGATGATGGTGAAATCAACTCCGATGATGATGAGGAAGAAGAAGGCTTTGAAGAGACTTTGGAAAACGATCAAACAGACAGTGATCCGCTTTATGTTCTACCACTCTACTCTCTTCTACCAACCAATGAACAGATGAAGGTATTCCAAGATCCACCAAAGGGAAGTCGTCTCTGTATTGTTGCAACCAACGTTGCAGAAACCTCTTTGACGATTCCAGGTATCCGATATGTGGTGGACTGTGGCAGAGCAAAGGAACGTAAGTACGACGAGAAGACTGGAGTGCAGAGTTTTGAGATCGATTGGGTTTCCAAGGCTAGTGCTGACCAGAGGTCTGGTAGAGCTGGCCGTACGGGTCCAGGTCATTGTTACAGACTATTCTCGTCTGCGGTATATGAGCGTGATTTTTTGCAATTTTCCAAGCCTGAAATCTTGAGGATGCCTATTGAGACTGTTGTTTTGCAAATGAAGAGTATGGGTATTGACAATGTGGTAAACTTCCCATTCCCTACACCACCTGAAAGACTTGCTCTGCATAAGGCCCAGAAACTATTACAGTTCCTGGGCGCGTTGAACAAGGACAACCACATTACAGAATTGGGTAGAAACATCAGTTTTTTCCCCATCAGTCCAAGATTTGCAAAGATGTTGATCGTGAGTAATCAGGAGGGATGTCTTCCATATGTGGTGTCTATTGTTTCCGCATTATCTGTTGGTGATCCTTTTATCAACGAGCATGAACTGGGGATTGTGGAGGTCACTAAGCCGCAAACAGAAAGCGGGAAGCCCAATGGCAGTGATGAGGAGCATGACGATTATGAGTCTGAATCACTTGAGGATCCAGTTGAGATTGAAAGAAAGAAGAAATTACGTCAAAAGTTTTACAAGTCCAGACAACTGTTTAGTAAATTGGACAGCCATAGCGACGCTTTGAAGTTACTCAGTGCGGTATGTGCATTCGATCATGTCCCTCAAGACCAGCGTGGGTCTTTCCTAGATAACAACTTCTTGAGGCCAAAATTGATGGAAGAAATCTCCAAGTTGAGAAAGCAAGTGATGTACATTGTCAAGTCCATCACCACCAAGGAAAACGTGGCATCTGTGGTCACTAACAAGGAAATGAAACTTGGGGTACCCTCCAAACTTCAAGTCAAACTACTGAAGCAAATGATTTCAGCAGGATTTGTTGATCAGGTCGCTATCAGAGCTGATCGTGTTGATGCAGACGTGAAAATCACAAATAGAAGCAGCATCATCAATATCCCTTATATCACACTTTTCTCTACCAGGAGCTCTGTTGATGACTCGAGATTTGTCTACATCCATCCATCATCAGTTCTCTGTAACAACGGAGAACTCCCACCGAACTATCTGGTTTATCAATCTGTCAATCAGAGTTCGAATAATAAACCAGACTCTGGTGTTCTACCAAAGTCGAGAATCAGAGCACTAACCGACATCAGTGGTAAAGCACTTGCTAACATTGCCAAGGACAGTGGACTCATTACTTACTCTAAGCCTCTCGGTCCTCCATATGCTCCAAAGTTGGTCAGTACCACAAAGAGAGAGTGTTATGTTGTGCCAAGATTTGGTGCTGCTGTGGGTGATGGTGGTGTTGGTTGGGATATGCCACCAATTAAGGTAACACAAATTAAATCAGCAGGTAGATGGGAGAACGAATAAATTTATCGATACATGGCCTCAAGAAATGTAAAGCCCGGCTTTGATGATATTTCCCGTTTGAGTAATTACCCAATCACACAATTTCGCGATTTTCTCCTGAAAATCGCGAAATTGTTTCTGAAAAAGTTCGCCATGTAATCAAAACAACAGAATCAATCAAATATCAGACCAAAGACGAACAGTTTTACAACGGGTGATCTGCGACCGACTATAACTCTAACAGATTTATTGGAATCATGGGTAAGCTTAACGCAAATCTCTTCAGCCCTTGAACGCAAGTCACTAACACTCAATATAGCAGTTTTTGAAGAATTTCTGTCAGACGTTGTGTCTGTGCTCACAACTGCTGATTCTATTTTGAATGTGCTTCATACGAAAATTCCAAACGAGTTCTATGAACCTCAACCTACGCTCATTGGAAAATCTTTCCTGAAGTTCATCTCCAATAACGATGATTTTGCTTTCACTTCAGTTCTGGAGAGACTTGACGCCAACTATTATACATCAGTATATCCCCTGTATCATGATATCAGACTATCTGCCTTCATTCTTCTTCATCAATTAGAGATTGGATCAGAGAAGTACATTGAAATTGATCGCTTTTATAAGTTTGCTACTGAGTTCATTCTGAGAGAAGCTTTCAGGCTCAATATCAAAACTAGTGATACAACAACAGTTCAACATAAAACACATTGTTCCGACTTCGAAAACCTTCTATCTGAAGACTTTGTCAAAATCTCAGCGTCTTATACTTTTGGAAATCAGGAAGCCTATTACCTCAACACGCAGAATAATACACCATTATTCACGTCTTTCAACCAACGTTCAGCGCTGGATGAAAGAGAAATCCAACCCTCAGAAAAATTCAACCTCACAAAGATCCTACCGCATACTCATTTGCCGACTCAGAATCTCTTGAGCTCCATCTCTCCGCTCTCAAATAGAATAGCACAATTGTCAGACCAGCAGCAGTCACAGCAGATTCTAAACACTTTTCTGCATCCTAACTGGTATTCCCTTCCAACTGCAAAATGGCTGGAGCAGTCAGACCTTCAGAGCTTTGCTCCAATGATTGACGAACAGAACACTGTTGTTCCTTCTGCAGCAAAAGCCCGCCTATGGCTCGAACATTTTGGTCTCAAGCAAATGATTACATCACTAGACTCTACAAAAGAAACAGTGGAAGAGTTACCAAGTATTAATGGCCACAAGGAGGATGTGGATGATATGCAGGATCGAACTATTGCTATTGAATCACAAACGTCCCAAGAACCAGAAGAGCAACCACAGGCTCCAGTTGGGCAGATCAGTTTGGAGAATCTATACGAATGGGCACCTGGCAATGAAATCGGTGAGGATGAGATTGAGGCTTTCGAGAATGGCACAGAGGCTAAATTAGTGAATGAACTTCTCTGCAAGCTTCAAAAAATGAGAGAAACAAGAGCAATCAACGGCGTGTTGAAACCTGAGTGGGAGGAGAATCTGGTGTACCACAAGGTCCACAGGGTCTTGGCAGAGATCGTTAATGCAAGTTTACTTCTTCCTGACGTTGAGCCCTCTATTCTGTTGCCTATTTTACAGACAGAGTACGCTGGTACTCTGCCAGTGCCTACGCAAGGCTTTGTTAAAAAGAAAAGCAAGAGCATGAGAAGATGAACAAGCCTCCTCAAAGGATCAATATATACTTGGTTATGATTTTTGTAAGCCAGCGCTGAGCGTTCTATGCGAGCGAGATTAGCAACTACTCTCTGATTGGCATATCGGATCGATATTGGTAGACCTATGACCAAACTCTTCAACCACATAATTTCAGATGGTGATCACCCTCTTATCCAATCCTACGACATAATGAGCAATTAAGCCTCCAAATTGTCCAACACAATTGGCTGCGGTTCATCTATTGTTGTCTATGGGCTAGAGATCATCAATATTGCTGATTCTAAATAATCCCTGCCGAAATCTGATGTACGCCCACGCACGCGTAAGACAGTTCTCTTCAACGTGCACAATTCACAACACTTGTATCAAACCGTGTAAACCATATTCATCGCTGTCTGGCGTATCAGAAGTGAACATCTTTGCCTCGAAGAAATGCAACAATGAGGTAAAAGTTGAAGAAGGTGATAGTGAATAGCGTAATAACAGATAACGCTGTTAGCCACTTAGTATTCGTGAAATAAACTGCTTTTCCTTTGTTCAAAGTAGCATCAATTGACCGGTATTGTGTTTCATAATCGCTTCGTAAAAGTGGTAAATGTTCACTGCCAAGCTCGGCTTCATCATCACTGTGTAGATCAACTCTCATAAACTTTGGGGAACTTGTGAAGTAGATGAGTGGGACAATAACCACGGGCAAAATCATAGACAGTATCACTTGCGAGAGATTTAAAATATCTGCAATTCCCTTCTGTCCAAAAGCCAATGTGACAAAAACGACAGGCATGATACTTATCATACGAGTAACCATTTTAGTAGTGAATGGATCCAAGCTCCACTCAATAAACCCTTCACTAACCATTTGGCCTGTCATTGTAGTAGTGATACCTGCACTCTGGCCACTCATCAACATGGATAAGGCAAACACAATTCCAGCTGTTGGAGATATCTTTGATCTCAGCAACTCGTAAATAGAAAACAGGTCAGCATCCTCAGCATCTGGTGTGCCGTAAAGAGTTGCACCTGACACGACTAAGATTGCAGAGTTCACAAAAGTTGCAATGAAAAAGAGCGAGACAATTAGCTCAATATATGAGAACTTCAAGCAGTACTTCAACGCTTTGATGGATGGCTTGTCAGGATCATCTCTCTGAATCCCATGTTTCAAATCATAGTCCAAGAGCCTTGTTTGTACTAGTCCACTATTGAGGATAAGGTTATGAGGCATCACAGTCGCACCGATTATCCCAAGCGCAAGGTAAGTTCCTTGTTCCTCTATCAACACTCTCGATGGCAGGAATCCTTCAAAAACTTCCCATTTACTCTTTATATTGCTCTGGCCCAGTAAATAGCAGAAGCATCCCATAGTTCCTATAACAAGTAGACTGATAAAAAGCTCAAATCCCCTAACGTTTTTCATAGACTGTGTCTCCGGTCTGTAAAAGAGTAGAATCACTAGAATGTCAACAACTGTTATGATAACACCAATAATCAGCGGTATTCCAAAAAGAATGTTCAGTGCAATACTGGTTCCGCACACCTCAGCTAGATCTGTAGCCATTATGGCAAACTCTGAGAACACAAAAAGTGATAGATTGAGCCAACGAGGGAAATGTTTCCGGCAATTTTGAGGAAGGTTCAAGCCCGTAACTGAACCCAATTTGATACACAGTACCTGTAGAAGCACAGCGAAGAGATTAGCCATGAATATAACAAATAACATCTTGTACTCATAGGCAGCAGCACCTGCGACTGCAGTTGAGTAGTTACCTGGGTCAAGGTAACCAACTGACACCATGATGCCAGGGCCAACAAATTTGGAATACTTCACAAGTGCCTTGAAGAAATTAGAAGTGTATAGCATGATAGCTAGGTGGCAAGTCCGGGGGTTCTGTTCAAGGGAACACAAAGTGCGAAAGTATGTCTTTCACTTGCTTACAGGAGTCTCAACCAATTCTTGGCCCCATTTTTCCACTTCCATAGAACCTCCCCCAATCTGTAGTTATGAAGCCCGTGCCTCTACCCACTCTTGAATCTTCAAAACTTTGAAAACAAAACAAAAAAGCAAAACACAGCAGATCAGAAGCATTCTTGTCTCTGGAAAATACCTGCCAAGCTTGAGACTCAACAAGTACAATGGAGAGATCCAGAAGGAAGAGACTTAGTGAGATCTATGGACCACCGATAGACTCCACAGACTCAAAAACAAATTTTGCAAACTCACTACACCAAAGGCTGGCGAAACAACAACTTCAGTACTCCATCAAGAGAGAACAGGAATATAGCCAGCAGCAAAAAACTAAAGAATCTAGAGAACCAGGTAGCACCCATAAAAGCAACAGTATTAAGGCTGAAAAATTACCCCAGAAACTATATCATGCAGCTGCTCAACCGCTGATACCAGTAACTGTCCTTGATATTGGATCACAGCGAGCTTTCCTCGTTGTGCTCTTTGCCATAATTCAGTCATTCAAGCTCTATGATCTGATTTTATTGAAAGGCAATATTCCGTCTTCGCCACTTCTGGGAGTTCCAAGCTCACATTTTGCATTCATCACCAAATACTTCTTTTATGACTCTGCGTTTCTGTACTTCCTTCCAGCATTGAGAATTCCGTCATTGACATTCTCCAAGTCTATTGTTGTCCTCCAGATAGCACTGGTTCTACTAATCAACCTGTTCCTGGCGAGTAACTTGAGCTTTCCGTTAGCAACAGTGATTGTTGCCGCCTGGAAGAGATTGAATGCCAAGGACCTCACCATCCTGGGTGGGAAGATTGGCACGGACAAATATGATCCATCAAAACACTTCAAAGGTTCGCATACTATCAAAATTCTCCCAGAGAATACAGCACTTTTGAATCCATTTCAAGAAAGCTTTTGTCTGCCGTACGGAGCAACCAGTTACCATACAAACATCCCAGTAAGATTTAACTCCACCTCGGAGATAGACTTCATACAAATCAAATTCACAGACCTGGATACTGGTAAACCGACTCTACTAGAGCTCAACAAGAAGGACATAAAGAAGTTTGACACAGCAAACATTAACAAGCTGTATGAGAAGGATACAGTATATGGCCCCAATATTCACTATCTGAAACTCCCAGTTTCTAAAGTTGGCCTCTATGAGATACAACAAGTGTTGGACTCTAAAGCATTGGGGTTGAGAACCTATCGCTCAAATGTGATTGTTCCTTATTGTCCTTCCGCTGAGATTACAGGTATCTCACACTTACCAACTAACAGGTGCCTGGGTGACTTGGACACAATCAAGTTCACAATTGAAGGTGTGCCTCCATTGAAGCTGAAGTACAAGAAGCTGGTGAACAGATCTGTTCAAAAGTTCAATGATCAAAGTCTACAACCTGAATTCTTCGAAAGCCCCCTTCTCATATTCGGTGGGTCAAAGTACCTGACTTCTGAACAGTTGAAGGATTTGAGCTGGGCTAAGACTAGACCTGTTGAAGTTGAATTAGAAACTCAGATTAAGGAGCTGGGTGACTATAGCTACAGAATAGAGGAAATCGTTGATGGTTTCGGAAACTTGGTTAACTTTACTGAGAGCCTGAACGACAATGACGATTTGTTCAAAAAGTATGACCTAATGCATAGCTTCTATGTCCACGACACACCCAAAGTTCAATTAAATGAGAGATTTAATCCGAGTTCAAAGAGCAAGAAGTCGTTATCTCTAGAAGTTGACCAAGGGGCTGATGCTGCTCCATTTGAGGCTCAGTTCAGATATGTTAGTGAGGACGAGACGGTGAATGAAGTGTTTTTCCACACTTTCAAAGACTCTGGAGAGGAGATTCCTGTCGACAAGCCAGGTACGTACACATTACTTTCAGCCAAATCGAAGTTCTGTCCAGTGCTAATCAATGGCCGTTCTTCGGCTTCCTTTACTTTGCCAGTTGTGCCACAGCTAGAGATCATTCACAAACCTATCACAGACTCATGTGTTGGCCAAGTTGGACTAGTTTTTGACATTTCATTTACAGGTACCCCACCGTTTACGTTGGAGCAAGAGATTTTCAAAGTGGATAAGGATAACATCAAGCGACTACAAGATCGCAAGGAGCTTGTCTCACAAGGTACCAGGTACAGATTTACTTATGAGCCATCCACAGAAGGAAGCTATGAGATCTCATTTGTCAATTTGAGAGATAATCTGTACCAAACCCCCATCAAGTTATCACCTGTGTCAAATTACACTTTCAAAACCTCAATGAGAGTTAAGCCTAGTGCTGAGATTTCTCGCCACCATGATTCCAATAAAGCTTTGTGCTTAGGTTCATCTGGACGTGTTCCAATTCAGTTCAAGGGTGAAGCTCCATTTACTCTTGACTACGACATCATTGAGACTTCTACAAACAAGAGAATACCATACAGCATCAAAAGTATCAAAGATTTTCAGCACGATATTGTTACCCCTGAGTTCAAGCTTGGTGGTGACTACATTGTCTCATTGACATCAGTTGAGGATAAGTCTGGATGTTTGGTGAACTTACATGGCGCTGATGCAAAGATCACGGTTAGGAGAGAAGTTCCGTCAGTTTCTTTCAGCTCATCCGATGGTTCCACTAGTTTAAAGGTCAAGGAAGGTGACAAAGTGGAACTTCCAGTGAGGATTTTGGGTGAGGGGTTGTTTGAGGTGGAGTATGACCACCTTGACTCGAACAAAAACTTTGTAGAGTCTTTCAAGAAGTCATTCAGAACAGCAACAAAGGCGAATTTGGAGGTCTTTAAGTCAGGTTACTACAAACTGCGAGCTGTTCGTGATTCAAGCTGCCCAGGTGTTGTTGACATTTCCAACGATATTTTTCAGGTGACATTCAACTCAAAGCCTTCATTGAGCATTTCAGACCACAGTAAGGTTTCCAAGGAGGAGAACAATGTCTTTGTGAAGGAGACGATTTGCCAGTTCCATGAGGACTCTATTGACATTACTTTAAACGGGTCACCCCCTTTCGTTATTGACTATACTACAGTGAACAGTGGTGGTAAAAGGTACTCCAACCAGATTTCCGTTGCAACTAAGTTTGCCTCAATTAGATTAAGCAACGAGCAAAGTGGTGAGAACACATACTTCATCAGTGGGGTTTACGATTCAATGTACTCTAAGAGTGACCTCAACAAGATTAACTATCCATTTGAGCAAATTGTTGTTAAGCAACTGGTGAACCCATCTCCAAATGCTGAATTCAGAGACAAGAGAAAATCTTATAGAACGTGTCTAACCAACTTGCAGAAACCAGAGTTATTGGACCCAATAAGCTTGAATATTCTCCAAGGACAGGCTCTTTACACAATTACTTTTGAGATTTTCCATGAATCCAGTTCAAAGTCAGAATTCTTGACCCTACAAAATGTCAACCCTAAGTCTGAATTGAAGGAGTTATACAATGGCCTGAAGTTAGGAAATCATATTGTGAGTATCGTGAAGATCGCGGACTCATTTGGCTGCTCACGAGAGAATGTTGGTGGAAATGACTTCATCTCAATTTCCATCACCGATACACCAAAGATAAATCAATTAGATTCAGGACTCAATTACTGTGTTGGGGACCATATTGGGTATCAGTTAACTGGAACTCCCCCATTCACATTAGCTTACTCATTTGGTGATGTTAACTTGAGAAGTATTGAATCATCAACTCAGTTTATCAGATTTGCTTCTGAGCCTGGTACACTTTCTGTCAAGTCTTTGCAAGATTATGCATCTAACTGTGTGGTCAACTTCACCCTTGCAGAAAATAAGGCGTGGTCAGACAAACTTGACATCGTTGTACATCCTATCCCTTCAGTGGAGATCAGCCAAGGTAGCTCCATCATCCAAGATATCCATGAGGGAGACCAAGCGGAGATTATCTTTTCCTTTGAAGGCACTCCTCCATTTTCTCTGACATATGTCAGAATTGAAGATGTGGATAGCACGAGGGGAAAGAAGAGATCCCAAGTTGTGGAAACTCATACTGTCAAGGATATTTACGCGTATGAGTATAGGATCTTGACCAGTCTACAGGGTACTTATGAAGCCATTGAGGTGGCAGATGCATACTGTGTGGCTAGAAATGAGTGACTACTGATGTGGCTATGTACACGATAATTTAGAGAACTTTTAATATCCCGGATGAATGTAACTATGACTCTTGAAAAAGGCCTTACGATAGATTTGCACACGCTCTTATTCCCCAACCGCGCAGGTAGTTTGTAGTACTTGCTCAAGTGATATGTCAACATACACAGAAGAATGCACATGACCTTTCTGACTCCGCAAGTTCGCTGAAAAACTCATCTTGATAGTTACCAGGTGATTATCTATCTAGGATCAGATTTCTTCTGCCGAATTTTACATAAAAACCGCATACGTAAGTTCATCAAGAGTACTAATGGAACTATTTGCCTAAAGCTTAATCTTTTAGGCTAGCTTTTACTTGAGTGAATATTTCATGTAAGGCTTTTTTACACCTCTGGAGGTGAAAAATCTTCAAGGATTGCTCTTGAGCAGAGATTAATTCACCAAGATGTGCCTGCCAATTATAGAAAAACTGCAAATACCCCTGCTCCATTGGTCTAGCTTTCAATCGGCCAGACTGGAGCCACCTCAGCTCATATATAAACCTGGTAAAATTATATAGGGTACGATTGTGCTTCAAATGCTTTGAACATGGAGGTTTGCAGAGTTTTACTACAGTGCAAATTTTTCGAAGTTTGGCAGACCGTTTCTGGTAGGGAATTCAAGCGAAGTATGTGAACCACCGGCAACTTTCCAAACATGAAAATCAGTCTTCAGGCGAATCTGTAGCAAGAAAACAAGAAATGAGCTGAGCCAAGAGAGAATATGGTTACAAACTCAGGCACTAGATCGGTAGCTCAAAGTTCACACTCTAGCACTAGCACCAAAAATATCCCAGAGAGCGCTTTGAAGTCACCGAGAACTACCTCAACGACCAATTTCTTGTTGCTGGTGTCTGGGTGCACATCTATCTGTCAGATCTCGGTTGGGCCACATCTGTCATCTGCTTCTACGTTTTCTTGTAGGCAGGCAGGCAGGCACCTTGGCCCCTGAATCTTGCCATTTACCAGAGAAAATGACCAAGTTCAGTAATCTTCCTGCCAAAATTGTAGTCCAGGTGGCTATGCATACACGTGCCAGCGATGTTGCAGTTGTCAGCGAGATTAGACCGGATCTGTTCAGCTGCTTCACCGATGGAGCTTCTATGAGGTACCTTGAAGGTGGCGTTGACTGAAGCCAACCAACTCCACTTCTGGAAGAAAATGATCAATTCAAGGCGCATTTTGCACTGCTGGAAATTCATGATATGGTTAAGATAGTCCAGCTTAAGGATCTGTGTCGCATTTGCTACGCCAACCTTTCTAACTTCGTCTGTTTTTACGGAGATATTTCCTTCTGGAAACAGAAGAAGGAGCACTCCTACAGTCCAACATCTGGACTTGAGTTTCTTCATCACAGCTTTGACTTTTTTGAAACGGAAGACAACTCTGAAGAGGATGGAGCTGACTTTCCCAGCGGAAATTGGTCTGCAAAAATTATTAAGTTCTTGCAAAAGGACCTGTTCAATTGTTCCTCAATCTTCTTGCACGTCCAAGAACACCATTTTATTGGTTCGTTACCTAATGGCGAGTGTATACTTGCGGAACATGTGTTTGGTGGCCAGTTTGAGTTTCCAAAGTTTCAGCAACTGAAGTACCAGGATCGCCCAATCGTTGCATATGAGGTACTACAAAAATATGAAACGGTGTTACCTTTTGGTATTCAGCTACACTCACTCAACTACACTCACTCAAGGACTTCTACTTTGCTGTTGATGTTGCCAATCTACACGATTTTGATCTCCCAAACTTGGAAACTTTGGCCATTTTCATCACCACTCTAAATACTGACTACAAAGTGCCTGTTATATGCCTTGAGCTCAACGACATCTACACTCCCAAGCTTAAGTACCTCAAGTTGACCATCCACATAGGCAAATATCCCAACTTCGACTGTAACAACTTTACTTGTGGCAGTTTGGAAATGGTTCTGTTCAATGATATCACGTCACCATCTCTTATTAACAACTACTACCCGGTCCTTCAGTTTCAATTCCTTGAATTTGTTCTATCAATACCAGAGATTGTCACTTTGAAGCAGTTGGAAGTTATCTCAAGAACACCTCAACTCCCTCACCTGATCCTTTTGGAGAAAGTTGAATCTCTGAGTCTGTACTGTACTGATGTGTTTACTATTCTGTTGGACAATGTGCGCTCTCTTTTCAAATTAAAAGAGGCTTCCACGAAAGCAGAATCAACAGAAGTTGTTGATCTTAGTGTGCTACATTCACTGGCCCTTACAGTCAAAGCTGGTGATGATCTGATCTTTGATCGCGTTCAAGCAATCAACCTTAAGACACTCTACCTTGATTTCAATTGGGGAACCGTGGGTAGCAAATCACTCATCTCGTTGTTTGAAGACATTCCTTCCGCGTTTCCAGAACTGAAGAATCTTTACATCGGTGGCATGCCTGGCCGTCGTTGGGGTGCTGCTTCAGCAATACCAGTTGACAGGATTGTTACGCTTCCTAAAGTCGAATTTATTCAGATCGATGGCCCAAAGATTACAAAAACCAGTGATTTTAACGTTCAAAAGTTCCTCGAAGGCTTAGTCTTCCCATCTCTCAAGGTTCTAAAGTGGTATGATGACATTTCCGCTCCAGATAACTACCTCTTTGGTGATCAAAGGACTGATGACACTGACAGGAAGTTTACAAAGATAAAGAGAAAGGTATTTGCAATTGACGCTCCTCAATTGGAGCAGATTCATATACGCCCTATGTGCAACATGAAGCTAGAGGCCATGAGAATTGAGTGCTCAAGCACCTTGAAGGAGCTACATCTGAATGGGTACTGGATTGGTGTCCTTGATATTGCTTCTTTGGAGTTCCAGCTGTACCAGGCTCTTAAAAAATCTGGAATGCAAAGAACTGGAGCGCCAATTTTTACTAACCCTGAACTGATTGCTAGGGTTAGATCACAAAAAGCTTCCAGCCCATCTTCTATTTGAGAATTTTTGCCTAAAAGCATTACATCACAAGAGGCAGATACACAAAACTCAGTGACTTCTTTGGTGATCCATGCTATGGTGATGAGAATGAGTTTGTTACTGAAACAACTGTTGATGATTTTAGGGTTCCAATTATTGCCTCAATTCGTGTGGTTGACAATGTAGATTATGAAGCTGAAGGGAATACTTCTCAGAAAATTATGAGCACAAATCGTGAAGCACAAAATTTTTGCCAATCGCCGATGAGACCTATAGATTCAGTGGTTACTGTTGATCTGGGAGGAGATTACTTGTTTATTGAGGACGAGGTAGATTGATGGTGCGAAAGAGTTTGGAATACGTTGCTGAAAACAGTTTTCTGACCCCTTTCTTTCGAATGTCAGTCTTTGAGTGATACTCTGACTGACTGAGGTTCATTATTTCTTGCTGCTTTACTTTTAAAACTCATTGGCTATCTTATCTAATAAGTACCAGTCCTTTGAAGGAAGGCTAGTTTCTTAGGTTCATATCAGCAGGGGCTTCTATCGCCTTTAAGAAGTGTACAAACAAGGAGTTCCCTACTGGGTCTGTTTTGCTCCGATCAATACAAAGCAACACTATAAATCATACAGCGGTGTATTGGAAGTGAACAGAATCTTGACTAAATAGCAGAGGTTTGTCCCCACTAAAAAAAATGTCCAGAAAACTACGTACCTTAACTAACTCATGAATATGTTCAGAGATATCTTGCTTTGTCAAATTGATGTAAATGTTACCTGGAATCAAGATATCTTTCTTCTACATCCCAAATATAGCTTAATTAATGAGATTTGCTCCATATCCTGCGCCACCGTAATATTTCATGTTTCGCTTTATCAGCCTGATACATTGCCATGTTAAGCGCTTAACCTGATCTTTTTACTAGAAACAATACCTCATTAGGAGTGCCAGTCATCGTATAACGAAGTCTCCTGTCTTCGTAATGTATTTAACACCTTTGAATGGCTTAACCTCGTTGAGTCCTCTCACGATCTTTAAAGATCCAACACGGATTCCACTTGGAATAGAGCCTGTGTTGGAGTACGACAAGGAAATAGAATTAGGAAATATGGGCAAAGTCAGAAGGTCCCTATCATCAATATCTGTTTGAGTGGTCGAGTCATTGTCCGACTCAATTACACCTCGTAGAACCGGATTGATTCCCAAACTGGTGCTTTGATCAAATCTCCATTCGAACAATCCTGACAGCTTTGTTTGTAAGTCACCGTGGCTCACTCTAAGGGTTTTCAGGCTATCCCCTCCATTAGTTTCGATAATTACAACCAGATTCAGAATTTTGGAAACAGTCTTGTACAGGTTGATACTCAAGCTGATTTCAAACTCATTCTTTTTCAGACCAAGCCCTTCTTTGTAATCGATGTTAACAAGTCCAATACTTCGCTCTATACGGGAAGCCGGATGCTGGTCTAAATCAATCGTGTAATCCATGATTGTTGTTTTCCCATCAGGTGGAATGAAAGATAGGTGTCCGTCACCATTAAGCCAATCTTCAATTCTGATGCATCGGTGGAAGGAAGGAACACCCAAAGAATGCCCGTTCAAGTTCAGCTGAAGCTGAATATCAGGCGTGCCACTTAAATGCGAGGTGAAATCCAAGGAACCTCTAATGACAGCCAGGGTTGGTACTAGCCTGGCAAAGGATTTCTGCTTGCCCTTGCCTTTAGAGACATGTCTCGGGTGTGAGAGTACCACGTTGATCTCCTCCCTGATGTCAAGAAACAGTTCATTATTTGTATACTTCACGTTGGCCCTTCTCCACGGTATTTTGGACCCGTCAACATTCGTACTCGACACGGATGTGTGTGAACTAGACAAAGTGGAGTTGACATAACTCTTAGCTAACTGGTTGGTTGTGGATAGCAGCTTGGATCCCAGCGAAGAGGAAAATGGCACTAGCTCCTTCAAGGTGTTTGCATCTGTAAGATAGGGGTGTCCAGCCTCCACCAACTCCTGCATCAGATTGCACATAATGTCATAGTTCGCCTCGATCTTGATTGGGCTCAACGGAGTACCAAAATAGTCGACCAAAAGCCTGTTGATCATATTCAAAAAGGTGAAGACGGTGTTTGGATTGACTGGGTAGAACTGTGCCAGTGATGTGGCGTCAGCGTCGTGTTCAACATCAACCTCATCAAAATATCCACGGTGGCTAGTATCCTCTTCCTCTTGGTCGCTAGTATCCCTCCTCTTTAAGGTTTGAAGGTTCAAAGATTCCATGTCCTTACCAGGACTCTGTATAAGGGCGTACAAAAACAACCTGTTGGACTTGACCCTATAGACGGTGTGCACATTGGATATCTCAGTAATAGAGTCATTTTGAAGATTCCCTGTGTCAATGCCTCTAATGGTAGCAAGGATAGTTTTGAGGTCTAGAGAGTTGGAGGTTGTCGGGTACTCAAATATCAGGCTCCTTGTATCATTGTTAATATCTTAGTCCTCCCTCTATAGCTTGTGATACGAAAGATCAACTTACTCTTTGTCATCTGCAATATAAATGCCCTCAATAGTGGCCATACTGGAGCAGAAAAGGGACTTTTGTAACACTCTTCAGCCCACAAATAGTTTGTTCTACTCAAATTAGTGTTAAAAGGGACCGTTTCTCCCTGGGCTCTTCAATTGATCTCTTTGCGGCTCTATTATTCGAGAACACTTTTACTAGTTGTTTGATTATTCTCGAATCTCAAAACACGGCTCGCGGGCGATTCTTCGCGAACCATGTGGCACCTACCATAAATTTATATGTACAAGAAGAAACGATAGTTGGTGCAAGTTTGCATACATAACTTTTAACACACTTCTTAGTTGAGGATTTAAGTGATATCGCTACGTCATATATCAACCCCTTTCAGTAGAAATGCGGAGGTTAGAAGTTAGAAGTCTGAAGCTACTGCTACTAAAAATCATTACTATTACGCTTCAGTTATATACAACAAAAAGAAAAAACAAATCAAAAAAGTTCCCAGCTATCTGCGGTCATTACTTGAAGAGCCATTGTCACTCTGTTTGGAATCCTCTTGCAGCTCGTCCTTGAAACTCTCTCCAAGGTCAACATTCAATTCCTCAGCGACTTCAACTTCCAAGTTCTTGATATCCAAAACTCCATAGACAGCAATAGTCACCAAACCTAGAATACCAGCAATACAAGAAAACACCATGGCCACGATACCCTTGGCAGTGAAACCACTTGGAATTGTCTTTTGTTGAACATTCTCACCTTTCAAGTCGAGGAATTCAGTATTCGCAGCAGCATTAGTCAATGGGTTGATACCAAGATTGGCACAAATATCCTTGTGGTTCTCAGTTAGATGTTGAGATGCATTGGCTTGAATCTCCAGTGGGGCTTCAATGAAGGTCAGTGCCAAACCCTGCTCCAAATGCCATTCAATATGACAGTGGAAGAACCAGACACCAGGGTTATCGGCCTTGAATCTCAAGACCATGTGGGATTGCTCTCTGACATAAACAGTATCTCTCATCATTGGATAATCTGGGAAATCTTCATGGTCATCCTCCTCAAACGGCAATGGATCCTCATCATCATCACGACTTCCAGCTCTCTCAATCAATTGGAAGACGTGACCGTGCAAATGGAATGGATGCTTACCAGTATCCAAGTTGTTCAGGACGATTTCAACAATCTCATCCTTTTGCAAGACGATTGAATGGGTGTTGGTACCATAAACCAGCTCATTCGTGGCCAACTCACCTGCAGCCAAAGCGGTCAACAGAATTGGAGTCTTCGGCATGGTAAAAGTTAGGTTGTTGAAGAAAGCGTAGTTGACACCGTTCGCCAAGTTGTCCATAACCACATCTACCGTGACAACGTGGTCTGCTTCAGGAAACAACTCAACCTTCTCAACTGGGACCAAGTAGAAATCATCCAAGTAAGCATCTGGGTCCAAAGAGTCAACGAAAGCCTCTTCCGGTGTTGGATTCTCGGCACCGTAAGACAGATAAGAAGTGGCGTTCAAGACTAAATCCTCTGGAATCACATCCAACATACCTTGATCAACAAGTTGCATGATGGCATAGTTCTTGTCAGTGTTTGGCTTGGTTTTCAGCAAAAGGGTGTAACGCTGAGCAACAGTAATGTAAAGCATACTGGTTGTGTTTCGCTCCACTGGAATACCATCAACTTCAATAACGTCAAACTCATGGTCCTCAATGAAGAACCAGTAAGAAGTGAAACCACCAATGTTTATCAATCTGATCAGGTAGGTGGTATCAGGCTCAACAGACATACTGGCATTTCTAGTGTTGTTCAACAAGAAGTTTTGTGGAATTGGTTCAGCACCAGTTGGGTTGTTCTTGTTCAAGAACAATGGAAGCAAAACATCACCAGTGTCATGATACCACTCAGTCAAAGTCAAGGTTGTTTCCTCGTCATAATCCACACCCTTCTTGTATGGATAATCGTCATCATGAACAATGAAAGTAGCTCTCATACCATCCATGTACTGAGCCTTAGTGTGGGAGTGGTACCAGTAGGAACCAAACTGGTTAACAGTAAAGTTGTACAGAAAGGTTTGGCCAGGGCCAATTGGGCATTGTGTCACCATTTCAGGACCATCAAACTGACTGGTACCTTCCTGAAACAAACCGTGGAAGTGAAGTGATGTGTTTCTGTCGTCAAACCCATTGGTCAAGTATACCTGAACTCTGTCACCCTTCTTGACCTGAACATCAGGCCACGGGAACTCACCATTACAGGTGATGACTGGTCTTTCTGCACCACCATCCAGATTGTAGTT
The DNA here is from genome assembly GCA_003706705.3 of Barnettozyma populi. NCBI lineage: Eukaryota > Fungi > Ascomycota > Saccharomycetes > Phaffomycetales > Phaffomycetaceae > Barnettozyma > Barnettozyma populi. Next base: position 77,540 of record PPLZ03000018.1, read on the forward strand.
ACCCCAACCAGTAGTCCAGTTGAATGTGTGGGTCTCTGCCAAAGCAGTTGCTAAGACACTAGCACCAGCAATCAAGTTCTTGAAACCAACCATTATAGAGTGCTTCAAGTTCAGAAGTTCAACAAGACTGACTCGTTCTGGTATAGAAATGGGTGTGGGAATGTACACCGTCTTTATACGGGTAATTTTTCTCTTTTTTAGAGAAAAAAACTTCAGAGATAGATGCCTGTCGTATGCAGTTTGATGGAACTGTTGGACACCCGTCTCGCCTCTCATTGGCGGCTTGGCCTGCTTACGGGCCTTGCTCTGCATAACGCTGCATTGAAAGTGCATGATTTTCTGAAAAATAAGCTTATTCTGAAAAGCGATTCGCTCCCAGACCTTGGCGAAAAACCCTCGTGGGGTTACTGAGTGAAGCGTTCATGTTGGTTACTTGGAGATAAAACCACTGCAGCATTTGGGATAGAGGCTACTATGTAAATCTTACCTGTACACCTAAAGCTCCAGCTTTTTTGGATGCCTTATGGCTGCTTTAAGGTCAAAACATGCCCATATCAGGGGTGTTCCTTATTTTCTTTATCAGATTGATCATTTCACGCACCTCCAACTTCCAACTAGAAATAAGCCGTAAACAGAATTGTTCGGCTCAAACAGCCACTTTGGCTTACAACAGTGATTTATGACTACAAAGATCGGTTTTGGTATTTCTAAAAGTAAGTGCTTGTCTCTGAGCGAGTCGATACTCGATCTATAACATTCCGAAGCTCCGTTGCTCAACTCCAGCTAAATAGGTTCAAATTCCTTAGGGCAACTCCAGCTGACGGGACAAAGAGAGTGTGAGATTTACACCCAAAAAGCATGCTACTTGAAGCTGCTTACAGTAGGCAGCTCCTCCATTTCTACTAGTCGACTTCCTGATTGGCCGGATCGTACCCCTGCCCTGTAACGAATGGTTAGTCGAGACTCGGGGTCTGGTCGGCGTAGATCAACTCGGGCCCTGGACTCCCAACTCGAGTTCTATGATCCAATCAAAGGGCTGCTGAAGGCTGTATGATTTTGCATGGCCGTCGAAGTCTTCACTCATGCTGATCACCGTGTTTGTTCCACGGCGTCAGAGCCTCATTCTTGATCCAAACTGTACAGTAAATCACCCCCCTCAAGACAGCTATATGACCATTCACGAGGTTGCATGGCAGCGATGATGTCGTACTGGTGTGTAGGTGGGCCACCAGGCGTACTTGAGGTACCGTGTGTTGTGCACAGTTTGCAAATCAACAAAATCGTTACAAAAAGGCTCGGATCCTCTGCATGTGAATGCACATTGTCTATGCAGCTACTCAATTTATCTCTTTGATCAGCATCAAACTGAAAAAATCAAGCTCGTCTCTTGGCTTCCAAGACCAGACCAAGCATTTCTATCTGGTGTTTTGACGGGAAATGTCTCTCACGGGCAATCGGAAAACAATATATAGTAGGATTGAAGACTGGTACAACAGGCAGCATGAGATCGAAGTGCACAGTCTAATTGGGGGTGCTTTTGTTTGAACTGGACAATGTGCTTCTCATACAGTTGGCCAGGTTTCAATTTTTTTTCTCACCGCGACCAACAAGCCGTACGGCCACACTTAGTAGGTAGCTTCCTCATGTTTAACTTCCATCAATCAGACCGATTGCACTGGCATAATCAATAGCGAGTTGAAACGTGCAAGCTTGTTAAGTTTGTGGGTTTTGTTGGCACTCAGTCGGTTTAAGTAGTTCATTTCCTGCTAATTTGCTCATCAGTTAGATGATACACTACAGTAATCAGTAATACGGAAGCAATGCCCAAAAAAGCCAACCGAAATTTGCTCTTCCACTTTCCGGAAATGAACCTTTGACTGTATGTCGCTCTTTGGCAGGTATAATGCGGAGAGCTGGATCAGTGGTGGTGTGGGCCCTTCCTTCCCGTTTCCAACTTTACCGGCCTGTCAAAGTCTTTCTCTTCGTATAAAGCACCAGTTTTGTTGAACCCTCCTCCCAGCTCCTACAGACTATTGGCTGAAAATCGCGAACCAAACCCCGCAACAAAAAACGGAAAAGCCCATGAGGACGGGTGAAAAAAATCGATCTGCCAGTCAACTTTCGTCTGTCATATTGAGTTTGTTGGTCAAACCACACGCGAGTGTAGCTGTTTGGGGGCCAGGGCATGACAAATTTGTGAAACTGCAAGACTAGGAAGTCGTTAGTTACCGTCACCTCATGCCACACGTTAGGTTGTTCAACGACCTTGTTAAGGTTGTCCAATACAACAAACATCTTCAGCGACTGGCCAACACCATTAGAATATCACCACGCGCGGGTACGTCCTCTTCCTCCCAGATCAAAGATTCAGTTGATGTAGAGACACCCACAGTGAATCCTGGAAAATACAAGAGGTCTACTCCACCGGTGGCTATCCCACTTTCCAAGATCATCACCGAGAAGTTGTTCCCATTGAGTGTGACCCAGAGTTTCAGAGACTTTTCTTACTGTAAAAACCTAGATCGCGTCCAGAATGAATTGTTGGCTACTCTCCCGTTTCATAACAACACTCCAGACTCGCTGAATGACACGGAATATGGATTCCGAAGGGAATCTCAACTCTTGAAGGTTGATGTTGGTGAAGGAAACTACATCAATGAGTTCTTCATACGCCCAAAGAACAACATCCCATACGAAAAACTCAACCATTTGGTCTTGGTACATGGTTATGGTGCAGGTCTTGGTTTCTTTCTCAAGAACTACAATGAGCTCAGTTCTAACCCGAACTGGGCCATACACTCAATCGATCTTCTTGGTTATGGCTGCTCATCGAGACCTCAAGTTGACTTTTCGAAGCATTCAGTTAACAGTTTCTTCATTGACTCCTTAGAGAAATGGCGAGTTCAAAGACGCCTGAACAATATCCTCATGTGCTCCCACTCCTTGGGTGCATACCTCAGTTTGCTTTACACTGCTAAGTACCCATCAGTCGTGAAGAAACTTATGATGGTGTCTCCAGCAGGTATTATCAAGCCCGATACGCCATTGAAGAACGTCCCCGTTTGGTTCGAATATCTTTGGGATCAGAGAGTTTCACCATTCAGTCTGGTCAGAAACTCGGGCCCTTTTGGATCCATGTTGACTTCAGGTTGGTCATACAGAAGATTTTCTGAACTTACGAGCGAGGAACAAAAGCTTTTGCATAAGTATACATACGCCATCTTCAATTCTAGGGGTTCTGGTGAATACTTTCTGAACGACATTTTGGCCGTTGGTGGTGTTCCAAGAGATCCACTGGTTGAAAGGGCTAAGGAATTGGTTAGGTGTGATACTACATGGATCTATGGAGACGATGATTGGATCCCAAAGGAAGGTGGGCTGAAGTTCCAACAACTCATAACTGACTACAAGGTTGATTTCAAGATTGTTTCCAATTCAGGTCATCATCTGTATTTGGATAATTATAAGGAATTTAATCAATTGTGTCTTGATGAGATGAAAACTTTTAACAATTAGGATATCGCCTTCACCAATATCCATCGGTAGCAACCAAAGAACATCGCAACCCTGTAGTTCTTCTACGAAAATCATAATGACATAAATGGATAAATTATACAATTAAAGGTACCTATCAAGCGTCTTCACAAGAAATAGCACATTTGGAAATCTTCTGAAAGAGTTAAAGATAGATAATAAAGGCCGAGCAAAAATGCAATAAAAAACGGAAAAACAGAAAGTGGAGATGACATCAAAAGTGTTGAAATTAGTTACCATAAGCAGCTGCAACGCCCTCCTTATTGGCCTCCAAAATCTTCTTTCTCTGTAACTTTTGAGCAGAAGTAACAAAGCCACTCTGTGGGGTCCATTCATCTTCGACAAACGTCAAACCTTCAAGGTGTTCAATACCGGCCAACCCTTGAGATCTACCTGTATTGTTCAAGGACTTCAATACTGCACTTTTCAACTTGTGGTTCTCTAACACACCAGAGTGCATGACTTCCTCATCAACAGACTTGATTAAGCCAAGTTCCAAAGCCAATTGCTTTAGGTTGTTCTCGTGGGGATAAATTATACCAATTGGCTTGGAATGATTTTCATCAGCATAGCAACAAATGATGGAGACATTAGGGTTGGATCTGTAGATGCTCTCTAACTTCTCCAAGGCAATATATTCACCGTTCAAAGTCTTGACCAAGTTCTTTTTACGGTCAATAATTTTCAAGTTACCATTCTGAGTCCACTCTCCGATATCACCAGTCTGGAACCAGCCTTCCTCGTTGAAAGCGCTCTTGTTCTCTTTATCATTCTTGTAGTACTGAGAGGTAACTGGGCCACCACGGATCAAAATTTCACCTTGGTTGTTCGAAGCCTTGTATCCAGCTTCTGGAACATCAATCAACTTCACAGTAATAGCACCAGTGAGTGCACCTTGTACATCAAACTCATAAGCGCGAGGATCCAACACAGTACCATTAGCAACAGTCTCAGTCAAGCCATAACCAATCAGGATTGGGGCTAGCAAAGTCGCCACAAATCTTTGAGTATCTCCAGACAAAGGAGAACCACCGTTCATCACGTATCTCAAGTGACCACCAGTAGCAGCCTTGATCTTCTTGAATATGACGTTATCGATCACATATGTGGAACCAGGAATCTTCCAAGATTTCTGCTTATAGCTATAAGCAGCCCAGAAGAGTTTTTGGTTGAAAGAGGGCTGCTTAGCGACTTGAGCCAAGATGCCCTTCTTCAAGTTCTCCCACACAGCAGCGACTCCGACCATAATAGTTGGCTTAATCTCCTTCAAATCACCTTGACAGTTTCTAACAGACAAGTCGCTCAAAGTCTTGACATTGGCATAGGCCAATAGACCACCCCAATAAAATGTAATCAACTCAAAAGCCAATTCAAAGATATGAGCCAATGGTAGAAATGCAATAATACGATCCTTTTCGTTGACAAAGGAGCGATCCATGACAAAAGTAACACCAGCTATACCAGTAATAATATTCTCATGTGTTAACACAACACCCTTTGGGTCGCCAGTAGAACCAGATGTGTACATGATGCATGAGATATCAGCAGGCTTTGGTGGGTTGACAGGAGTATCTTTACCGGCTGTTGCACCGAGTTCGACAGCTTCCTCAAAGGAAACAATCTTAATATCTGGTCTAACCTCTTGAATCTTCAATATAGCATCATGGGCTTGCTTGTATAGTTCACCTTCTTGTCTTTTATCCTTGATATCGATCGGTTCAGAATGAATGATCAACTTGACATTGTCTGCTTTAGTCAATGGCTTGACCAAGCTTTCCAACAAGCTATTGTCAGTAAAAATGGCACTGGTCTCGGTCTGAAGAATAGAGTGCGTCAATCCCTTCTCACCAAGCGTGTCATAAGCAGTAACCACAGTGATAGATTGGGATTGAGCAGCTAGGAATGTCTTCATCCACTTGTGAGACGTACTAGCGTAGATGTGGATCTTCTTATCAGAGTTAAGACCCAATTGGACTAAACCCTTACCGTAATCGTGGAACTGTTTAGATACAAAGTTGTAATCTTCATATTGATAATTAGATAGCTCATAGAAGTACCACGTCTTGTCGACTTCAGTTAGTTCGCCATCAACAACCTTCTTGACCTTCTTGACCTCCTTGTGAATTTCGATGGTATTTCTGTACGCCATACAGTTGGCAGTTGGGCGTCTTTCAAATGCCTCAAGCACCATTTCATAGACTGTGGTGGACTTGAAGCCAACTGGTGTCTTTAGTGGCTCAAGATTAGGCAAACGACCATTTCTTCTTGGTGCGGTCTCGCCCGGACGAGCTTCGCCGACTGGCACATTGATTAATTGAGGAGCCATGAGATATAGCCCTAGTTATGGAACAAGTGTTTGAACAGAAATGAAACCAGCTTGGGGTGTTTGCGGTTTTTCCAAGGATTAAATACAAAATCACTTTTTAGGAAAGAGAGGCAAAAATTTAGAGAAGTGATATGGGGTGGAGACAACTCTAAAAAAAAGTGGGAAAACGCAGAGGTTATGAAGCCTTGGGAAATGAATTCTGTTGGGGATTCACGATTGTAGAGCACACAGCACGCAGTACACACAGCCAGAGACATTAGCTTTCAAAACAATTTTTGCGTCAATTCATATGGCTTTTGCAAGTCCTGCCCCTTTATACGGTGACAATGTACTGACGCTTTAATCGAGGCGTTTGTTGGGAGCTATGCGAGGGGAAATATTTTGTTGGGTCATTGACTGGCACTGCGGATTGAAAATTGAAGAAAAGCAAATAAATCTAAGCCTTAATTTACGCTAGCAAAAAGTGAAAGTGATTTGCCTTTCTCTCTTTTTTTGATTAGTTATTTATTATGTAATACCTGCTACTGTAATATCTTTGTCATCACAATGACGTCTAGCATCTGTAAATTTTTCAACCAAGTGAAAGGCGGTTGATTTACACTTTGTAGTATCGATAAGAACACCAGCGGAACAAAATGCAGGTGAAAAGGCTCTCACAAGACCTTCAGGTCACCTCTAAGGTTTTTATAACCTCTAGAAATGGTAATCCTTCAAAAATGATCAGAGAACATTATCTCAGAAGCGATATCCCTTGTTATTCCCAAGCTTGTACTAAAGGATGCTCGCTAATCATCAAACCAAACAATCAAAACCAGTTGCCATCATTCACATTAACAGACTCACCACTATCGTTGAAGCCTATTGGAAAGCACTACATTCTTCTAGATCATCAAATTGTCATTAAGTTTATTGATATTTTGGAGAACAAATCCATCTTCCATAATGTTATTATCACCCAATCAGTTTTGAACAAGGTCAAGGCTCTCAATTTCCCCGTTTACAAGAGACTTAGAGCAATCACACAGGATGACGAAAAGCAGTTCATTATATTTCACAATGAGTTTCACAAGGAGTGTTATGTTGAACCAAAGTCTAGCCTCGATAATGATGAATTTTCCATTGCGAGAGTGCTTGAATGGTTCAATGCACATCTTGAAGATACAAAAGTTTCTGTGTTATTGATCACTAACAACAAAAACCTTTTGAAGCATAGGAATACTTCAAGTCTGAGCTCCTACATTGATCTATACCCGGACAATGCTGAATTTAAAGACCTAATCCCAGACGACTTGGACTTGGATGATCAAGAAGTGAAAGCCAGAGAAAATAAGGATGAGAAAATTTTCAGTGAGTACTACTCTATCTCAAGACTGAATGGTGGTTTGAAAAATGGTTCGTTGTACAAGGGTAATGTTGCGATCTCCTCATACAACTACAATGAAGGTGAGATTTCCATTAGTTACCTGAAGAAGCCACTTTTTATCCAAGGCTCCAAAAACTTGAACAGAGTATTCAACGGTGATCAAGTTATTGTTGAGATCTTACCACAGAAGTATTGGAAGAAACCATCAACACTTATTGTGGAGGAAACTGAAAATGATGAAATTGAAATCGAGGAAAACATTGACACTACGAAGCTCAAGGACAGCGAACGTCAGTCTTTGTTGAAACTTGCTTCTGAGACTCAATTATCCACTGATCCTCATGCGTTGCAACCAACCGCAAAGGTTGTTGGTATCATTAGAAGATCTTGGAGGCTCTATGTGGGTAAACTCACCAAGAACTCAATAAGCACTATTCAGTCAAACGCGCCTAAAACTTGTCTTGTCAAATTGATGGAGAAAAACACACCTTTAGTTAAAATCAAAACCAGAAGATCCCAGGAACTACAAAATGCGAAAATTTGTGTAACAATTGATTCCTGGCCAATCAACTCCAAGTTTCCTATTGGTCATTTTGTCAAGTCCTTGGGTGACTCTGAAAACCTACAAACTGAAACCGAGTCCCTCTTACTTGAGCATGACGTGGAATACCAACCATTCTCAAAATCTGTGTTGGACTGCTTACCAAAAGAGGGTTATAACTGGAAGGTTCCTGAAGATTTGAAGAATCCAGATGTTTTGGCAAGAGACCCTAAGTTGGCAAAAAGACATGATATTAGAGACAAAATCGTTTGCTCCATCGATCCGCCCAACTGTGTGGATATTGATGATGCGCTACATGCTAAGTCATTGCCTAATGGAAACTTTGAGGTTGGTGTACATATTGCTGATGTCACTCATTTCGTAAAGCCTGGTACACCATTGGATGCTGAGGGTGCTTCTAGAGGAACCTCCACTTACCTAGTGGACAAAAGAATCGATATGCTACCTGTTTTGCTAAGTGGTAACTTGTGTTCTTTGAAGCCGAACGTTGACAGATATGCTTTCTCCGTTATCTGGGAGCTAGACCAGGATGCCAACATAGTGAGTGTTAAGTACCATAAATCCATCATCCAATCAAGGAAGGCATTCAGTTACGAGGAGGCCCAAAATGCCATAGATGACAACTCTAAACAGGACGAATTGACCAAGTCTGTTAGAATCTTGTTGAAACTTTCAAAGAAGTTGAAGCAGCAAAGATTGGATAACGGTGCTTTGAATTTGGCATCCCCAGAAGTCAAGGTCCACATGGATTCTGAAACGTCTGATCCAGGTGAAGTTGAGGTTAAGGCATTGTTTGAAACTAATTCTCTGGTTGAAGAGTTCATGTTGTTAGCAAATATCTCTGTGGCAAGAAAGATTTATGATGAGTTTCCTCAATTTGCTATGTTACGTCGCCACGCTCCTCCTCCAACCACCAATTTTGAAACTTTAAATGATATGCTGAGAGTTCGCAAGGATATGTCTGTTTCATTGGAGTCTTCCAAAACTCTAGCTTCTTCCTTGGATCGTTGCGTTGATCCAGAGGATCCTTTCTTCAACACTCTGGTTCGTATCATGTCTACAAGATGTATGATGGCAGCGGAGTATTTCTCCTCTGGTGAATTGAACTATTCCGAATTCAGACATTACGGTTTGGCTGTTGATATCTACACTCATTTCACATCACCGATCAGACGTTACTGTGATATTGTTGCACATCGTCAATTGGCTGCTGCTACTGGTTATGAAACTTTGGACTTCAATTTCACCACAAGGGACAAGATGAATGCTATCTGTGCTAACATCAACAAAAGACACAGAAATGCTCAATTTGCAGGACGTGCTTCTATTGAATACTACGTTGGTCAAGTGATGAAGAACACGTCTGGTCAGGTGGAAAAGGGATATGTGATTAGAATATTTAGCAATGGTATCGTCGTTCTTGTGCCTAAGTTTGGTGTTGAGAGCCTAATCAAGTTAGATTTTTTGACTAAGGACATGAAAACAGTGGAGTATGATGAGGACAACTATGTTTTGAAATTCAACGACCTTGAGGGAAAAAGAAGAGAAATTGGTGTATTCGATAGGTGTGAAGTGGAAATCAATTCCATCTTGGACGAATCTGTGGGGAAGAGAAAAGTCCAGTTGTACTTGAAATAAAAAAGAATGGGTTTGTATAGCTTAGATAGAGTAAACCCTCATAGTTTATACAACTGTAATGAGTAAAGAACTGTGTGGTGTGGTGGACACCAATTTAAGTCATTAAAAAAATATATGAAGTTATGACATTTAGCAAAAACACTCCGCGACGGGGAATTGAACCCCGGTCTACCACGTACTGCAAATTGAAATTCAATCGACAAGCGGTGATTCTAGCCACTAAACTATCACGGACTTCCTTGAATAATTAAAAATGCCTGTTATATTGTCACGCTCCTTCGCTTCTATTCTCTAATAGATTTACAAAAAGCAACAGAGCGTACCAACAAGGATTACGCTGTGAAATCTAATGATGATTTACCAAGAAGGTCATTCAATATTGGAAAATAACACACGAGTTTGTGACCATTCTCGGTCGGAACCTTTCATAAGATGGAATCCTACTGTATGAAATTGAATGATGAAAATGAACTCATAAGAGAATCCGGCATCGACCGAGGCAGATAAGGTGAAAGTCACATACATTCACCAACTGGAGATGAGGTGGCATATGGGGAGTTGTAATTGATATTACATCCTATAATGTTGGATATAAATATCATAGGAAATCCTAATACTATCCAGATAATATCGAAAATGGTATCGAAAACACAATCCAAATATAATCAAATATAAATATCCACATATAATCGTACAATGATCGAACAACTTTACGATTTCGCATATTTGTCCTCCAAATGAAGGTTGGGTTTGCACGTGGGGTGTTGTAATAGGACATAGACCCTATTATATTGGATATAATCATAGGATGACGCTAAAAGGAGGAATTATTGCCGTCGGACATCCCGAATGTCACTATCAAAGATAGGTCTGAAGTTTCAATACTGGAAAATGAACTCATAAGAGAATCCTGCTTCGGTCAACGTCGGATTCTCTCAGATAAGATGGAATCCCATACATTTGCCGAATGGGGCTGTATGTGAGGAGTTGTAATTGATATTACATCCTGTAATGTTGGATATGAATATCATAGTAAATCCAAATACTATCCAAATGATATCCACATGGTATCGAAAACACATTCCAAACACAATCCAAATATAATCAAATATAAATATCCAAATACAATCGTACAGTGTTCCACCGACTATACGATTCACAATTACTGGTCCTGAAGTATCCATATATTGGTTCATTATGGACATATATCCACTAGCTATAGTTATTTAACTGTGGTCTAAATAAATTACTTCCAGCTCTTTTTCTAGAAGCCCTAATGAAACTCCTCCTATAAAAAATTAGTTTTCTTTGATTTTGTAGGAGATCCAAATGATTCTCTATCGCTGGGTTACGCTATCACGAGCTTGTACAATGCAAGGTGCTCTATGGATGATGGCAGTGTCATTGTTCACCTCGACTTACTCAACTACGATGCTTGTAATTTTAACTCAGGACTCATTCATAACTGGTTCTTATGCATTTGCCTCAGTTATCTATGACTAACGAAAAATCAGACTTCCCCCCGATCTTATGGATAACTTTCACATCCTCTATGATCATGAACTTATCAACAGCTTTGCACATATCATAAATGTTCAGTAGTGCAACATTGACTCCCACAAGTGCCTCCATTTCTACTCCTGTCTTACCTTCACACTTTACGATACTTTGCACTTTGATGGTTTGGCTGTCAACAACGTCAATGTAAATCTCAGCCTTTGTCAAAGCAAGGGGGTGACACAAAATGATCAGATCAAAAGTCTTCTTGATGGCCAGGATTCCGGATATCCTAGCAATACTCAAAACATCCCCCTTCTTGTTAGTATTGGATTGGATTTGCTCGACTGGACTGGAACTTGAGAACCTGATAAAACCTTGTGCCTTTGCTTGTCGTTCGGTAATCCCCTTGGAACTAATATCAACCATCTTAGCTTCACCCCTCTCATTAACATGTGTGAGTAGTGGTGTTTTGGAAGAGTAAAATCTTGCTTGCCCAAACTCTGGAGCAGGTCGCATCCAAGGGAGAGTAGCCCTGTAAGAGTTACCTGTAGATTGTCAGTATTGCTGATCGTTAAGGCTAGTTGGACTGTTCAGACTCACCCACCGATTAGTATCATTGGTCGATTTTTCAGAGTTGACAGTTCGTCAAGACCAGCATGCTTCTCCTTTTTAGATTTCACTGCTTCACCAATGACCTGCAGAACTTCATCATCTGATTTGTTTGATCTAAGAAGATCCCTGATACTGACTTCATCATTACCAAACAGACAAACTTTCAAGTTGCCATCTGAAGTTATCCTTAACCTGGTACAGTCAGAGCAGAAGTCATCAGTCATGGAAGAGATGAATCCGATTTTCCCTTGAAAACCTGGAATCTTGAAGAGTTTAGATGTCTCACCGTACTTATGAGTGATTGACTGAATATCTGAGTACTTTTTCTGGATGATACTCATGATCGTCTGGAAACTGATCACTTTCTCTATCTCCCATTTGTTTCCATCAAAAGGCATGTACTCAATAAATCTCACCTCTACTGGATAATGCTTGCACAATTTTAGGAAGTTCAATATTTCATCATCATTCAGGCCTTTGATTATGACACAATTCACCTTGACTTTGGGAATGCCAAGCTTCAAGGCTGCCTCTAGGGATTTCAGAACCATGCTTAAACCGTTTCTTCTTGTTATCAGCTGGAACTTCCCATTAATTAAAGTATCCAGAGATAAATTGAGAGAAGTTAGTCCATGCTTGGCCAGCTGAGGTAGTTTCCTGTGAAGTGCAATGCCATTGGAGGTGATACAAAGCTCCTCCAGCCCTTCAATCTGGTTCAGTCTCTCCACAATCTCCACAATATCTTTTCTCACAGTTGGCTCACCACCGGTAAGCCTGATCTTCCTAACGCCTTGGCCCACAAAAATATTCGCAATCTTTACAATTTCGTCAGTGCTGAGGATCTTTGATTCATGTTGAAGTTCCACACCCTCCTCTGGCATGCAGTAAGTGCACCTCAAGTTACATCGTTCAGTGACACTGATCCGAAGGTAATCATGTACCCTGCTGTAGTTGTCTGTGAGGAAGTGTGAAAAGGGTTTTGCTGTTTTGATAGCCTTCCATCTTTCGCTATCTATAACAGCATTTGCCATGTTATCAGACGCAGGTGGGCTAGTTGTAGAGCTGGTACTGTACCATCTTAGAGGTCTTGACAGAACAAACCGTCTTGTTATAAGCATTGGTTAGACGCTTATTCTTTCATAGGCAGGGAGTGGTGTATCAAGAAGTCGAAAATTTTCAATAAGTGTCTAGGATGCGTATCAGTCGGAGAATATATCTATTGTTGCCCAGACCAGTATTTTGTAAACGTAGATGGGTTTGGGGATAGTTCAGAATCGTTCACTACGTTTAAGACAAAAATACGGTAGATCTCAACAATGAGCTTTTCAGAGGATCTGTAACCCCATAAGGTATGGATATGGTAGGGTTAACTTATAAAGTTAAAACAGTAGGACACGAACGAGTCTAAACTATTTGTTTACTACTGAAAGCTTTCTGTATTGAAATGAAAGGGCTCGCAGTACAGCACACTACAGACACAATAGACACTCGCCATTTTACCTTAAGCTCAAAAGCAAGATAACGGATTATCAAAGTCATCAGTCGTATATATATATAGATTAATAATTATAACGCCAAAGTTGAGGAAGGCAAGCCAAGCCACTTGGATATTTGAAGGATTTGTTATTAATTAGGCAAGCTTCCTTGTGAACTTTAGACGCTTTAAGCTGCAGTTTCAGTTTCACCAGAGACTCTAATTTCATCAGCTGGAATAACGTTAGCCTTCTCAACATCGTTGTTGGCAGTACCTTCAGCGACCGAGCCGTTCTTGGTTGCATCAAAAATTAAGACGAAAGGAATGATCCAGAAGTTGACCAAGTCCAAAATACCATAGAAGACAGCTTCGGAATCTGGTTGAATAACGTTACCACCTTCAGACAAAGCCCAAGAGACTGGGTACAACAAAGAGGTAACAGTCAAGAAGAGAAGGGAAATCTTGGTCCATAGACCCTTGGCAGAGGCTGGGCCAGACAATTGTCTCTTCAACAAGCGGAAAAGACCAAACAAGATAGAAACAGAGGCAAAAGTCCAGTAACCCCACTTGTAAGAGGTTGAGACAACGGCACCAATCAACAAGCTGACAACCATACCTTCCCATGCAATGACAGGAATGAAGATATTCTGAATGATAGGGCTCAAAGCCAAAGAACTCAAACCATTATGGGATTGAGCGTTCAGCTCATATAGGAACATGACACCAGGCCAAGCACAGAACCAGCCAAGGAAACGGGCATAGAACACTTGTCTCAAGTTGTCTCCAATCTCAATGTGGTTGAACTCAGTAGCAACACCGGCCCAACCCAAGTCAGAAGCTAGTGTGAAGTAAGCGTAGGCGGCACCTGCAGTGGTGATGAAAGGACCAATGTGAAGGTAGTGTTTGAACCAATTGTTCTTGTGCTCATAGAAGAACACGAAGAATCCATGGACTAAAACAGAAAATCCCAAGATGGAGAAGACAGCCCAAAGCCAGTCAGAGCCATGTTCAGTGATACTGATACCAACATTGGACCAGTTGGTTGTTGTTGCAGTGTTTTTATTGAAGAATTCAGTAGACATTTTGTTTTAATATGATTCCTAGAATGAAATATGCCTATATGTGAGGGGGTGAGTGATCTTTTATAGGCAAACACTCTGTTCTCTTTTCCCACTTGTAAGTGATCCCTTCTCAGAGCCCCCTATGGAAAATTCTGGATGTTCAGGAACAAATAATTATAACGTGATATTGTTACAGTCGACAAACATTCGATTTATCCTATGCTTCGATTTCTGAAAGACCTCAACACCTATTCCGCAATGCTCTTTCCCTCAGATCTTCACTGAGATCCTTGCCAACAATGCATTGATAAGGTAGTACTGTGAGGGGGTTCAACTGCTCTCATGCAACTCTGATAAGTGTCTCTTGAGTGAAGCTTACCACAGACATTGCGCTTCTTTGCCGGTGTCTGCGGAAGAGCAGTATCTTTGACGCCTTGCGGGCATTTGAGAAAAAATCACGCCAACTTCAGAAAATGAAAAATGTGCCAAACCTGACTGAGTCAAAAAACCGTTCTCATGGAGTGCATTAAGAGGTTTCAAGACCGGGTTAAATTTCCGAGAAGTGGTCACGCCAAAATTCGGCTTGTTCGGTAAGAAAGGATACGTGCCATTTCACATGGGTTGAAATTCTGGATCATCCCATCAACCAGGTTGATGTCGTCTTTGGCAAATATGTCATGTCTTTCTTGCTTGAACTTTCCAGATTGGGAGTATTTCCTAATTGGGACATTCGAGAGACATACACTACCCTCTACAAGGATTAATCTCATGTATAAACCATAAATCCTCATTTTCCATGCATATATACAAGACAACCAACAGATGTTTAGCATTAACCAGACAGAAGCACTTACTTTCTGTCAATTGGGAATGGCAGCTGCTTACCACCCTTCTCTTCCATCTCTTTCAAGAATCTTGCCTTCTTCAAATCGACAGTGTACTTTTCCTTAAAGTAGTGGACCCAACTCTTGACACAGTTGGCCTCGAATTCCTTTTCTTGAGCTGTGCAGTTCTTCTTCAACACCTCTTTGAACTTGTCATCAAGTGGATTGTCGACTTTGTTAGCCTCAAGACAATCTAGATACTTATCTCTGGCATCCCAACACAACTCTCTTTTGCTTCGGTTAGGAGCTGTCTGCTCTTTCTGGCTGGAGGAAAAAAGACCCATGATAGCGCTATAGTTTTCAAACGAATATCCAACAGAGCCAGTCCAGTTCTCAAACGCTTATAAGACACCTCAGAGCAAAATTGTTTTTGGAAATCGCCATCAAGAGTTTTCGCGGAAGATGCCCTCGGGAAGAAAAAATTGATAGTGAACATAGCGACATCACCAACGAAAGTTAAGAGCTCAAACACCTCAAATGTCTAACATCAGACTTCAGATTCGTCAAGCTGTTCCTGCTGTGGATCCAATAATTGCTGATTATGCCTTTGGTTATATCCAACATGTTCAACATGCCACAACTGACAGTGTCCTCTCGTCCCAACTCAATATTGATAAAGAGATCGAGTTCGTGTCCGAGCTTTTGAAGAATGCAGGAGGTGATCAAACAAAGATTACAAAATTGGCTGCGGAGTTGATTACAAGTCTATCGGAGGAACTGAAAGCCAACCAGGCCAAATTGGACCTAACTGGTGATACTTCCAAGCGATTATTGGATGTTAACCTGTTGAAAAAACATTCAAACAAGAGAAATATCAATTCCAGTTTAGCTATGTTAGGTGTCACAAGAGATATTGAACACACTGGTAGACATGTTGAATCCAAAGTTGATAAGAAAAAATTGGAGAAGGCTGAAAAGAAGATTGCCGCTAAGGTGGCTAAGAGGGCCAACAAGTTTGTTCAATATGAGGCTTCCAAGTTGATTAATGAGCAACAGGAGAAGGAGAACTACGACGAGTTCTTCTTGAAGATCAATCCTATCGAGTTTGGCTCTGGTGCTGGTAAATCCAAGGATATCAAAATTGACAACTTTGACTTGTACGTTGGTGATGGCCAGAGAATTTTGAGTGACACATCCCTCTCATTGTCTTATGGTCACAGGTATGGTTTGGTTGGTTCTAACGGTATTGGTAAGTCGACACTTTTGAGAGCCCTATCTAGAAGAGAGTTGAATGTTCCAAAGCATATTACCATTTTGCACGTTGAACAGGAGATCACTGGTGATGAAACACTTGCATTACAATCCGTTTTGGATGCCGATGTTTGGAGAAAATCCCTACTGAATGATCAGAAGAAGCATCATGCTAGAATGGACGAGATTGAACAATTGAGAACTGAATTTGACGAAGATTCCCTAGAGGTGAAGAAGTTGGATAATGAAAGAGATGATTTAGAAAGCCATTTACAAGAGATTGAGGAGAAGCTATACGAAATGGAATCAGATAAGGCTGAGTCAAGAGCTGCATCTATTTTGTTTGGTCTAGGTTTCACAAAGGCGTCACAACAAAAACCAACAAACTCTTTCTCCGGTGGTTGGAGAATGAGATTGTCCCTAGCAAGAGCCTTGTTTTGTAAGCCTGATTTGCTACTACTGGATGAACCTTCTAATATGTTGGATGTTCCTTCTATCACGTACTTGGCTAACTACTTACAAACATACCCATCCACAGTTCTGGTTGTTTCCCATGACCGTGCATTCCTGAATGAAGTTGCAACTGATATTATTCACCAACACTCCGAGAGGCTGGATTATTACAGAGGCCAGAACTTTGACGCATTCCACAGCACCAAAGAGGAGAGACGTAAGAATGAACAACGCGAGTACGAAAACCAGATGGCCTACAGAGAGCATTTACAACAGTTTATTGATAAGTTCAGATACAACGCTGCTAAGTCCTCGGAGGCTCAATCAAGAATCAAGAAACTGGAAAAGTTGCCTATCCTGCAACCACCTGAGGACGAGAAGAAGATTGTTTTCAAGTTCCCTGAGGTTGAGTCTTTGTCGCCTCCAATAATCCAGCTGAAAGACGTCTCCTTTGGTTACTCTCCTGATGACCTCTTACTGAACAAAGTCGAGTTGGATATCCAGATGGACTCTAGAATTGCTATTGTGGGTGCTAATGGTTGTGGTAAGACAACATTATTGAAGATTCTGATGGAAACATTAAGACCTTTGGAAGGTTACGTTTCGAGAAACTCGAGATTGAGAATTGGTTATTTTGCCCAGCATCACGTTGATTCGATGGATTTGACTACCTCTGCTGTCGACTGGATGTCCAAGACCTTCCCAGGTAAAACTGATGAAGAATACAGACGTCACTTGGGCTCCTTCGGTATTTCTGGTTCTCTTTCGTTACAGGAGATGTCCTTACTGTCTGGTGGTCAGAAGTCCAGAGTTGCGTTTGCCTCTTTGTGTCTAAATTCTCCTCATATCCTGATTATGGACGAACCTTCTAATCACTTGGATACATCGGGTATTGACGCCCTGAGTGATGCCTTGAAGAACTTCCAGGGTGGTGTCTTGATGGTTTCCCATGATGTTAATATTATTGACACCGTGTGTAATGAGATCTGGGTGAGTGAAAGGGGGTCAGTGTCGAAGTTCAATGGTAATATTTATGATTACAAGAAGTACATCTTGTCTGCTGCTGATGAATCTGGTGTTGTTAAGAAGCATTGAAAGGTTAGTCATCGGAATAAACACAAAGCAATTATCTCTGAGTGTGTACATCGATGATGTTCCCAGCTCAAGAAAAAGTTGGAGGTATTCATCACCGATACGGACACCACTGCAGGGATACACCACAGATTTAATGCAAGATCCGTAGGTCTGATCAATATTGAATCACTAAACAAACTCTTTAGCCAACTAGGTGAAGATGATGATGTATTACATTTCTTTTTAGTTGTTATTGTGACACTAGAGATCCCTTAGACATGTTCCAAAGAGTTGGATCTCACTCTGCTGCCTTTCTGGGTTATATGATAGAAGGACAACAACGAATTGGTTTGGCTCATCGTTATGGTTGTCCGTCAAAAGCGTTTCAGGAGTGCTGCCTCAGATCCTTAGGTAAGCGCGTTTGCGGTTTGGGGTAATCTTGGAAACAGCAGTTAAAGCCAAAATCATCCAGCAAAAAAGGAAAAACTGACTGGATCTGACCAGGGTCTGCAGAATTACGAAAGCTGCAAAAAAGTGTAAACAAAACAGAAATAACCACTAACAAAAAAAAAAAAATTGGTATGCCGTGGGTGTACTGGCTAGACTTTATATAGCTCTAAAAAGTGGTGGCATGTACATACCAGCTTCATTATTCACCAAGGCGTCTTGAAGAGTCTGATATTAGGTTCAGCCTCCATGATTTTCCTTGCTCAGATCTCAAACATAATCTCAAGAAGAGCCTCCCGCCATACCTAAAAGAGAATGGCGATGCACCCATTTTGGGAGAAAGATCCGCCAAATTTGGTTTTCACAAGCCAAATATGTTTGAGAGACGGACATGCATGATGCTATCTTAGTGCCGAAACGCACAATTTGAAACGCCAACTGTGGTGGTCTGTTGAGTATAAAAAGGACCCAAATACACCACAGCTGATTTGAGAGCGAACCTGTACACTTTTGTGCCCATCACATTTATTCGCTTAATATTAATAACAATGTTCAAGTCTACTCTTGCCCTTCTGTCTCTCGCTGCCTTGGCTCTTGCTGATTCCCAACCTTTCGGCCTCATTATCATCAGATCTGCTTCCCGCTATCAGAACAATCCAGTCAAGATCTCTAACGGTGTGATCTCTGCCACTGAGGGTGAAAACTGGTCAGAAGGTGTCATCACGGATGACGGTGAGGTGAAGTTGAGCGATGGCTCCTATGTTGTTATTGGTACTGACAAAATCACCATTGGTCCAGCTGGCTCTTCTCCATTCTCCATTCAGGATGGTCGTTTCCTATACAATGGTAATTCTGGTTTTGCCATTGCTGACAATGGTGATATCTCCTCGTCTGCTAACGGTGCTTACGTTTTGTCCGCCTGGACCCTGAGTGGCCAACCAGCTCCGGACTTCATTCCATCTGGTGCACACAAAAATGACACTAACACCACCACTTCTACTGCCCCACCGATTATTACTCAGACAACCAACGGTGGTTACTTGAGCGGTGCTGGGTTGGGTGCTGCTGCTTTTGCTGCTGGTGCTGCTTTGTTGATCTAAGTACTGGATCACACGGTGATGTTCCGGACCATGTATAATCACTCTTTTTAATTCTATGATTCCTTCCATTATCAGCATTTTGCTGACAGACGGCTTGAACACTATTTGAACGCGTGGAAACCCAGGCTTTCTACGTCTCTGTAGAAAGACTGTAGAAAGACTGAGTTTGACCCGAGATGGCTCAACTGGACTGCACGCTATCAATGTACGTTAACAGAGGACATTCCATTAAACAATGGAACCGAGGCAGTACTATCAGTATTGAGACTAAAGTGTCTGTCCTTAGCAATGTAAACTCAAAGCTCCAAATAAACGAACAACCTTCCGAATATTTTGTGCTTGATGAATAACACTAACACCTATCACCCCGCACAATGACGTAAAAGTTAAAAATACCCACATTTCCAAGAACCCCTCAAACAGTTGAGTGAAGTACCGGCAAGACGGGACGAGTAGATATTAATCTAGTCTTTAGAGGATACAAGGTCATTTCTTTAATAACCACCGTTCTGAATCGAGTGGCTCTTTTTTTTTATCGGGATGACTTCTTCTGTGCACTGCATAGAGTTATAATTGTACTGAAGCTCAGAAACAGTCCGCCAATCACCATCGTAGGTGCGTATTATACGCACAAACGCAACACAAATACAAACAGCCGAGGTATTAGTGACTAATGGAAAAAATGAGGTGTATTGCATATTGAATTCTTTGAGGCTCTGGCACACCGATATGTCCAAACAAGCACCTAACTGACCCAAGAGATATAGGTGATCAAATTAAGCGACAGGTTACCTTGTGCCAGCACACTCGCCACGCAAACATCAGCCACAAACTAACTGATTGCTGAACTTAATCCGATCAGTAGTTGGTTACCTGACAAACAACGTGCTGATGACAAGCTCCAAAGCTTCAAATCAATTGCGTAGAGATCTCTAGCTTCTAGATTATGAGTGTTGAAAAGTTTGACAAATAACTATATTTCAAAGCCTCTCATATTTCCTTCAGAGAGGTGGTTAGAGGTTTCTGACTTCTCTCCTTTTGATTATCTTAGCTGGTCCATCATAGTTGCTTTAAGCTTCAAACAGTGATGGTCCCTTTCTTCTCTATAGAATCTATTTTGGATGCATGATGCTGCATGCATTAAGAATCCACTAAAGCACTTATAGGAATCGGGAGATTTCTCGAAATAAAAAATCTTGTAAAAAGCAAACGGCTCTTATTTCTTTTCGATATCAACTTTCAAAGCTCCCACTCCAATCGCTAACACAATGCTTTTCCCAGTTACTCTTCTATCTCTTGCTGCATACGTTCTAGCTGACTCAGAGAGCTTTGGCCTAGTCGTCATTAGATCTGGTTCCCAGTACCAATATGCTGGTATCAGAGTTGTCGATGGAACGCTCTCTATCACCAAGACTGACACTGATAATGACTTCTTGAGCGCCGTGATCACTGACGATGGTGACCTTAAACTGGAGAATGGTGATTACGTTGAGGTAAGGGACTCTGTCTTTGTTGTTCCTGGCGAGGGCTCAGCTCCTTTTGCTATCAAGGATGGCTACTTGACTTTCCAGGGTTCCGCTGGCTTTGCCATCGAAAGCGACGGCTCTGTTGTTCTTGCTAATGGTGATACTCCTGTTGCTTTGGCCCCATTTACTCTATCTGGACAAAGAGCTGCAGATTTCTCCCCATCAGGCACCGGAAACTCCACTCTATCATCAGGCACTGGAAACTCCACTCTATCATCCAGCGGATCTTCATCCTCCTCCTCCGCAGCTCCATCGTCATTTTCAGGATCTTCTACCACTATAGCATCATCTTCTGCTAGCAGCACTTCAGCTTCAACTTCAGCACCCGCGTCTATATCGGGGGCTCCAACTTCCAATGTCACCACCTCTTCCGCTTCCACTGCTAATGGTGCCAACGCGGCTAGAGACTTGACATATGGTATTGTCTTCGCTGCTGGTGCAGCTTTGTTGTTCTAGGTGTGGATCATAGATCGTTAATACGACAATAAGGTAAAGATTATAATGTACAATTAATAGTGACAGAGTTGGATTTAACTGTACATATACGGGAGTATAAGAATAGGGCCTTAGGACACAAGTGTCTATCTTAGGTTTATATAATGTAATTTACCTTGGTGCACGGTACAAGGGCCATGCAATAAAGTGCAAGTCGCCCTTGAACTGAAAGAGGCGGATAGAAAGAGTTCTATGTAACTCAAAGCTTAAAGGGATTCTGGTTGATTTCGGTCATCAGAGTTCCAAAATCTTTGATAATATTGAGGAAACAAGACGTAAAACAATGCAGAATTGGGTCCTCACCTACACTTTTTGAGGGTTACAAGCTATATGAGCACACATCAGGTATGCGCGGTATCTGTTGGAATTTATTAGCCCGTCAATTGGAACAGTATATTGAGAAACATTTTTTGGGAAATCAATCCTAAGTCGGTCCCACAGTTCATTTGACAGTTACTGTATATCCATTAATCTGGGAATGTAATTATTGCGCAATGTGGGGACCTCTGTCAAAAACATCACACAGGTACGACATCCAATTTAAAGTTCAAGAAAAGCCAGGATTTTTGTAAAGTCTCAAAATATTTAAATTCTAATGTAGTCTATTTCAACATTTGCGTTTCCTGGAGCCTTCGTTGCTACACCTTTGGATTTCAATCTGTGCTGTGCAGAGGTAAAACGCCGTCTTCCCGTTCCAGATAAGCAATCTCAGTGCCCTTGAACATCTTGTTGAAAATCACGTAGCTAATAAAACATCCAATGGAGGCTCCTACACCAATGTCATAGAAATCGTGTCTATAGTCCTGGATTCGTGTCAAGGCAACAAAGATGGCCAGAAGATCAGGAATGAAACATAAGACATGTGTGCTTATTTCCAAACCGGAATTGCTCAATAGCCACAGGCTCAAGTAGTTCAGTCCTGCAAAACTTAAGGCAGAATGGCCCGAAGGATGAGACCTCAAACCTTCATAGATTTCCTCTTCAAGACCTGTGCAGACATCTATGCCAAATAACAGAACCTTGCCAATCTTCTTTGGATCACTTTGATTCATTTGCTGTTCCACCTTGACCCAATTTGGCTTACATCGAGCCACAAAATCTGGCCTTGGTTTACCAATCAGGTTCTTTAGAACTAAGATAATGAATGTTGTCAGCACAACAGAGTACACCAACCCAAATAAACTCACAAACGAGTATTTGATATTCTGTCGCTTGAGAATAAAATGAATGCAAAGAATAATTGCTGGAAGAACTGCAGCAATAGTAAGACACTTTAAGTCAGATATCTGATCACTGTGATAACTGTGATTGATTCTGGGATCAAAGAGATTAATCTCTGGTATGTTTGGAGTTGCGCGCTGCCCAAAAGGGGTGTATAAGATCATGAGACCCACAACTAGCGCATCAAGTGCAAATTTGGATAAGAACTTAACTGACAGTTGGGTCATTGGTTATTGGATGTCGCTAGCAGTTTATGCTAATCAGTGAAGAACGAATCACTTCTTTCTGTGATGAATTTAAGTGAGCTCCGGTCGTAAGCTTTGAATTCCGAGGTCAATATACTACTATGGCTTTATCAAACAAGACATTTTTTGGTATTTTGTGGGGTTCT
This sequence comes from Barnettozyma populi, assembly GCA_003706705.3. NCBI lineage: Eukaryota > Fungi > Ascomycota > Saccharomycetes > Phaffomycetales > Phaffomycetaceae > Barnettozyma > Barnettozyma populi. The sequence goes on from PPLZ03000018.1 coordinate 100,392, forward strand.
TGAATTCTATTCAATCTATAACGGGGTGTATAATCATATACAGTGCATAAAATCGTCCATCATAAAGGTGGAGGGGAACCAAACCCTCTTGAAGGATAAGAAGAAAAATCAAAGGAAAAAAATCAAGTGTCAATAAATCAGCCTTTCATAGAGTTAACAGTTCTCTAAATAACTTCTCGAAGATCTTAACATGGAATGAATCAGATTTATAAGTGGCGAGTTCCAAGGTGTCTAAGTTGCCATTAACGGCTAATCCATGGGGGGTGTAACTATCATGATTGATTACACCATCTTGATTGTAGTTGACCACAGCACACAACCAGATTCTGGTTTTGTAAATCTTGAATAGCTCCTTGATTAGTGATCTGAAGTCTAATCTTTTGTTTGAACGGTAGTAGAATGTCAGCTTCTTCTGATCAAATTGGTACTCAGAGTTCAAAACTTCAAGTGACTGTTTTAAATCTGCATTCTGGTTAATCTTCAGGACAGCTGTTTTGTAAGACTTGATCTCTTCAACGAGCTTAAACTTCAGATTGAAAACCTCTTGAGGAGTCGCAAACCTTAAGATTTGCTTAGATGGAATTTGGAACTGAGTTTCTTCGTCAAGGATACCATTCCCAGAGAGTAAGTCCTCCACGGTATTGCTCATCCCATTCAAATCAATAGATCCACTTGGTGAGTTTCCATTGTGCAGCTTCTCAGAGTAACTGATGGCTCGTGCATGCTGCTTCTTCTTCAAATAATTGATTAAAATAGCCATTTCCAAATTCAAGTGGCCATCCAAAACATAGACCAAATCCTTACCTCTATCACCATCGCATATAACGACATCGTTAGATTGGATTTTTAAATTGGAGTTCAATGGAGTGGACAGCACCTCAAACTTACCTGATTTAGTCAAGACCAAGACAAGTGGTTTCATTAAGTTGAACAGGTTGTTAAGTTTTTTGAGGTTGATAATGATTTTGTTGATCACTTCATTAGACTTAACATTTTGCTGCAAGAAGGAATAAAGTACTGCAGCTTCATCAACGGAGAAGTAAATCTTAGTCGTCCCATATACCTGCTGTAGCGCTGGGGAAGTAACAATACCACCATTTTGCAATAGTAGCCCATTGTCCAATTCAACAGTGTTCACATGATTCCCGTTAAGGGTGTTTGGTAATGCTTGAGCTTGCTGCTGCTGTTGAGCGAAACCATTAGTTCCAGTTGTGTGCTGAAACTGGGACTGAATTTGAATAGATGGTCTTCTGGACCTGAAATTCATCATGTTGTTATTGAATTGATGATTATTCTGAAATGCGATTTGTTCTAACGAGGTTGCATGTTGATTACCATTGGAAATGTTATTCTGAGCCAACTCAGCAGCAAATGAAGGTCTCCTAGACTGGATGTTAGACAACCCACCTTGCAGCTCTAGCGGTAAGTTGAAGTCAGCTTGATATGAAGACTCGTAGTTGAAGACAGGAAATGGCTGTAACTGCTGTTGGTTTGGATGGTAACTCTTCATTCCCTGATATGTGTACTGATATGTCTGCTGTGGTTGGTGTTGTGACTGTGGCTGTTGTCCCAAGTTCTGCAGAAAGTTGTTGTAGTTTGATGAGGAGGACAGGTTGTTCAGTTTGTTGATTAGCAAGTCGGGTGATAGCTCTCCTTGAGGACTAAGGCTCTTGTCGTCCTGCTGTTGGTGGTTCAGACCAGTTGCATCATTCCAAATGTTGAACTGGTTCATCATTGTTGTGGGGCAAAAGACTGAAACAGATGACAGTTCACACCAAGCGAAGCAGAAGCGGGATGGTACGGGTTTATAACAGGTGCTGGTGATCAGGCTTGTAGAATACCCGGTATCTGTTTTTCCAGATGAGTTGAAAAGAGTGCAGTGGTTAAGAAGAGAGTGGGGTTAGAGGAAATTTCTCTTTGTACTTGTTGAATCACGATAGTCACTGTTTTTTTTTGTCTCGAGAGCAAAAAAATTGAGGAAAAAGAAAGAGCAAAAATCCGGGGAAGTTCGTTGGGGTAAAAAGGAAAAAGACCCAGAAAACAGGCGATATGAGATGTGCCCTTACGATATTTCGATATTTGTCAAAGATATAACATTCCTCTTCGGAGCTCCGAGATCGCGAATTGGTGGGAGGGGCGACCTGGGGGTTGCTACGAACAGAACCCTCGGAAGTTGAATGTTTGAACTGGGTTTTCAAAATTATTGCAAATACCGTACTAGATTTGATACTTCTTGCCACCCAATCATCATAATGTCTGACACCGAGCAAGAAGTTAAACCAAATCTACAAGAAGATGTCAAGCCAGATATCAAGCCAGGTGAGAGTCACATCAACCTAAAGGTCAGTGATGGTTCGAATGAGGTATTTTTCAAGATCAAGCGATCCACTCCATTGAAGAGATTGATGGAGGCCTTTGCTAAGAGACAAGGTAAGGCCCAAAACAGTTTGAGATTCTTGCATGAGGGTACCAGAGTTAACCCTGAAGATACCCCAGAAGACTTGGACATGGAGGAGAACGATGTCATTGAAGCACACCAAGAACAAGTAAGTCTATTTTTTATACACCTGATCACTATTATACTAACGCGTCCAACAGATCGGTGGTTGTTAGGAAGCCCTGACCCTTTACATAATGCTATAAATGAAATCACGTGAAAACAGATGTAGCTGCATGTGACTGTCGCGTCGAATTTTCTCCTGGCAAGAAAACGGCGCGTTTTTGGGAAATCGGCAGGGGCTCTTAGAGGAGCATGCATTGAGACGCGTCTCGGTAGACCAATCACCTTTTGAAAACTACCGTCAGGTACATATTTAATCCCCTTTTGGTATTACGCGTCGCCCAGAAAGGGAATGCTAATTAGCTACAGAACAGAGAAAAAAATAGTTGTGAGGTCAAACACACCTTCTTTCAAAACCAGATACCAACTACTGCCATTCATTTTACATACCGACGCTGAATATGTCTTATCACTCTAGACAACCGTCCATTGCTTCCTCACTTCTGTCATCTACGACATTCAATACGGGGGCCAACATCAACAAGATTGGACCTTGGAAGCTAGGGAAGACCTTGGGACAAGGCTCAACTGGTCGTGTTTTATTGGCAGAACATCAGTCCACAGGCCAGAAAGCTGCTGTTAAAGTCGTCTCCAAGTCAGCGTTGAACTCTATGGATTCTTCTCACGATGATAGGGGTAGAGATGCTGCTGGTTTAGCATACGGAATCGAGAGAGAGATCATCATCATGAAGCTCTTGAACCACCCAAATGTATTAAGACTTTATGACGTGTGGGAAACCTCCAAGTCTCTATACCTCATTTTGGAATATGTTGAGGGTGGTGAGCTGTTCGATCTTCTTGTGGAACAAGGACCACTACCTGAAGTGAACGCTGTCAAATTTTTCAGACAGATCATCATGGGTACTTCATACTGTCACGCTTTAGGGATCTGCCACAGAGATCTGAAACCAGAAAATCTACTTCTTGATGCTGACTTGAATGTGAAACTTGCTGATTTCGGTATGGCTGCACTTGAGAACAATGATAGATTGTTGGAGACATCATGCGGTTCTCCTCACTATGCTGCTCCAGAGATTGTCAGCGGTAAGAGCTACCATGGCTTTGAGAGTGATGTCTGGTCTTGTGGAGTTATTCTCTTTGCTTTATTGACAGGAAGATTGCCATTCGATGATGAGAACATCCGCAACTTGTTATTGAAGGTTCAGAATGGGAACTTCGAAATGCCAATGGAACTTTCTATTGAAGCCAAAGATTTGATTTCACAAATGTTACAAGTTGATACAAAGAAGAGAATTAGAACACATGATATTTTGAGCCACCCATTGCTGTTGAAGTACACGATCAATCAGAAAGATCAAGAAGTCCTGAATGACTTACCTTCACCAAACTCTTATATGAACAATATTCAAAACGAATCTGAGATCGACGAACAGATCCTATCCAACCTAATCACATTGTACCATGGAAGATCGAAGCAACAGATTATTGAGAATCTATTAGTCAAGGAGTCAACCACTGAGAAGATTTTCTATTTCCTGCTTCTAAGGTACAGACACAACCAATCCAACTCCTCATTGATGAGATCCTTCTCTATTGCCAAATCCATCAACAACAACAAATCCCAATCCTTTTCCACTACCACTTCTGCATCCACACCTAAAAAGAACAGACGATCTGTCATTTCAGTGTCATCCTCTCACAGAAAGTCCGTTTCTTTCCAAAGATCCCCATACAAATCACCACGGAGATCTCTGATTGAATCTGGGGCACAACAACCTCCTGTTCCAAGAAACTTGTTTGATGACTTTAAGCAACAGCAACAGACTTCGAACTCACCATCTCCAAAGAAAGGAGCAACGAAATCTTCTTCAAGGCTATCACTGGTTGGTGGTGTTTCAAAGACGAACAACAGAAAGTCACTTCGTCAATCCTACTTAGGCGGTAGCAAAAGAAACTCTATTTCAACCAAACTGATCTCATTATACTCCCAACTGGCGAAGGATAATGAAGAGAATTTCATAAATCATGAGGCTAAGAGAACGTCTTTGGATTTTGCCACGTTATGTGATGATATCTTTGATTATGAAGAGAGAGAAAAAGCCAGAAAGGAGGAATTGAAGAAATTGAGAGAAGAGCAGCTTGCGAGAGAACAGGAGCAGAGAGAAAAGGAACTGAAGGACCAACAAGAGAGAGAGAGAGAAGGAAGAGTTCAACTCGAAGAGGAACGCAAACACAAGAAAGAACAAGAAATTGCGAAGAAGAAGGCTGAATTGGCAAAGTTGATGGATGAGATGAACAATGGTGATATGACTGATGAGGTTGCTGCGACTGTTGCCGAAATTCAAAAAGGACAAGAAGAATTTGATGATCTGGCCAACAACCTCCAAAACTCCAAGATACGCGCTTCATCTAACCCAGTTGAAACTTCTGTGAAATCCACTGACTTTTTAGACTCCCTTGAAATCAGCAAGATCAAGAAGCGTGCTATTACAAATCCAGTTAGACCTAAATCTAGATTGGATCCAGGTTTGAACTTCTCGGAAACAAGGGTAAGTGATCCAAAGGTCGCATATGAGGCCAATGATATCGTGACTGAAGCTATTAGAAGATCCCGTTTCCTTGGCTCAAAGTTTGATTTGAGTCTGAAGAGACAATCTGTAAGTCTTTCCAAGCAACGAGTTTCTGAGAACTTCATTGATGAAAGAAGAACATCCAGAATTGTGAGTGCCGGTGTCGATGAGTCTGTTGATGACGTCTATGATGGACCAAGGACGCTGGCTGATGTCAAGATCCCACAAGTCACGAGAAAGTCAAGGTTATACTCCAACTCTAACAAGAGGTTGTCAGTTCTGTCCATATACTCCACCAGAGAGTCTTTCACTGATCTTTCGTCCAAGTTGAATCGACATGAAGACGAGCCCAAGCAATACAGACAATCTCGTTTATCCCAGATGCACGCTCCTATCTCCATGATCCCAGAAGAGGACGGATCGACAAGCCAAAATGGGTTGCGATTAAGCTATGCAGACCGTCTCATCGCTATTAATACCAACCTTGACTTTGATCTTGCTACTCAGGATGTTGATGCTGGTAATGTGGATGAGGTAGGCGTGAACCCTATTGTTGCTGAACTGAACGATGACTCTAAGAAGAACATTGAACTTCCTGAATTGCCAGATCACTTGGATGTTCCAAAGAGAACCCAATCTCAGAGAAAACCTGTTTCAATTCATCAGGATCCATCGAAGCCAAGACCTGTCTCAAAGATTGAGGATGATGAAGCCAATGTATTGCCAAAGCATCCAAAGGATGATTCTGTGAAGCAGAACAACTCCATTTCTACCACTAAGGTAACCAAAATTTCTCCCCTAAACGACTCTACCAACAAGAGAACTGCTAGTGGAAACTCATTCTTCAGAAAATGGTCCACCTCTTCAACTGGCTCTACCGATCCCCAAGAGAAGCAATCTTCATTTTTCAGAATGTTTTCCAGCAGTGGGGTTCTTGAGGGAAAGACTTTGAATACTGTCTACGAACCTGTGGAGATGCACCAGACCTTGAAGAGGCTGCTGGTTTCCTGGAAGGACTATGGATTGAAGAACGTCGTGTCCTCCGACAAGGACCTGACGATTGAGGGTGACATTTCAAAGGCCAATATTTTTGGCTTGAATTCTACTAAGTTCAAACTGGAGATTTCGAAGTTAGGTAAGAAGGGAAGTTCTATTAAGTTCCTAAAGACTAAGGGCTCAAAGAAGGGCCTTAAAATGTTAGAAAACGAGATTGAGAGAATCTTGAGCAGGGAAAATGTGTTGGCCTTTGTCAACTGATGTGTTTTAATGTGGTAACGGAAATGCTTTTGTATATTAATTAGAGACTATAGTTTTTCAAAATATCCTACCATCAACACTTACCTTTCCGCACCTCTATTATTATACACGTATGCAGTCATTAGAAGATCCCCCAAGCGTCTTCACATCCATGACAGAATTTGGAACAAGCAACAGATGCACTCAATGGGTAGTCACTAAGACCAATCTTTTCATCAACAAACTCATCTGCAAAATTGTCCTTACCCCTAGCCATAGCACCAACGAATACGCAAATACTCTCATCTTCATCCAGCTTCTCCACATAATCTTGGACACGGGTCAACTTGGCATCAAATGACAATGTAATTTTCTTGCATTTTGGAGGGAGGTGGTCTGTTATTGGGTTCTTAATTACTTTCAGCAGGCGCTCTTCGGAGTTAACAGATCTGATACTGAGCTTATGAAGAAGTTGAACCATAAGGCCGGAAAATCTCTTGAATGTTCGCGGGATACGAACACTTGGATTCACTTCGATGAGGACTCCTCTGGCGGTTTGAATATACACCTGGAGTTTACCTGCCTTGTTTATGGGAGAGTCTAGTAATGTAAGGAGACACTGGTGTGTAATATCAGGACGTGCCTCTGATATATCACGACCCATTTTCTTGAGTAGACCTTGGTGGTCATCACAGTTGAGCAAGGCGTACTTGTCTTGATGGGAACCATGTCCAGAGGAGATCTTATGGGTTTCAAGACAGGCGGCGGACAGAACAACAATTAGCCTCTGGGTATCCTTGTCTCTAGACGACACTGGTTTAGGTTGCTGAGGAACAAGGGACACTGGAAGGGCTTCTTTTGCCATTTTGTGATTCTCAACGTTGTGGTGCATTCTGTAGGCATTTTGGGCCTCGAAATTTTTACCTTGAATTTTTTTTTCCCTAGGCATCGCACCCAGGATCGAAGAAATTCGCGCAAAGATCAACAAAGAAATCTGAAAAAGTAGACCAGCATTTGAATGTACTCAATCACAAGAAGAAAACCTTGATGCAAATGCCATGGGAGATAGTGACTTCAGTGATGATGAATTTGACAATGAGATTCTGGCGTTGACATTTAGACCTAGAGAATCGACGATTGCTACTCAGTTGGATACTCAAGGAGAAGAAGAAAATGTGTCACTAAAAGGGACACCAGCACCAACACAGGCCCAACGAGAGTTACAGTTTCAGGGTGAAATCGCAATTCTGAGGTCTAAGCTGTTAGAGCTAGAGAAGCAACACGCTCATGAGCGGGAACAATTATTATCCAGACACAAGTTTGCAGAGAATGCTCACGGTTCTAGAGTGCAAGCATTGGAGGCTACTGTGAAGCGACTTGAGGACGAACAAAAGTTCCTCAATAGAGAGTTGAAGAATGTCAGCAGGAAACGCAGAAAGACATTAGAGCCTGAACAAGAGCTTCGACCACCAACTCCTTCGGCTCCTACTCTGAATACTACACCAAGTGGAAGTACCGTCTCTAATGTCACTCCAACTTTAAGATTTGCACAACCTCCTTCAAATGCAGACAAGATTGCATTTATTGATAACCTGAAGGGAGTAAACGTCGGTGTGAGAAGGAGTACAATGGAGTTTCTGGACAGAATTGTGTTGGTGACAGATTTTGAACATGGGGGATTCTTCATACCCGCTGGCGAGCCAATATCCCACCATCTTATCCGGTTTCTTGAAGCTTTCAAATTGGTGCTGAGACTAGATGAACTGACCACCGCCTTTGCGACCCTTTTAATGGCCATGGTCGAGTTTATGTTTCAGCAGAAGAATGACCGATTGCTTTTGCCGGCACCATTTCTGCTATCTTTACTATTCAGTTGCATCAACTATAGACCGAGTGCAGTAACCAAGGAATTGACCATTAAAACATTGACATTCTGCTTTGCAATACTGCAGAAGCTCAATCATATTCTCAAGTCGAAAGAAGTTTTGAGTGAGCTGCATGAACGCCATGAGAAGCTAAGGATCAAGGTAATCCACATTGACGTGATTCATAAACTTTGTTTTCTATTCTCCTTAGAAACTGTTGAGAATCTCATCCGCAACATCTCACATCAAGAGGATTTTGAGTTCACAAGGAAGTTGGTAAAAAGCTTTGAATCTCAGTTGATACCGCTGATCCAGTTGATATTCTCCCCAAACTCGTGCGTTGAGCTTATTTTGATTGTTGTCAACATTATTAACTGCCTGTTTTCAGCATATGAAGATGACTTGTCAAAGTTTTATCTTTTGGACTCTAGTATCCTTGATAAACTACTGAAGTTTTTACTCAATCCACCACAAGCAGTAGAAGAAGCAAAAGGCTGGTCCCTCACTGGATTGGGTAAGATACTTGGCGATGATCAAGATAATGAATCTATTGAACAGCTCATCAATTGGGAAACAACAGAGAACAAGTACCCAAGAGTTGTCTACCCTGTTTCGACTTATGACATACCCAAGCTCCTGAACAAGCACGAGTTACAAACCCTTCATCTCAGTTTTCAGATCTTAATGATCATCGAGAAGCTGATTCTAGCGCTTGAAAATAGACTGACAGATACTTTCAAAGTGAGCGATTTAACTTTTTTGAAACCCATCTTTACAGCCATTGCTAGACAACAGCAGCTTAACATCTTGAGACCTAGAACAAACCTAACACACCTCAGGACGAAATGCATTGCTAAGCTAATCAGAGTCTTTGACCTCTACTGGGGCTCTGTGCAAACTCTGCCTTCTACACAATCACTTTCACAAGCTGATGATTCCATGCAGATGACTGCGTTTATACCCAAAGAGATTACTCGGATAGCTTTCGTTACACTACTAAGGGTTGCATCGAGCAACAGAGACGCGTCACAGCAGGCTATGGCATTCCTATCCAAGATAAGAGCAATTCCTAAGCATCGCCGCACAGTTGTGTTTAATGGATTTGCTGAGAATAGAGCTCGTGAGATTGGCCATGTCAATACTAATGACAGAGAGTTAAGTTTGGAAGAGTTGATCAGTTGTGAGATCGGTTACAGTAACGGTGTTGAATTCGCTTATGACGATGATGTTGTGCAGTTATCTGCGGACTTACTGGCTAAGATGATCACACCAGATGAGGCTGAGTCGCTGTATGGAGATATGTCACATCTTATGGATATTGAATGAGAGCCTGTGGACAAGCATGCATTAATCCTTTTGAATATATGAACGCAAGAGATCTAGGTATCAAGAGTGGTCTCTTTCAGTTGCTTACCCCATATATGAAGTTCATACTACAGTAAAGCTATAATATACAGATCCTCTATTACAAAACAGCCTTAGATTAATGATATACGTTAATAAAACCCCTCTATTTAAGCGGATTGTGGCTTGGCAACACCAGTTTGGAAGTTGTTCTTAGCTCTTCTTGGAAGGTTCTTCAAGTATTGTTGACGACCAGTACCGGTAGTTCTTCTTCTCTTGGCCTTCAAAGCCCAGTTGTGAGATCTGATCTTGGCAGCTGGGTAACCACAGGCAGAGCAGGTCTTCTTTTGGATGTGGAAGGAACGACGACCACATCTGTTACACAAAGTGTGGGACTTGTTGTGACGTTTACCGAAAGATGGAGTACCCTCTGTAGTCTTTTGTTAGTATCTAACCTTCTGATTACAAAGGAATGAGCATGTAACGCAGTATTGGTGAGAAGTCCTTGCATTCGATCATTTGTTGTGTATGTGTAGCTGGAGACTTTACCAAATGTCAATAAACTAGGTTCACTGGTGGTTTCTAACAACCCAAAGCGCATATGTGGAGTCAAGACTTCATTGGTGGCATTTTGTTATTGTTAACTCCTGCTGCAAGATGTGGAGATACTATTTGTCTTTGTTCTTAACATTGTGATTAACATCAATCTTGAAGTCACGGATCTTGTGGAACTGAAAATCTCAATATGACTTCATTGAAATACTCTGCTATGTTGAAACTTCTTCAGCTGGGCTGAGCCTCTCAGAAATGTGCGTTATTTCATTCGGTAAGTGTACTTACTACTCATGTTGGACTATAGTTTGATGTGTGTAGGTATTTTTAAAGAGTGAGTTCGACCTTTTCAATTTTTTACAAAGTTTCAGCGACAGGGTGACAACAACAAAAACCCGCGAAAATTCCTGTTTCGGATCAGACTCTACAAAATTTCCAACAGATGTCTGGGTGTATTACCACCCATATCATAGCCCTGAATACAGTCATGTGATGGCCTTTGGGCCCTGGCACGCGAAGTAATTTGTCCTTTTGAATTCTACGCGTTATGTCTAAAAAGTAAACAAATCAATTCCACGCCTCTCAAATTTTGAAAAGATTACCGAGTTTACAGTTCAAGACACCTTAGCGATTGAAGCAACAGAAGAAGCAATGTCAGCTCTGTTTCCACCATCCTCTCCTTTCAGGGAACCAACTGAGATTGACGATTTTGACCCGTTTGCTGCCAACCAAGTAACCATCAAACCAACTGACGCGATTAAGAAGCTCGTGATTAAGTCACCTTTTGCCTCCAAAAATGGTGCATCGAAGTCTCAGACTTTCCAATATCCAACTCCTAATCCTTCCTCAACCACTGGTGCTCGCTCATCGTCTCCAGTGAGACAGGATTTCTCCCTACCCTTGAGTGATGCGGGTGACAGCTCTCCAAACATTAGGAAGGAATCCACCCAATTAAGTGAATCAATCATTCAGTACTCAGATCCTTTGGGTCAGTCCTTGAGGGTGAAACTGTATGCCAACCAATCAATAAAGCTCGGTAGATCCTCACGTTGTGACTACTTTATCAAGTCAAAGTACGCTAGCCGTGATCACTTGAAAGTCAAGTACAGCAATGCGTCCAATGAGTTGTCTGTTCTCTGTAGGGGATACAACGGTGTTACCATTGAGTTGGGTGAGAAATACTACGGTTACATCAAGCAAGTGGATGAGAACTTGTACCGGTTTGTGAGAAAGGACAAGGAGAGGGTCAAGAACGATGAAGAAGCTTACACAGAATTCACTGTGTTCAAAAACGAACAGATCGTCTTGCCATACGACGATAAAATCACTTTTGACATTAAGGGATTCAAGATCTTGTTGGATGTGATGGATGATCTATCTGAAACTGAGGACGAATTGCCTGCTATAAGAAGAGAGCTCCAATCCTCGGAGTTGTCTTCGCTACCTGAAATCGAAAAGGAGGAGCAAGAGGATCAATGTATTTCAGCTGAGCTAGAGCCTATTGAGCGCATTGAAACAGTGGCTTTGCCAAAACCTGTTGTAACCTCATGGGAGCCAGTGCTACCAGTATCTCAACCAGAGCTAACAGAACAGACCAATGAGTCCGTACTTGCCTCAGTTGCACAACCAGAACTTAGAATACCACTTGCTGTTAAGTCTGAGTCTTCTTTGAACCAGAAAGGTCACTCAAATCAACGTCGTCGTAAGGCAGAACCTGGGCTGTCTCCACAAAAGAAGAAGATTGACTTCAATTTGACCAGGACCACCAAAAAGTACATCAATCCAAGGGACAAGATCCAGAACATGAATATCAAAGAAATCTTAGCTGAAGTAAGTGCAGACCATGACATTGAGAGCATTAAGAACGTTCTAATCAACCATCTCGCCTTCTCTAGATTGTCCCAAACTCCACTAAAGCAACTTCAAACAGTCAGTCAGTCCGTTCAGGTGTTAAGCAGATATCAACTTCGTGCTGTTCTGGCATCGATCGAGAGTATTGGAACCATCTACAGACATGGTAAGGATGCTGCTGGTAAGCCACTTGAGGAGGAATACTACTATGATGTTGAGAATGATAATGATTTGGACAGAACCAAGCTGGTGGCGTCTATCAAAGGTTCAAGCGGATTGAGAAACTGCAGAAAGACACATAAGCAGTACTTCTGGAAGAAGCCAGTGACAAAGAAGTGAACACTGAGAGTCATATCTTGTAGAGTAGCTCATAAATAACACAAAGAATAATTTTAAGAATAGGCATTCATTCGCTGTAATGGGCGCGCCTCCGGAATATTCAGGAAAGAGCAGTAAGCGACCTGCTGTCTGAAAGTGCCCCGGATTCTTGCGCATCTCAAAAAAAGAGCAGACCACCCCACACAAAAAAGTATAAATATTGCCCTAGATTTTGCTTTCCAACTTGCTCAGACCAACAACTCTAAAGAAATAAACATACAAACAATCGAAACAATGTGTCAAACAGCTATCTGCGGTCTCTGCAGTGAGTACCCAAGCAAAGTCTTTGTACAGAAATGAACACATACTTACAGATACTTATAGACCATAAGAGTTGGACTGGTTGTGGTCAACATATCGCGTCTGTCATGGACAATACTGATCCAAAGTACTGGTACGTCTATTATTGAGTATATGATATTATCGGTTGATTTGACATACTAACAAGTGCCCCAGGTGCAAGTGCAAGCATGTCATCACTGACAACACTGACCAAAAGTATCCACCAAAGGCCGGTACTGGTCACCCATCCCTCTAGAGCAGACACAGAAAATGATATACAATTTCGGCTTGATGAGGAGAAGCTCAAACTCTGACTCTTCTCTGGCTTGCTATGGATGAGTGGGTTTTAGTAGTGTTGGTGAGGTTGATGACGGGTCTTGTTTTCAGCTTTTGGGTGGGGTGAGAGAAGCATTGGTGCGAGATTTGCAGAACAAACAAGCATCGAATCACTTTTTTTTTGCATTGTGCTGCTACGTTTGCTGAAGAAGTCTTGTTATGATATAACGATACAACGTACAGCTCAGGGTATATACAGTCTTACATTTTGATCAGTAGAGGTTATAATGGGGCTCTGTTCTTAAACCCGCGATCGCGCACGGAGTTTGATAAGCACCAGCGCTGAGCATTTCACTTTCAAAAGTTAAAGTCTTAGTACCCGTTGCTGTTGATAATCGTACACTCTGTTAGATAATATATCACTATCGAACAGCTTACAAGCCCACAATTGAGTCTTTTGTAACAGTAGCTTTTCACTATCAGATGTTTTTGACACGCCGCTAAGACACGGGTCACTTGTGGTGCATTTTTCGAAGTTTACCCAGATGTTTCGTTTCATCTCTCAAAACATGAAACGTCGCCAACTTACTCAACGAATACAGCTCAAACCAACTCGACACAAACTACCAGCATCAAGTTCATGCACAAAGATGTCGTTATAAATCTTGACAAGGGAGCGTTTTCCCTTTGCATGGGCATTGCTCTAGCTAAGAAACAGGGATTTTAATGACCAAACCATACCTGTCATTGCGCGACAGGCTCTCACAAGTATGGATAAACAAGTACACCATACTCCTTGTCCTAATTGCACTCAAGTTGGTGCTTTTCCATCAATCACTTGAAAATTCACTAAAAATGGTTCAGAAGTTCACTTTAAGCTCATGTCCAGCTGTTGATTCTTACGCTTCCAGCTCGATGTCTATCCCACATTACCTCTCCAGATCCGCAAACTTCATAATTCTCAAATCTATTGAGGAGTTGAACGAGAAGACCACCGCCACCTTGGAAATGATGTTGACCGGATCAGAGAATTTGATTGTTTTTGCAATTGATCTGATCATTGGGACATATGCCTGTGTCTTAGTGTCTACCGTTGATGGTGCTGTCGACGTGGCTGTGAATTCCACACAACACATTATTGGGTGGGTTAATAACACGTTGGGAGAGATCACTGATGACATCGATTCTGGACTGAATGATTTGTCCAAGATGTTGAATAAGGTTGTGGGTGCTGCAGAGAAGGTGAAGGATCTATTTACTGATGAAGATGAAGAAGATGGAACTACCAGTTCCTTCAATAAAGTGAATTTGACTATCTCTGGCCTTAGAAATCTTCAGATTCCAGGAAGTATCAATAACAAGCTGGAGAAACTAAAAGACAGTACTCCAAACTTCGATCAAGTGAAGAATCATACAGAGGCCTTGATCAGAACACCGTTTGAACTTGTGAGGAAACAAGTGGGTAATACTACATTTATCGCAGATGATGAGAGCAACCAGATGTACGTTCCTCCCTTAATAGATTCCAAGATCTGTTCGGACAACACTGATAAAATCAATGCCTTCTACAACGAGGTCAGCAGAGATATCGCGAAGATATTGAAGATCTTTGTCATCGTTCTTATCATTGGAGCCGTTATCGCAATGGTGCCAGTAATCTGGGAAGAATGGTGTAATTGGAAAAAGTTGCAGCTTTTGGAAATGACTCTCAACGAGAAGAAAGATCCCATCGAATCCTTTGAAACCGCATTCAACAAGTACCCTACTAAAGTTGGTGTTCTATGCGCAAAAATTGCCGATAGCGAGAAGGACAAAGACACTATGAGGTGGATTATGGCTTACACACTCTCACCGCGATCTTTGGTAGTACTGGGGATTGCTTTGGCTGGTTTGCTGGCTGTTGGTTTACAGTTCGTGATCCTCCAGGCCCTGACGAAATCGGTGAAGGATAACAGAGCACCATTCGATGACATCGCACAGAACTTGACCCTTCAGATGGGTAGGTCTATTGAAACATGGACCAGGTCAACGAATGACTTCATTATCAATAAACAGACAGAAATCAACGATGAGATGTTTTCCTGGGTCAGAACAACAACCTATTCAGTAAACAGTACAGTGTCAAAGTTTGTTGAGGAGATGAATGGGGCTATTTCGGATGCATTCAATGGTACTATTCTGTACAATCCAGTGAAGACTATCGTAGGATGTGTGATAGAGAACAAGCTGTTAAAAATTGAGCAAGGGTTAACCTGGATCCATGATAACGCAGAGATAACATTACCCCGCGTAAGCGATGATTACATTGTTAGAGGGATGAGTGACGCGGACACTACGAATGGGAACAACACAGGGCTGGTTTTTAAAAGTCAAGATTTAGTGTCCAATATTGAAAATATGATGATAAGCCTCTTGAGAACCACGATCGATGCATTCAAAAAGAGTTTGATGTTTGAACTTCACATCACTGTGGCTATACTGGGCGTGTGGGCTGTACAGTTGGTAATTGCTGTGGTTGTGGGGTTGATCGACAACAAATATGACACGAACGAAACGTTTCATAACAGCGAAAATAGCAAACAGTGGGATATAAGCAACCCAAGACAGCTGACCAAAGAAGAGCACCTAAAGTATGGTTACCCTTTTTCCACGCCTTTGTGCACTGAAAATCGCATGATGGGAACACATGTTGTACCATCGATCTCACAAAAAGATAAAACACTGAGCCAGAAAAATAACATCACTGATTATTCAATGGATCAGATATCAGACACAATCACTCTTGAGAGCTTGAGAGACAGAGATGGGGCAATCCCACAGACTCAATCCTTCCCCTCGCGATATACTATCAATATCGATAAATCATATCCCTTCATTTTTACCACTTCAAATGGGCCAGAGCCGGTTTACTGTTCAGATGACAATCAGAGTAATATCTCGGAACTGTTTCAAGACGATGCATTCTCAACGATCTTGACTGGGCGTCGAGATGTGTAAATGTTATTGGTCATTTAGTTTGGTATCTCTGTTTCCATGGAAACCCAAACGCGATTTTTTTCCATTACTTTTCTGTAGAGATCTGGATGCAGCCACAACAAAAATAAACAAAGCTATCTGTCCCTCTTTACAAAACTAACTGATTCTAACAGCTATCGAGAGGAATATACCACTGAAGGGCTGTGACCCCTTGCGCTTCTGCTTTAATACTCTTCACACCTTCTTCTCTGTTGTCTGCTTTTATCCTCATATGTCACATCCTCTACGGTACAGACAGCAGTTACATCTGCTCACTGATGAGATCCTGAACAAGTCCTCAGCAGTGATCAAGAGCATTGACAAAAACATGAAGCACACACGTTCCCTGAGATCCTCTAGTTCTTTGGTATCTCAAATGGATCTACAGATGGGAAATCTGACTTCTGATCTACAACAGTTTCAATCCATACTTTCCCAGCTAAATACGCTGCTACTAAGAAGTGAGTATTTTGAGGTCCAGCTCCGACTTTTGGAGACCCAAGCCTGTGAGGACCGATCATGGAGAGAGAATGATCTAGAGTGGAGAACCACTGAAGCGACCCTCGAGAACCTGTTTCTGGAATTCAGATTTCTGAGTGAGAAGTTTGCGGGGCTATCCAGACCTACATTTGGTTTCAGATCTCCCTTCCAATCATCTGAATCTTCATCAAAGAGAATAGTAATTCCTGCTCGAGTACCACCCTTAAATGTTTGCCACGCATCTGACACCTCTCCTCTGAACTCCAGATTCGGTGTCGTTGATCCCAGTTCAATGCTTGATTACAAGGAGATGGGCCGTGGATTACAGATTTCTTTCAGATCATCAACTAAACCCTCACCCACTTCTACCAAGAGTGGTTTTAATTATTTACCAGAGCGTGAGTCAGGCAAAGATGAGAGCAAGGACTCTAAGGAGGATTTTGTTGGGAAACAACGAACTCATGAACTTAAGTTTACTTTGAAACCAATACGGTGCACATCTAACTCAGTGATCAAATCGCGTACCAAGAAGCAATCTAATGAAATAAAGTCCCTCAACCTCTTGGCCATGAAAGTCCCAGCTTCACTGTCACATTCTCCTAATAGCACGTTTGTTGAGAGTTCCATATTTTCCTTTACATCGCCACAAGCGAACTCCACTGTACTCACTCCCTTTCAGACATCACCTACTTCTGAGAATCCAACACCTTTGAAGTGTTCAGTCAGGCATGAAAGTATATCTCCTTTGATATCGACCAAGAGCAGTCATTCTCGATGCTCCTCTCTACCGCAATCACCGTGGCACCGAGATGGATCTCCAAGGAAAACTAATCTTCGTCATTTCACTTCTCATGATACTGGATTGAAGATCAAGACCCGTGTTCCACACCGAAATCCTGGGGAGCAATATGTCAAGGAATCTCAATTTGTTAATTCGCCCGTTGACACTCTGTTAGAAAACACATTGTGTGGAAAGACAATCGATGTTGTATCGACTCACTCATTCTCATCTTTTACGGAACTCGAAGACGATGACATTCTGTTAAAAGGGAATCAATTCAAGTCAACTGTTACCACGATAGTTGAAGAAGTTGATGAGAATGAAGATCGGTATGAGTGTGGTCAACTTGACTGCAAGATGCTCACATTTGAGCACAAACTCAATAGATCCAACTCTTGTGATAGCATATTTTCCACTGCTCATTCAAGGGTCCACGCTCCTCCGAGAAGAAGCAACCAGGAGCAGACAATGAATTGGATGAGGAACTTCTCATCAAAAGCCGCAATTGTCAGAGAGACAGACGTTTCTGCGTTTTCTGCTTCGTCGTCTACGTCAAACAGTTCGACCAAAGCATTATACAACTTGGTTTCACAGACCAGCAAGGAAGAGTACGTGTCACTGAGTAGGCTTTTGCCCCCAACTACTCTATCATGGTCCTCGCTGTGGACGAAAACGTCAGATTCTCTGGTCTCTTCAGAGACAGCTTCTGATTTGCTGTCAAAGGCTATTATGAAAACTGAAACTACTCTGGATATCACCGCAGTTCCCACTGGTGCTGTCTCTACGTCACAGAGTTTGAGGGAGAAATCTAACTTGCAACACATAGGTCAACAGTGGGCATCGCTTATATCCAAGTTCAAGGCAGAGAGTGTTTTGCAACCACCAAGCGTTGTGACTTCCGAAGTCGGTAAACCAATTAAAACAATACTAGTTGATTTTGAATCGAGCAAGGTGAGTACTGTTCCAAGGTTGCACTACCCTAACAGGTCCTCAAGATTGAAGGGTGCGGCATCTACCATTACTATTGGCCCCAATGGATCAAAGTTTGTTAATCATGGAGAGTCATCCTCTTTAGCTCAGAGTTTGGTTGTTAGTTCACGAATCAGTCATAAGGCATTGAAGGAAGCTTTAGCAGAGGACATTCTGGCATAATCTGTCAGGATGGTCTCTCATTCGTCCTGCTTTTAAAGACAGAGGGTAACAAATGACAGGAACAATGTCATTAGATTGACTACATCTTGTATTTCAATGACACTAATCCCGAGAATTTTTATCAACCCAATGCATTAAAGTTAACCTAATCAAATCCGCTGTTACCATTGTTCAAGTTTTTTAGCCTATTACTATTAGAACTAACCTTGGATGCAATCTTTCTGACTTTCAACTCTCTCTGTTCCCTGATATCAGTTTTCTTAGAATCAATCATTCTCTTACCAAAGGACATAACAGAGGCCTTTGCTGAAGATGTAGTTCTGGAAGTCGTGGAAACAGTGACTTCACCGGACGCATGCTTCTCAAAACTCTGGAAAGAGCCCCTGGAGATCAATGATGGAACTTTGAATATGTTTGTTGGTGATAAATCACCTTCATTGGTCAAGTCTATAGCAGATTTATTTTTCCTCACAGGTGTCTTCTCTGCTATCTTGATGATCGAGTTTTGCTTCAAGGTGTGAAGGTCGTCCTCCTGATAGTCATCTTCACCGGCGCTATTGCGCCTGTTGAAGTTATGCTGACTGTTGTTCTCATCACTATTGCTAATAAATGATAAGGTCTTCTGAACAAACGCCACAGTAACCTTTTTCTGCTTCTTCTTGACGCTACTTGGGTCGCTAAAATCCTTTCCCTTGCTGTTCACTTGGAACGGGTTGTCATCCTCTTCAGAATCAGAGTAATCCCCAGACTCTGGCTCTCCAAAGACATCCTTTCTAGAGTCATAAACCTCTTCGGTGATAGAGTCGAAGAAGGCCTTTGATCTCTTGTCCTTGGCCAATTTTTTGAGTGCATCATCTTCGTCCAGCTGTTGTCTCTTCATCATCTGGTTGTAGATACGATAACTTCTCATAACCTCATCTTCACCAGCATCAATATCAATATCGAAATCTGAGTCCTTTCCTCTTTTACCCAATTTTCCTTCTTCAAGGTCTCTCAAGATTCTTTCCAGCAAGGCCTTTTCAGTGGCATTAGTTTCTTCTCTGAGTTTGGCTTCAATCGCAGTCTTATTGACTTTGACTTTCGAAACATCATCAAACATTGCCTCATCTTCTGAGTTCTCCATATCTGATCTTTCACCATCAGCACCACCGACACCAAACCATTCATCTTCAGATTCTTCAGCTTCAGCTTCCATCATTTTGTCTAGACCCTTCGCCCTCATCTCCTGCTTCGTTCGTCTATATAGGTTCAGTTCTTCACGACGCTGTTTTCTCATGAACTCAGCTAGTCTGATTCTCTCCTCTCTTTGCTCTTCAGTGTCTTCGTCATCAGAGTCACCACCTTCATCACTTGAATAAGCTTTTCTCTTTGTCAATCTCCTAGGTTTAGAGGCACCATCATCATCATTTCCATCTAGTGTTGAAGTCTGTGCACCAGAGGGAAAGCTCTCATATGAATGTTTCTGGAATTTTGGAGACGCAAGCGCCTGAGAACTGACAGAGAAAGTGGACCGCTTCTTGCCAGATCCAACAATGTCAAGTCGTTCATCCACAGCATTTGTCTTCCGTCTCAATTGTGCAAAGAACTCGTGAGGTTGAGCAGGCTTGGGATGCACCTTCTTTTGAGACCCCTTTTCAAATATCTGTGTCAAAGAAACTTTCTTGACAGATTCCTGATCTTGACTCAGGTTTCCTCCAAATTCACCAAGTTCAATAACATCCCCAATCTGGGACAGGCTCAAAGCATTACTTTTGTCCCTTGAGGTATTTCCTCCCACCTCGTTGTCATAATCATCTTCTTCGTCGTCTCTTACCACCATTCTCCTTGCTTTTCTAGATGCTTCGATAGCCTTATTTGTTTTACCTTCTTGATCGGAGCTTATCTCTCCTTCTTCGTTCTCCCCGTCTTCACCAACTCCCTCAAAATCACTGTCAGGAACCTCACCTTCTTCATAATAGACATCTGATTCATCACCAGCTTCCCTTTGAGTCAGTTCAGCCTCCTTTTCTTCCTTCTCTCTGAGACGGTTATCATGCTCGATATGTCTCTGTAACAGGGCCTGGACATCAAGGGTCTCCCTATGTACTTCCTCCATCTTGCGCTCTGTGTTTGGATCCAGGCGTCTCTCTTCCTGGATCTGTTTCCTGTTGGCACTCAATAACTGAGTAAAGAGCTGGGCTTTAGACATATAAGCTGGATTTCTCTTCTTGCCAGTTTCTTTGGCTGCAAGCTTCTTGGAGAACTTCGCCTTGATCTCCAGATCAGCGGCCTTCGAGTGCTTGTAAAGCACTTCATCTTCAGACTCACTATCCTCAAGTACAATAACCTCGGGCTTATTTTCTGGTTTCTTCGAATCAAAATGTGGTACTTTTGTAAGTTTCTCCTCTGGTTCAGTCACTTTGGTCTCAACATCTTCGATGTCAGAAAAAATTTCCACGTCACTATTTTGGTTAGTCGAGGGCGCATTTTCCTGCTTGGATTGAGTGGAGCTCATTGTTAGAGACATGCCGAAAGCTGCAAACAGTGACCGGTTGTCGAACCGCTTGATTGTACGTGCTTCGATCTCAATTTTGGCATCCCTCTCTTCCTCGTATTCATCAAATATTTCCTTCTCCTCGTTTGTATCTTCAGTCTTGGGGTTATTGTCTAGATCTTTCCCTTCTTGTTGATTCTGATTTTGTTCTTTCAGGAGTCTCTCATTTCTCTTCTTCTCAGCCAAAGCAGCAATCCTCTGTCCTCTCTCAAATTCCGCAGCATTTTTCTCTTCTTTAGAGAGCTGGATAGGTGACTTAGGCGCAACAACACCATTGCGTTCTGGAGTGAATACTTCATCTTCGGATTCACTCTCTTGTATAAACAGGTTTGACTTTGCTTTTCTCTGAGATTGAAATTTCTCATCGCTATCGAATTGCATATCCTGAGCAGTGAGAACGATCTCAATATTCGTGTCCACTTCATCAGAAGCATCAAAATAGCTTGAGTCCGAAGTGTTCATGAAAGAAGGTTTATGGAAGTTTCTGTACCCTCCCTGTGGTTCAATCTTCTGGGTATCATCAATTGGCTGTGTATCAGGAAGTTGAGATGAGATGACTTGAGTTTCGTCATTGCTTTGTGTATCCAGTCGAGCAGCAGAATTCTGAAGATCAGCATCATGAGTTTTTACTTGGGTCGCTATAAGTTCAGATCCCGCAAGACTGATCGATTGCGCAACGTGCGTCTCAGTAGTATCAACTGACTCGCCATCCAGACGTCTCTGCACCTTATTCAGAATAAAGGGAAGGCCGGGAAGGCTGAGCGGCTTAGGTGGGTCATTGATTTGAGTGTTTGCTTTACGATATCCACTGTCCAAGGTGGTAGCTAGCAAGTTTGCAGGGAGATCATCTTTAATGGCCTGTGTAGCATCATCATCATCGCTTGGGTACTCTGGCTCAAGGGTAACATTGATCTCTTTTCTAAACGTTCTCACAATGATAGGAGACTTATCGAGGTCTTCAAGCAATTCCATTCTCAACAGAGCAAGCGAGAATCAAGGAGTTGATATATCTGCTTATTTGAACAAAGAACAGACGCGTGAATTCAAAACAGGACGCGGAACGAAACTATCACCGAGGTCCGCAACTGCTTATGTAAAAGTCAAAGGTGGAAAATATGAAAGTTGAAACCAAAACACAGCCAGAGACCCCTCTGATTTTCAATTCTTCAAGAACGGCTCCCTTTCAGATGCCTTCGGTAGAGCACCCAACTGTTGCAACGGTCACTCCGGGTACACACAGTAGACGGACGTTGCACAATACTCCACAAACTCGGAACTACAAAGTTGCTCACCAGAAGGTCTCCATTGATGTTGACTTTGAGAACAACGCCATCACTGGTCAAACCGAACTCTATGTGATACCCACTGAACCTGTACTAAAGATAGTTAAATTGGATTGCAGGAATCTTGAGGTTACTAACATTCAGATTTCAATTAATCAGGGCAACTCAAGAAGGGCTATGTTTGTTCATGATGATCCATTCAAGGATGAGTTTCTGGAGTTTACTGAACAATCTGTCAAGGGTCCAACATTCAAAGACCCCGAACAGCATCATTTCTACAAGAATAGGAATAGAAAGCTTTTTTCTGGTGATGGTACGGAAGAACTGGTGATTTTGATGCCAGATAAGTTGAAGTTGACACTGCAAGACCCATCCTCTTTTAATGCGTTTACCCCTTCGTTTAAAGACTCTCCTGGGAGTGTTAGGGTCGGAACAGCTTCTGAAATGACATATACACCTGTGACCATCAAAATTGATTATAGACTTCAGAACCCCAAACAAGGTTTGCATTTTGTTGGTGGGAAGGGTTCCAATATTCCGAAATCCGAGTGGCATGTGTATACTACGAACTCAACCTTTGGATCGAGTACCTCATCTTGGGTGCCGTGCATTGATAGTTTATGGGAAAAGCCAAACTGGGATATTGAGATCAGCTTGCCTCAAACTTCGAAAGACATTGGTGTCTCTAAGATTATCGGATCTGATTATCACAATGAGCAATCTCCAGAAGAAGATGATTTCAGTGATGATAGTAACGATATTGTTGTGATTGGGGGTGATTTTAGTGCTCAGCAGGAGAATCCGCATCCCATTGATTTATCAAAGAAAGTAGTGTCCTTCTCCGTGAGCTGTCCTTCGTCAGCTCATCATGTTGGTTGGGCAGCCGGACCATTCATTCAAAGACCACTGCTGGACTTAAAAGACGAAGAAGAAGCAGACAACCAAGGAGAAAAGGATACGACGGCAATTCCCTCTGCTGTCTACTGTTTGCCATCTCTAGAACGCGATGCTTTAAACACAACTATCTTCCTTTACAGGGCTATTGACTTTTATTCTAGAGAGTTTGGCTCTTTCCCATTTACCAGCAATGCACTAGTGCTTGTCTCAGATATTGATGTGAAGTATTGTGGTTTTGCAGGGTTAACAGTTTTAAACAAGAACCTACTATATAGTCCAGATGAGATTGAGCCGTTGTATGAATCGACATACACTCTTTCAGTTGCACTAGCAGAACAGTGGTCTGGAATATATGTTGTGCCTTCAACATATAAGGATCTTTGGGTGACTCTTGGCATTTCACACTATATGGCATTACATTTTATTAAGAAACTAATGGGTGTCAATGAGTACAAATTTAGAATAAAGAAACAAGCTGATAAGGTTTGTGACGAGGATATTGGCAAAAGGCCATTATCTGATCCATTATTGAAGTATCCCGTCTCAGTTCATGATCAAGAGTTCCTGGCACTGAAATCTCCAATCGTTTTATTCATCTTGGATAGACGTATGACGAAAACTGATAAATCTTTTGGGCTCCTCAGAGTGATTCCCAAGATCTTCCTACAACTCATATCGGGTGATTTACCTGGTGGAAGCTTAAGCACGGATCACTTTCAGCACATTTGTGAAAAAGTAAATCACAATCGTTTGGATTCTTTCTTCAAGCAATGGGTTAATGGCGCTGGTGTTCCTATTTTTAGAGTTACTCAAAGATTTAACAAAAAGAGAATGTTCATAGAGATGGGGATCAGACAGGTTCAACAGAAAGAAACTGAGCGGAAACATTTATCGCCTGAGACGTTTATCTCAAACGCAAAAGATTATTTGGAGAACCAGGACTCAGACAACATCCCTTTAACTCTTTTCACTGGTCCAATGACCATCCGTATCCATGAAGCAGACGGTACACCTTACGAACACATTGTCGACCTGAAGGAAGGTTTCACAAAGTTGGATATACAGTACAACACGAAGTACAAAAGGTTGAAACGATCTCAGAAACAACTTAAAACTGAAAGGGAACAGAGAGAGGCAGCAGCAGAGGAGGACGAAAGTGTTCTATTACATTGTTTAGGTGACAATTTACAATCTGAAAAAGATATAAAGCACTGGAATTTGACTGAATGGACTAAAGAAGAGGAGGATAAGATGACCAATGAAGCATTCGAATGGATCAGAGTTGATGCTGATTTTGAGTGGATCTGCAAGATCTATATAAACCAGCCTGACTACATGTACTCTTCCCAACTCCAGCAGGATAGAGATGTGGAGGCCCAATTGGAGTCCATTGCCTACTTTTCCAACTCAAATCCGAGCCCATTGTACTCCACGATTCTGTTGAGAACATTGATGGATGACAGATATTATTACGGTGTTCGAGTGGAAGCTGCATATGGCATGGCCAAGTTTGCCAAAGAAAATATTGATTGGATTGGATCGAAACATCTCCTTATGGCGTTCAAAGAACTGTTTTGCTTTCCTAACTCTACCATTCCAGCGCCAAACAATTTTCAAGATTTCCCCCTTTACTTTATCAAGAAGGCCATACCACTTGCTTTATCAACAGTGAAAGATACGAATGGAAACTGTCCTTTGGAGATCAAGAAGGTTCTATTGAATATACTTCGCTACAATGAGAACCTGGACAACCCCTATTCTGACACTTATTATATCGGACACTTGATTGTGTGCTTAGTCAGAACCCTGGTGAGTAATCCGCTCATTGACAAACCTGAGCTGTTAAGTGCAAAGGACAAAGTCTTTTTGGAGGAAGCAGTTGCTGAGGTATCCAGACATCAGAAGCTAGAAGAATGGTTGTCATCAAGTAGCACAAGACATATCAGTGCCATTGCATTGAGGGAAAAGGTGAGACTGATGAGAAGAGGATTATTCAAGTTCGATCCAGAGGACTTGTTAGATCACACTATGCCTCGATTCACCTATGATACTAGAGTCATAGCATTTGAAGGACTTTTTGCCATGGGAGCGTTGAAGAATGAAGAAATTTTGAAATACTTCTTTCTGGTGTTAACATTGGATCAGTCCCTTTACTTCAAACACCAATTGATTGCAATGTTCACCAAGACTTTGGGGTATGCAGTAATGGAAGGTTCACTAATTGACTTGGATGAAGATGAACTGACCAAGGAAGTCACTATAGGCCATAGAAATGCTGGCGCTGATGGCTTCATCATTGTTGAAGATGGTGCGCAAGACCAATTTGAATCAAGAAGGGACGAAGCAGCAAGGGCTACCGTCAAGGGTGCTATTGAACTATTAAGAAGGGATTATGCAGGATATGGTCCTTTGCGAAAGGAACTTTGGAATGCCGTGAGGCAGCCATTGCTCAATATCCTTGAGAAGCGTGATCTCTATGAGGTATTGGAGGTTTTGATAGAAGCAGTGGATAGTTTTCCTGTCCGTTTGAGGATTCCAAGAGAAAGGAAGATCAAAGCCACTAAAGCAGGGGGGACTAGAGTGATGCTTAAACGAGAGGCCCCTTTCAAGCTCACACTTCCAAAGAAAATCTTTGCATCGTCAACTTTAACCACATCAGGTGTCAAAACTCATTCTAGAACTCAATCAAAGCACAAGTCAGAAATTTCTACTACTGCGGCGCGGGACTACAGACCTGAGATTATTCGCACCAAGGCAGGCCCTTTGAGATACGTCAAGATCTCGTGCAAAACCAAGACAGTGACAGTTTCCTCCGACCCACTTAATATTTCAGGAAGCACTAAACCAAAGACTGAGCAACATTTGCATTCACGGAAGGTCACCAAACAACCACGCTCCACTTCTTTAACTCCACAAGCTCCGCCAAATGCTCCGTTTAAACCAAAGTTGACACTAAAATTAAAGAAACCATCACTGAACCCACAGGAAAGGCCCATTTAATAACTCATATATAGCATCTAATACCTACAAAATTTGGTTTAACCACTCTAGGCTATTCAATGTATGATTATGAAGAATATTTCTGTACTTCTTACTTGATAACAGGACTCGCTCAACTGTAAATACCTTGGGTAAGCAGTTGGAACTGGTCATAGAGTCTAGTGTAGATGCTTCCAGTGCTTTTGGCTATTAGAACATTTTCAACAAAGTCGTCGCACTCACTCTCGGTCAAATGTAACTGGAACCGTTGCTTAAAGTGAACTGAAGTTTGCTCGCCTACCTTGAAGCATGGCAAAGTGCTGTCCTTTTGCATTAACTCCACCATGGTAGTCAAATGGTCGGCGTTCTTTCTCAGTTCTTTGAATGCTGATTTCATCAAGAACTTGAACTTCTGAAAAGGTTCCCCTTCGATACCTCCCAAAACCTCCACATACTCATACGGTAGTTTGAACGGAGCAGCCTCGAACCCAACAGAACCTGGGGAGTTGGACAACAGGAATCCAAAATCAATGTGAATGATATGACCTTCATTGTCTAGCATGATATTACCATTATGACGGTCCTTGATCTGGAGGAGATAACAGATGATTGAGTAGGCAGCCAATGATTGAGCAAAATTATCCTGTGCCTTTCTGTACTTGATAGAGCTTGAGTCACCATATGCCCTTTCAAAGTGCTCGGTCAACGATGTGATGGTACCCTTTATGTTTTCACCATTCTCAATAGATAACTTCGTTAAAGCCTTCTTAATAGAATGAACGGAGAGGGCATTTGTGATTGTTTCAACAAGACCAGTGTTGGCACTAGTGATTAAGATTCTCATTCGTTTTACCCATACAGGTATATTTCCATTTTTCCATATTTGTGCCATCGCTTGAATAAGTTGTGAAGCAAATGCTTCCTGTCTCAAATCATCGCCAGTTTTGGCAATGACAGAGCACAGCTCCCAGTTTTCTAGGTGACCAAAAGCACTTGTCTTTCTTATTCTTTCCCTCTTGGAAGCCCAGTCTTCTCCGAGATAGGCACTGGAATTCTTGTCAACAGCAGCAACACCCCCCAACTTCAAGTCATTCTCAAACTTACGCTCACCAGCAGCACCGTGTATGGCTTCAAGGTCTTTGTAACCAAAATGATCCTGTAGGGACTGCATAGACGCAATGATTCTTGCCTTGATGGCAGCAGATTGGTCAACAGGTAGTGTGTTCGTAGCAGAGTCCAATTGTGATAGCATCACAGCTGCAATTCTCATCTGGGTTGCCAAATCAGAGGATGAGCTACCACTGCCGCTCAAATCAGGCGATCCTATGCGAAAATCGGCATTGAAATTCAACTCGTCGTTTCGATGCTCCTCATTCTCAATTATAGGCACCTTTGTTGATGAAGCAACAAACACTTCCTTGGAAAAATTCTCATTCTCTCCACGGTTGCTCATCTTCACCAAGGACAAGTCTGCTAGATCCGTCTCTACTAAAGCATCATCATAATATGAGCTTGGTGGTGGCGAATTCAGTTGAGAGTTAGTTTGAATGCCAAGGTCAAAGATATAGGAGTTAGCCGGTTTCTCGTGAAGGAGCCTGTTGTTCGCTGGTGTAGCTGGGTCAAAGTCCAATTCGTCACTCAAATACTCAATAAGCAAAAGAAATGGAACCCTTTCTGCCGAGTTCAGAACTGCAGCTTCATTAGCTGTAATTTGAACAATCTTGTGAAGCTTTCCTCTTCTATTCGGCGGAAGTAATGTAGGAATGTCAACTTCAGCTGGGAGATCTCTATTCAATAGGGACAACTCGGCACGTAATGAGGATAAACGGGCTTCTTGGGGAACAGAGCTCAACCTCACTGAGATAGTCTGTAAAGCATGTGCAAACTGTGTTTCGCATCTAAAATAATTTGATTTCAAAAGTTTTATCTTAGTTGAAGTTGACATCAATCCTGGGGAGATGTTTCTGACATTTGCACCATGCGATGTTCCATAAGGCCTTCCTCTTTTTGAGTGATGAAAGTCAACTGAGCCATTGGGAGACGAGGGACCAGTAAGTGATCTTGGTAGATCAGGCATCGACATGGAGTCACCCTGATTATCAAAACCATGTGAAAGGGCGGGTGAAGACGCTGTAGAAAGATCGTGGCCTTGCTCGTAAAACTGTGCTCTGAGAAGTTCTGCTGGCATTTTGTGCCCCTTTCCCCTAGCAATTAACTCTTCAGCTATAGTATCAATCGACTCAAAGTTGTATCCAAACGCCTGTTGTGTCACAGGTGAGTCCTTTTTGTAGGATTGGTCAATGGAACTTTTGCGGATAGTATCATAGGTGAGTGATGACTGAGAGTTAACTCTGGTATTGATAAGGGTGTTTTTCAGTGTGAGAGCATCAGTGAGTTTATTCTTGACACCCTTTGCCAATTCAAACACAAATGCCTTCTGTTTTCTTCCCTGTGACTTTGCGACGGGTTCAATATACTTTCCCAATTGTGGTAAAGCTATTCCTGCAGCAATAACGGATGACAGTACGACCGATGGTGCAACATTTTCAGAAAACTTCTTCGATGGAGGTGGACCAACGTTGAACAAGATGTACTGTAATCTGTTCAATACCCTTTTAGCACTTTGAAATCCGGCGTAATTTGGATCAGACATATCAGTTAGATGTGCTTGCAAATGCCAGAAGGTTAGTAATGTAAAGTGTGGATGCTGGGCAGAGGACTCTAACAAAAGATCTTCCAATGCCATCGACTCTGTGTCGACAGTCACCAGGATCTGGCAAAGCTGAGGAATGAAGAAGGATAGATCCTCAATCTTGTAAGTCCCAAGCTTCTGGCACAAGTAGTGGTGGATCCCGATATTATCAGAATAACGTCTGAGATAGGCAATGCACGTAAAGAGACTAAACTGTTCACTCTCAATGAACCGGAGTAACAGTGCGTTTCCGCTTTGATCCATGATAATGTGCTTTAGTGATGACAAACTAGTTAATGGCCAATGGTAGTGTGGAACAAAGATGAGTGTGTTCTAAAAGCGCCGTGTTACTAAAATTCTGCAGCTAAATTCATGCAAAATTAGGTAACTTAGTGTCCGAAAGCCGAACCTGTTACTGGCCAATCGTTTCTAAAGTCCAAACAGGCTGCTGGTCTCCAAAAAGTTGATCCCAGAAAGCACGCCCAGAATCTACTTTGTTGTTTTTCGTTTGGGCTCCAGAAAGAATAGTTCGCGAATTTCGCTTTAGACCACGAGCGCGTGGCAAGCTTTGCCACTAGAACCGACCAGTTCTGATTAGATTCCCTCGGAAATCGTTGTTGATGGTTTTGTGAAAACTGAAACGGGTTTTGGCTAAATAGAGCATCGTCTCATCATCGTTTCCTCACTTACAGCTGCGAGCTTCAACTATCAGGTTGCTGTCTAACAATAGTACCTAACAGAAATTTTCTGTTTGCCCAGACGCGTCTTGCGAACTCACTTACGCGATTGGCTGAATCTAGCGGTTATCTAGGACCAAAGCACCATATCGCTGGCTATTAGACCAGTGTCTATTATCACCAGATACATTCGTTGATCTATTGGAAGCTCGACATTAGCTTTCATATCTATTTTTGTCTTTATTAAGATCAGTATGGGCAAAAGAGCCGATTATCCCGATACTCAACGACAGGGCTCTGTAAAATCAGCCAGCACTTTTGACAGTGGATCAACAAGTCAACAGACTAAGTCAAGCTCGCTCCTGTCAAATATCAGAAAACTCTCAGCCAAGTCAAATAAAGATGATCACAATCAGCCATCATCCTCATCACATTCACTGACGATATCAGCCCCACAGCCTATCACTCCCACCCCATTACCGCCTCCACGGCGAGCCAATACTGATGTCTTCAGCACTCCATCATCCGAGCAAAAGAAAAGAAGACAGCCCAGTATGAGTTCCACCTACTCGATGCACTCCCAATCATCACATCAGCCCTTAAGTAAGACTTCAACACTAAACCAGAACAATTACTCCAACTATGATCTGAGCTCATCTACTGCTGGACAGTCACTAAGATCCTCACAGTGGACAATGAACGCTGCTGATTCAGAGTTTCGAACACCAAAGAAACAATCAAATTTGCATCGAATTCAAAGCAACCAATCCATGACATCGACCATGTCGACCGTTTCAGTATCCAGCTCGAACGGCACTGACTTCATCGTCGAGAGGCCAAAGGAGAGTTGGCGAATCGATGAGATGTTCAATGAATTGATGGAAAAGAGAGACTTCAAAAGTCTTCCGGATGCTGCAAAGAGACAGATGAAGGAGTATCCCAGCTCGAAGAAGTGGATGTTGATTGAACAAGATATTTTGTCGGAGAAAAAGCAAGAGGATCGCAAGAAAACCAGTCCAAGACAGTACGTCAGACTGTTAATGAACAAGTCCATTACTGTGACAGAACTTGGAAACCTTTGGGTCAGTCTGCGTACTGAACCGGTGGATTGGGTTAAGGGTTTTATTGAAGCTCAGGGATTGGTTGCATTGGCTAATGTTTTGCAACAGTTACACACGAGGTCAACCAATGACTTGCTAAGTGCCGAGATTCTAGATAGAGAGTCCTATATTGTGAAATGTTTGAAAGTGGTAATAAGTAACTCAGTGGGTGCCCATATTGCCTTGGAATCCAAAATTTGTGTTCCATCAATTGCGGGTGCGTTGATTTCCTTAAAAATATCAGTAAGAAAACTTGTGACCGATATGTTGACTTTCTTATCACATCAGGGCCTTGATGGGTATGACCAGGTCCTCAAAGCTATGAACTCCATTCCACCAGAAAATATCCACTACCAAGCTAAAGTTCTGGACAAGAGAAACTCTATTGTCTCCCAGTCTGCTACTGGTTTGAAGAGATTTGAACAGTGGCTAAGGGTTGTCGAGCAGACTATGGAGGGCAGAGGTAAGTTGGGCTCCATGGTTGGCGCCAGTGATGAGTTCAAGTCTTCTGGTATCACTGGAGAAAGTCAATTGGTTGATTATGCGTTATCCACCCTCGTCTTGGTGATTTCAATTGTCCAGGGTGGTGAAGATTTCAAGAAAAGAGCACATCTACGAGCTCAACTAAAGGCAGGAGGGATTCAGAGAATTTTTAAGAAGTTTCACACTTTAAATAGTGACCTGATTGATGATAAGATCAGAGAGTATGAAGATTACGCTGCAGAAGATTATGAGACACTCTTGACTTCAGAGAGGATTGGAGCTGATGTCGATTTGAACAATCCTGTTTCCTTAGTTCAAAATATCTGGTCAAAAATACAACACTCTGAGGCCGAAGCATATTTCCTTTCAGCTATCCAACATTTGTTTTTGAATCAGACTGATGATACCAAGGGCCCAGATAGTATCGAAACCATCAGATCGTTCCGGTTGATTGATGGATTGATATCAAACATAACAATGGGTGCCACTTCCAATGAGGATGCTGCTTTGAATGTTGCGATCCATAGATTGTATGATGGATTACAAACAGACGAAGTTGCCAGAAGAGCGATTACTGAGGCAAAGGAAGCCAACAGGAAGGCAGAGGAGGCTATTTCTGAGCGTGATGATCTAGCCCACCAGATTTCCATGGGCACTGATGGAATGCTGGCTACTCTTACAAATGAACTTAAGGATCAGGAGATTCTGTTAGCCAAACATAGAAAGCTCAATGAGGCATTGTCTAGTGAGATGGAAGAGTTGAAGAGAAAGAGAATCTTGGAAAAACATGAACAAGAGCTAGAAATGAGAGAGATGCTCATCATGTTGGACAATGCTAATGATACGGCCAACCGGTCATCTAATACCACTATTGTCTCTAAGTTGAAGGGTCGTTTGACAAAGAATAAGGCACAGTTGAAAAATGTTTCTAGAAGTTATGGTACGCCAGTTGAGCCAAACTCTAGGCTAAGGGCCCTGAGAGATCAGATGGATCTCTTGGAACAGCAGGCCAAAGAACTGGAAACCACTGATTTTGCTCAGATGAGAAGGGCGACCAGCATTGCCACAACGGTTGAGTCCTCACCTGAAAAGTCATCTACTGAAGCGACAGATCTAACCAAGCTTGAGACTTTGAGGAAACGATTGGAGGTTCTGCAAAATCAATCGAATGATATCTTGAAGTTTGATGTTAACTCCAAACAGAAGGAGCTCATGAACCAGAAGAGAATTATGGCGATGGAGAGGTTGAGAGAACTTCAAACCAAATTCCAAAACTTGCATATTGATTTCAGCACCGATGTTGTCCATGGTGAGGAGTACCGTTCCTTAGATCCCAAGTTTGATGAATTGGTCGATGCCGAGTTGGATGAGATTAATGAGCTTGCAGAACTCTTGCAAAATGATCTGACTGTCAAAAATGAGTCAGAAGATTTCTCATCACAGTTACTAGAACCGGGTGCCCATATTACCACATCTGAATCCCATGCAAATGTCTTGCGTTCAATTGAAGATAAGTATACCAGAGGCAAGAGAGAAGTGCCACGAGCAGATTTCAGCCATGGGAGACCAGTCATTGCAGAAAAGCTCAAACAGAATAAAGGTTTCCAACCTGCTTTCTTGCAAGAATTGGTATCATCTGTTAACAAAGCTCTTCCCGTCACACACACTACGGACTTAAATCCAGTAGGTGCACAGACTTTGGTTGTCAGTGATGGCAAGAAAAAAGAACCAACAGGATCAGTTCCCGTTGCTTGTGGTCCTCCACCACCACCTATGCCGCCATTACTGACACCCGGTGGTGCCCTTCCGGTGCCACCGCCTGCGCCTCCATTACCTCCAATATTGGTTGGTGCTCCACCTCCACCTCCACCACCTCCTCCACCTCCTCTTCCACTGTCAATAAGTGGCGCCTCTACTCCCATCCCTCCACCACCACCTCCACCTCTAGGTTCTGCCGGAACACCACCACCTCCACCACCACCTATGCCAGTTCCAGGTATGAACTCAGTAGCTCCAAGTCCCGTCTTGCCTCAATCTCCAAGCTTATTTGATGGATACCCAAGGCCAAAGAGAAAAATGAAGCAACTACATTGGGAAAAGGTTGAATCTACGGAGAACTCGTTTTGGGAGAAGGCAACACCCAGTGATATTGCCAATGAACTATTAAATCAAGGTATATTTGATGAATTGGAGAAAGTATTCCCAGCTAAGGATATCAAAAAGATTCAAAGCAAGAAGAAAGGTGAGAATAACAAGCTTACATTCTTGGCAAGAGATGTTTCACAACAGTTCTCTATCAACTTGCACATGTTTTCATCGTTGAGTGACGAACAGTTGATTAACAAGGTATTGAGGTGTGATAAAAGTGTCTTGGAGAACTCCTCTGTGATTGAGTTTTTGGGAAAGCAAGAGTTGACAGAGATTCCTAACGGTTTGGCAAAAAAGTTTGAACCTTATAGAACCTACTGGAATAAGGGAGCCGAGAAACAGCCTGAAAAGGATCCGAATGAGCTTCACAGATCTGATAGAATTTACTTGGAGTTGTTCTATAACTTGCAGGATTATTGGCCATCTAGAATGAGAGCCTTAAGAGTCATCACCACGTATGAAAAGGACTACACTGATTTGGTAACAAAGCTAAGGGCCATTGATAGCGCCACAGATACCATCCAAGGTTCCAAGCACTTGAGAAGAGTCTTTGATATCATTTTGGCTGTTGGTAACTACATGAACGATGCCTCCAAACAAGCGCAAGGATTTAAGTTGAGCACCTTGCAAAGGTTGACATTTATGAAGAACGACAAGAATAACATCACGTTTTTGCATTATGTGGAGAAAATTATTAGAAAAGCCTATCCAGACGATGAGAAGTTTGTTGAAGAGTTGGAGAAGGCACAGGATGTTGCAAAGGTCTCTGTTGAGCAACTTGCTACTGATTCAAGAGAGTTTGCGCAATCTATCAAGAATATGGAGTCATCACTCCAAATGGGTAACATGAGTGACTCGTCAATTTTTCACCCCCATGATAAGGTCCTTTCTAAGGTTCTACCTGTTTTGCCCCATGCCAAGAAGAAAGCTGATTTGTTATCAGATCAAGTTAAGATAACTATGTCTGAGTTTGAGACATTATTGAAGTACTTTGGTGAAGATCCAAACGATGTATTCGCTAAGAATTCTTTCTTCAAGAAGTTTGTTGATTTTGTGAATGACTACAAGAAGGCCAGACGAGAGAACGTCCAAAGGGAAGAGGAGGAGAGGATATATGAACAGAGAAAGAGGATGTTGGAGAATCCAAAAGGTAATTCCAGCAAAAGTAGTACAGCTAGTGAGAATTCCTCCAGCCAAGTTGATCCTAATGTCATGGATGCTCTCCTAGAGAAGCTCAAGGCAGCTGGACCTTCTAAGGGCAGCGCTTCTTCTGCTAGAAAGCGGGCATTAGCTCGTAAGAATCTGGTAATGAAAAAGAAAAACAGTGAAGATACTGATGAGGACGAGGATGAGTACAATCCAGATAATGATGGCGATTCAGAGCCATACAACACTGATGAGTCGCCAAGCAAGATCAAAGATGTGGTTACATCCCTTGCTGCTGTGGAGGATGGAGAGAATGAGGAGGAAGATGTTGGATTGAGAGCAAGAAACTTATTGCAAGAATTGCGTGGTGGTGTTGAAAACCGAACCAATACTGAGACTCAAGGACTTACACGGGCGCAGCAGTTGAGGCAAGAACAGAGATTGAAGCGGAAGCAATCACAAGTTGAAGGGTCATCACTGAGTACATTTGAAGGGCTCAGAGATGACAAGGAGAATGAAGAATGATGATGCATACATAGAGACTATAATGAACTTGTAATCTATCAAACAGTGCTATTAGTAGGGTTTTTACCTAGATGAGTGAGTTCAAGCCACAGCAGCCCAGAACTTTTCCCATAGGTTTTTTGGCTCGTCATCCTCCCAGATAATGGCATCGATATCCCGTCTATCCGTGTCAATATCAATGTCCTGAACATCTTTGAACAAAGGACCCCTGTAGTACAATTGAGTACCTGCCCACATTGCGATCATCAGAAACACAGAGATGTAAGCTGCAAAGAAATCAGACGCATTGAAGTCAAAGAACACATCATAACCTTGGAAGATGATAATCAATGTGACAAAGAAGACAGAGTACCAAGCGCCATATGGCATAAACTTAGCTTTGAATGGCAATGAATCACGACTGATGCCTCTGTATTTCAAGCAATCCATGAATCTAATGTGGCAAATGGAAATGAACAACCAGGCTAAAAGACCAGCCACCGTGGAAATATTCACTAACCAATCGAACCCCTTAGATGCGTTATTTGCAGTGGTCAAGTATGCCAGTGGCCCCAGTGCTGATGTGGCAAGAACACCCCAGTACGGCACACCTTGCTTTGTGACACGCTTGAAGTAGTGTGGGGCATTACCATCCTGGGCCAACCCGTAGAGAATACGAGAGCCAACGTAAACGTTGGAGTTAGCAGCAGAAATGATGGTGATCACAATGATTGCGTTGAAGATGTGTGGGAGAATCGGAGTATGTGCGTTCTGGATGGCAATGACGAATGGGGAGGCAGATATGTAATTAACAGACGAGGACAGACGAGCGTCATTGTATGGCACCAATAGACCGACAAAGAATAGAGAAAGGATGTAAAAGAAGAAGATACGGAAGAAGACCTTATTGATAGCACGGGGAACGGTCTTTCTTGGATTCTTGGATTCACCTGCAGATACGCCAACAAGCTCAGTACCTTGGTATGTGAACGCAGCATTGATCAAGGAGGAGACCCAGCCAAGAAATTTTCCCTTTGCTGTTCCTGGATACTCAAAACCTGGCCCCCAAGGACCAGGATTTCTCCAGTATCTGAAGCCAATTGGACCTTGGTCGCTCCCACCGCAGACAATCACTAGAGCGTAGATGATGAAACCGACGATAGCAATCACCTTGACAGCAGCAACCCAGAACTCAATCTCACCGTAGTACTTAACTGGGAAGAAGTTGATGGCAGTGATAAAAACCCACCAGATAGAGATCCATGCGGCTAATGGAACAGAATCAGTCCAGAATTGGATAACTTGACCAATGACAGAGATTTCCACTGCAAAAGTGACTGCCCAATTGTACCAGTAAAGATAACCTTGAGTAACTCCGAGTGGTTTGGATAGGAAACGGGAATTAAAGACAGTGAATGATGATGCCACTGGGATGAAAGTGGCCATCTCACCAAGCGACTGCGTAATGAGGTAAACAATGGACCCCATAAAGATATACGCAATTAAAGCATTAACTGGACCAGAAAGGGCCAAAGGAGTGCCGATATTGATGAACAAGCCAGTACCAATAGTTCCACCAAGTGCGATCATGGAGACATGACGTGGCTTAAGTGCACGCTTCACCTTGGTGTCTTCAACTTGGCCACGGGTGAATTCATCATCATTTAGAGTTGAGTCCTTTGGAGAG
This sequence comes from Barnettozyma populi, assembly GCA_003706705.3. Lineage (NCBI taxonomy): Eukaryota > Fungi > Ascomycota > Saccharomycetes > Phaffomycetales > Phaffomycetaceae > Barnettozyma > Barnettozyma populi. The sequence continues at coordinate 136,824 of PPLZ03000018.1, forward strand.
ATGCCTTGTGACGACGTTCTTGTGATGCGCTGTGTCAGCTCAGAGAGCTCATAGTCCTTGTCTTTGAAGGTCATGTTCGTATGGAAAAGGTCTGAATCGTCAAATGGCTACAGTGAAAATTGGTGTTTTCAGTGTTTTTCGTCTATGGCACCTGCGATGAGCTGTATGACAGAGGCATAGAAAAAAGAAACGAGAACGGGTAAAATGAGCTGAAATGTAACTATAGTGACTATCACCGGGCAGTGGAAGTGATAAGCGAATAAAAGGGGAGACCATGAATGGAATAAATAGGAGAGAGCAATGACCTGTCCAACTGACTTTATCCAGCAGTCACCCCTCTTGACACAGCTTCTTCCGTACCGAATTGTTTGTTGCTTTGTTGTGTTGCGTGTTGTGGGAAAAAGATTTCGCGGCACCGCATTTTTAGTGCCGTGGCCTGCCTGACTCCATGGAATGAGTTTCCAATTTTTCTAGTACCAACCACTTCTCAGGTGAAGAACTGGCATAATAGTTTGCCCGCCGGAATGCTCGAATGAAGTGGAGCTTCATCAAAACAGGCTCTGGAGATGTGCTGATGCTCAGATTAACCAACGGAGTTCTGTATGCTAGCGCGGATCTTGGGTTTGTCACGTTTCTTTTTCAATTATGTGTCAAACCACAACGGTTTTTGGCATCAAAATGTTTATCATCCTCGAGGTTCATCTCAAGACATAAGAAAGTAATATGAACGAAGTCTTTACATCTATCTCAGTCTCTACGTCGTTCATAGGTTTCGTATCCAGATCTTCCTCACCCCGCTCATTGGCTCACCCGCTTCCCGCATAGCTGGACGCCGTAATTTGTTTGGCAATGCGGCACCAACACCCGTATTTCGCGAACTTTCTCGCTGTTCGCATCACTTAACTGCACTTGGCTCTCTGACAACAGTACTTAACGATACAAAATAAAGCGATCATGGGGATTAACTCAAAGGACTGATATCTCGGTTCTGTGATTACAAGAAATGTGTCAATTTGTCAAAGATAATGATCATATGTAAATGAAGGGGAAGTGACAACCGAGAAAATGAGAGGAAACGTCATCAATTGGTTCTTGTTATCCATCATATGCAAGTACGACCCACTTGACGGCACTTTTCTGTTCTCAGATTGGGAAAAAAAAATCAGTCATACAAGGCACATACTTATAATCCTCGTGTTCCCTCTATCACTAGTCTCTACCCATCCAACTAATGTACGAACAGAAAACAACCATGTCGACTGAGCTCAAAGAGCTTCCCTCTAAGGTAGGTTCTATTCTGGATTATACCACCCAAGATGTTATCGACATTGAGTCCCAACAGTCCCCCAACAATGAGGGCACCACTACAGAGGTCCATCGTTCTCTTAAGCCGCGTCACATCACCATGTTGGCCCTTGGTGGTACCATCGGTACCGGCCTCTTCATCGGTATTGGTTCTCCTCTGATGGATGCTGGTCCAGTCAATGCACTAATTGCTTACATATTCATGGGAACTTTGGCATTTTCGGTAACACAGTCCCTTGGTGAGATGGCCACATTCATCCCCGTCACTTCCTCCTTCACTGTCTTCACTGCAAGGTTTGTGTCACCTGCATTTGGTGCTGCTGTTGGTTATCTGTATTGGTTCTCCTGGGTCATGACATTTGCGCTAGAGTTGTCTGTTGTCGGCCAAATTATTCAATATTGGGCAGATGCAGTGCCATTAGCAGCCTGGATTGGTATTTTTTGGGTTATTTTGACTTTGTCCAATATGTTTCCTGTTAAGTTTTATGGTGAGGTCGAGTTTTGGGTTGCGGCACTGAAGGTACTTGCAATCTTGGGTTTCATCCTTTATGCATTCATTATGGTTTGCGGTGCTGGTGTCACTGGTCCTGTTGGATTCAGATACTGGAGAAACCCTGGCCCTTGGGGGCCAGGTTACATCTTTCCTGGAACTGCCAAAGGTAGATTCCTTGGATGGGTCACTTCTTTGATCAACGCTGCCTTCACATATCAAGGTACTGAGCTCACTGGTGTCTCCGCTGGTGAGTCCAAAAATCCAAGAAAGGCTGTTCCAAAGGCCATCAAGACAGTATTTTTGAGAATCCTTTTCTTTTATATCTTGTCGTTGCTCTTTGTTGGTCTCTTGGTTCCATACAATGATCCGAAATTGAGCACATGTACATCATGTGCTGCTTCTTCCCCATTCATCATTGCCATCCAGAACTCTGGTACACCTATCCTTCCAAGCATCTTCAACGCTGTGATCTTAGTCACCATTATCTCTGCCGGTAACTCCAACGTTTACTACTCATCCAGAATCATGTACTCTATGGCCAAGAATCGTATCTCCCTGCCTTGGCTTGCGATTACCAACAGATGGGGTGTTCCATATGTCTCTGTCGCTTTTAGTGCCAGTTTTGGTCTCCTTGCCTTCATGGCTATCGACAACGGTGCCATGACTGTGTTCAACTGGTTCCTTAACATCACAGCCGTTGCAGGAATGTTTGCGTGGCTCTTCATCTCAGTTTCACACATTAGGTTCATGAATATTCTTAAACATCGTGGTATTACTCGTGAAGAATTGCCCTTCAAGGCCCTATTGATGCCATGGTTGGCGTACTATGGGGCAGGTTTCATGGGGCTCGTTATCTTGGTCCAAGGTTATGAGGCATTCGTTGTAAAATTTGACGTGACCCTCTTCTTCACGGGTTATATCTCTGTCATTTTGTTTGCATTTTGTTGGCTTGTGTTCCAATTTTTGTGGTTTAAAGATGGCTTCAAGTTATGGTTGAGCATCGACGAGTGTGATATCGATACCGATCGTAGAGAGATTGATGCTCTGATTTGGGAAGAGGACGAGCCACCAAAAAACTGGGTAGAGAAGATCTGGAGGTGGGTTGGGTAAATTGTTATTCGTGTGTGCACACTTATAGTTTTAATGGTTTTAATGATAGCATTTTGTTGACTCTACGTACGTACCTGTTATTATCATTATCATTCATTAAATCACATCTTGATAATCCCTGGTGCCCATACTATTGACCACCAATGATCGTGACAAGTTCGGATCATCAATTTTTCTTCGGCTTGTAGACACCATCATGAACGAAGTAAAACACCACAGTACCATCATCGTTAACAATACCAATGACGATTCTCTTCGGTCTAGCGCCTATCTCTTGTATCTCCGTAAACACAGTAGCCAGGATCTTTGGAGTCAGCTTATCCTGTATGCGCCACGGTAGTACGATCTCCGATTTTGAGGTACCAACAATGTTGGTGGTGTTCTCGTCATTGAGAAGCGGATCCTTGGGTATTCCACTAAGGAGCGTCACTGAGGTAAGTCTGATCTCAGATACCTGAGTCCATAGGTTATAGAAAAGAAGGTTTTCTTTGACTTGTGTGAGCGTGTTCATGTTCGGAGTTTGTAGTCTATCAATGGATAGGCCAGTTGAATGTTGATGAGTAAAATGTGAGATTAGCTCTGGTTTTTTCTCAACGTTAGAAATTTATTTCCGTCTTTTGGCGATGAGGTTGTAAAACTAGCCCATCGATCTTCGGACCGTTCAAGTTGACACGGTTACGGGTGCACGAATAAAAATAACAGTGTAAACCTACCTCCACATTGAAAGGAAGTGAGAGCTTTTGGTCAAGTGCGGCAAAAAAAGGTCGTACCCGGATTCGAACCGGGGTTGGTCGGATCAAAACCGACAGTGATAACCACTACACTATACAACCATTTTGTTCTTTGGAATTTTGCTATCAGTAAACATCTTTTATATCAAAAGTATGAGTGAGAGATGTTCATTTTTTATTTTTGGTTAAGCTCAATAATCTCTGGTGAGTTGAAACCATATAACAGAGAAGTTTTTCCTGGTTCTGATCTGAGCTGAATTTTTTAGCAAATATTGAGTTTTTTCCACTCGGGAGATCTCGGCCTAATAATTACAGGGAAAAATCACTGCCATTGGCAACTTAGTCAATAAAAGTGAAAAAATGATAACCCTGTATGCCAACTAGTAACAATGAGTTTCCCGTTCAAAGTGTCATTAGTTACTTCTCCTGAATATATCTACATATAAGCAAATTGCTCCTTGCTTCTTTCGAAAACTTTCTTGTCTGAACTTGAAACAAATTCAAAACAGAAATGTGACATTAGCACCAAACGCCAAAATCTGAAACAAAATGCATTCGAGACTATAAGAGTCTCTGCCACCGGATTCTTGCGATGTCCTCACTCATCTGTGGCTAGCACACAAATGACCACCACGATTCCGGTGCGGATTCAAGTCACCATCACTTCCATCTTTGACACCTCACATACAGCTATCGTTCAAGGCGTCAAGCACCTGGAACTCAAAGTCATTGATATAGTGTCATCCTCCTCATTATCTCAAGGGAAAGGACATGACCCGCATAATGGTCATAGTGGTGCTGCTGGAATCACACTAATGAACAAAAACAGCAGCCCATCAACAGTATCTACATTCACTACCATTGTCACCAGTTCCAGTACACTAGGTGACCGTGTTCTTCCCGGATCAACATCAATAAACAGGTCTGCTTCTTTCCCTACCCTCTCATCATCAAGTATTATAACCTCCCGTGTGAACTCAACTGTTGCGACTGGTCCTTCTGTTCCCACCACCTCTTATTCTAGCAACAGCCAGGTTGTTCAAGGCAACCCGCTGTTCGGCCAAACCTCCTCCCCCAGCAGCCACACAAATGTTGGGCTCGTAATCGGTATACCAATTGCTGTGATTGGGACTGCTCTCATTGTGTTTGGTATATGGCTCTATTTGAGACAAAGACGCCAAAGGTCACTAAAGGCTGACGAGAATCTAAAGAATTACTATGATGAGAAGTACAATTACAAGATCAGTCCATTGAACGATACCCAGTCTCCCTACTTCAGAAATCACTATCATGTTGAGGCCACAACAAACTCCAACGCAGGATCAGATACATACACTGCTCCTTCCACGACTGTCGTGAACAACCACTCTCAGTACAGCCTCAATGTGCCGCAGACTGGCCCCGCCCTGTCGAATTGGAGCTTAAACACGCCTCTAAGTAAATGGTTTGTGAAACAGTCACAAGGTTCTGATGGCAATTCAAGCAATGCGTCTCTGAGTACGGGGCCTCGCTCTCCGATGATCACTCTCAAGGAGTTCAAGTTGAACAGGTTCAGGTCTAAGAACACTCGCTCAGACTTTGTCAACATAAATGAAAAGTCTCCAATCTTGCCCAAGTTTCCTGAGAATGCCTACCACCCAGCCAACTATCAGCATAGACTCTATGGCACGGGTGATGATGTCAACTTTGATGATTCAATCACAAAACAGGTGATCAAGGATGATTTCACCCACATACAACGAAGTGTTCCAAAGATCAAACCAATTCCTGAGAATAAGATCAGGAACAAGCCACTTCCCAAACAGCCAATCGTGAATACAGCATCATCAACTGCAACACTAGAAGGTCTGGAACAGAGAGTTTATGCACGTATGATCCCTACCACTCCGCAGGTTAGTAAAATTTTCTTGGATGACAGTATCTATGTTGTTATTTTGAGCTATTCAAAAAATTTAGCTGATGAGTTGAGCATTAACAAGGGTGAGTATGTCAGGGTATTAGCTAGACACACTGACGGGTGGTGTCTTGCTGAAAAATGTGGTAAGAAAGGTAATGTGCTGGTAGAGAGTGGAAAGTACATTAACGATGGAAGAGGGGTCATTCCAGAGATGTGTTTGAAGAGGACGAGGAACAAGTGATAAGTGTATCATCTATACCATCTAGTTGCATTTCTGTCATTTTTACAATTCTATAACAGCTGGTAGTATAGACACATCGATCTTCCGATATCAATTTATCGAAGTCCACGCTTCCTCAGAATAGGCCTGGTAACGCACACTTTCAAGCATTGACCACTGAAATATGCATCATCCTGTAACTGTGCTTTGCAAAGTTTGAATGTTACCACGCAATATTCGGCAGCTCAGAAATTTCGTTGGCGTGCTCACTTGATGTTTTTAACGATTTTGAGCTCGAGCCTTTAGTAAAATATCAAGAGAACAACTCGCTAAAACAACCCTAAACATTTGAAAACCACTTGTGATAGGACTTCTACTGAAGCTTCCGTAAAGTTATAAAGCAGTATATTTAGCAAACTCTAAGACCTAGTATGAAGGAATGGAGGGTTAGATTTTTTTGAGCTTTATCATCGATTGACTCAAACCTGCTATTACATTTTTGTATCAATTTAATCGGCATTTCCGACGTTATTGCCGATAATACATCATCATCATCAAATATTAAAGATGCAAGGTGCACCCAAATTTACAACAATGAACACTGCATTTGGTTGATGACACTAGTAGACTCGTAGTATTGCTAGTTGCAACACAGAAGAATACCGATGCGGTATGGCTTCTTTACAATTGCGTGAGTGAAAGTCACAACCTTTCTACCAGTTGAGCCACCCCATGCTTTAACAGAAAAAAATTATTTTTATGATGTAAGCACATCTACTCTAACAATGACCAAAACAAACAAACACAATTCAAAAAACCAAATATGCAATAGGGGAACGTTATAGTTTTTTCTCTGCGAAGGGAACATTTTCAATCTCTTCGTCGTCATCGATATGAATATGCTGGATAGCAAATGTTCTCTTGGCTCTCACAAACCAGTAAAAGACCGCATAACCGACAAAGGCAACCAGAACAACAGCAGCATAATTCATAGTATCTGGGGTAACAGGCATGGTGAATGGAAAGGAAAAAAATACAGTTGCAAATGCAGTCCAGCACAATGTCACAATGTTGGCAAAAAGGCCGACTTTACCCAACCAGAATGGGCCATGCTTAATATTGTTTCTGCCCTTAATCAACAGACAAACGATTGGAATAGCGTATGAGAACAATAAGAACGTAATACAGCCAGTGACCATGGCATTGTAAGCGGTGGTGGAACCCAGGTAGATACAGCCAACAACAGCACTCCAGAAACATGTCATGAAGTGCGCATTGATTGGCAACTTAGTCTTCTTGTTCACTTGAGACCAGTAGCGAGAGCCAAGAATACCGTTATCTCTGGAGAAAGACCAACACAGTCTAGCTTGCCATGTCTGGGCAGAGATGGTACAACCAAATGAAGTGAGCACAACCAATGACTCTAGGAACAAGGCACCATGCTTGTTACCAAGAGCTTGGTAGTAAATATCCAAGATTGGGACACCAGTGTTAGAAGAAAGGATCTCGTCAAGATTTCTAATGGAGAAGAACATGGAAATCGAGTATAAGAAAGAAGTACCAAAACCGATGGCGACGGTGCACAAAATAGAGATAGGGATGTATTTTTCAGGGTTGTAGATCTCTTCTGCCATGTGCGTTGCACAATCCAAACAGGAAAAGGACCAAGCTGGATTAATCAAACCAACAATGAAAGCAATACCAGCAGAAGACCAACCAGTATTGTTGTTGAATTCGACAAAGACGAAATGTGGATCCTGGAAGTGACCTCTAGAGCAGATTAAGACAGTAATGGTAATGACAACAAAAGAGGACAATGACGTGTAAAGAGCCCATTGGGAAATGTACGGCAATGGCTTATCCCAGACGTTGAAAATGGTCAAAAAGAGATTCAACAGTTCGAAACAGACAAAAGTCTCCCATGTCTTTGGAGCTCTATCCGGATCACCAGTACCCATCACGTACATACCCATGATACCAGTAGCCACAGCAAGAATAGTGGAAGCGGATGTAAAGATAGCACCAAACCAAGCCATGGAACCACACATATATGCCCAGAACCTTCTATATTTTGGAGGGGCAAGCTTGACGGTCCAGTAGTACTGACCACCAGAGTTCTCTGGGAAGGCTGAAATCAACTCAGAAAGGGAAATACCTATGCAGACAGAAATGGAAGCAATGATCATAATACCGTAGACGATCAACATTGGACCACCAGAGGAAATACCAGCAACAAGAGAAGCAGAGATACCGAACCAGGAGTTGGTCAAACCAAAACCGACACCCAGCAGCGACCAAATACTGAAGTTCCTACGAAGATCATGCTTGTAGCCATCATCAAGCGTTGTATCTTCGCTGAAAGACTCGAGGTCTTTGCTGCTGCTGATGTGGACCTTGTTGATGGAACCTTCGTGTTTCTGCTCGAGGGAGCTGCTCAAGCCACTCATGGTCATGGTTCGAAGGATATACAGGATCAATAGAGGATAGTGTAGAACAAGATTCTAAGACCCTTTATAAAAATATCCAAGATGCCAGAGTCAGTTTATCTGTTGGGCGAAAAGAAGACCGAGATCAACTTCTCTCGGTTTTAATTGGCTGTCCTGTAAAAATTTTTCTTGAGAATCTTTTGTTAAAATCCCATGTGAAAGGTTCTGTGACTTTACAATAGGATTACCGTTGCCAATCTCATCATTTCCTCTGAAACACCCGCCAATCTCGCATTTAGTAGCACTGAGGGGTCCTCATCACCAAAAAACTCGCAGCTTTTGACACATCCTGACACACCTGACACATAAATAAGCTCTATGCATCTCAAAATTCCTAGGGTATTTTGAAAGACGGTAGGGCCACGTTGGATCAAACTGGGGTCGAGGAGTCTTGCTGGAGAGCCACATCCATCCCTCAGTATAAGATACACCTACCAAAACTTTAGTAAACTGCGTACTCTTAGCCAAATTCATGATGTTCGAGAATGATCAGTCTATGAGAGTCAGACTCCTACGTTATTCGTATTCGTATTTCTTAATTTGTGTGTTAAAACTCAATCTAGTCTCTTTTGATCTTGCAAGCTAATGATTTCCAAATCACCTCTGTAGTGCTCGGTACCCTCGGTGAACTTGTACCTTCCTCTCAAGAACCAATAACAGACTGAGTACAACGACAAGACGGCAAGAACTGCAGATGCATAATTCATGGTACCAGCTTCCACTGGCATTGTTGACGGGAACGAGAAGAAAACAAGAGCAAAGGCAGTCCAACTCAGAGTCACAAAATTGGCGAACATCCCAAACTTACCCAACCAGAATGGGCCATGCTTTATTGAGTTTCTACCCTTAATCAAAAAACAAGTAATGGGGATAGAGTAGGACAACAACAAAAAGGTAATACAACATGTGACCATTGCGTTATAGGCAGCAGTGGAGGCCATGTAGATACAACCCACAATTGCACACCAGAAGCAAGACATCAGATGAGCATTTACTGGCAATCTGGTGCGTTCATTGACCTTTGACCAATAACGGGAACCTGGGAGACCATTGTCTCTTGAGAAAGACCAGCACAATCTTGCCTGCCAAGTCTGGGAGCTCACATTACAACCAATGGCGGTTAAGGTGACCAAACATTGAAGGAAAATCGCGCCACTCTTGTTTCCCAGCGCTTGGTAGTAAATATCTAGAATCGGAACACCAGTGGTGGAGTTGAGGATGGCATCAAGGTCCTTGATAGAAAAGAACATGGCGATTGAATAAGTGAAGGAGGTCACAAAACCGATGGCAACAGTGGACATGATCGAGATTGGAATGAGTCTTTCTGGGGATACAATCTCTTCAGCCATATGAGTGGCACAGTCAAGGCACGAGAAGGACCATGCTGGGTTGATCAATCCAACGATAAATGCAATACCTGCTGAGGACCAGCCTGTACCATTGTTGAAGTCGACAAACACAAACTGCGCGTCTGCATAGTTCCCTCTGGCACAAATCAAGACTGTCAGAGTAATCACAGCAAAAGAGAGTAGAGAGGTGTAAAGAGCAGCAGAGGAGATTGCTGGAAGTGGTTTCTCCCAAACGTTGAACAGGGTAAGAAAAGTATTCAAGACTTGGAAAGCGACAAAGACTTCCCATGTTTTTGGTGCCTCTGCTTTGTTCTTACTTAGGTTGTACATACCAACGACACCACTAGCGATAGATATAGTCACTGATGCGGAGGTAAAGATAGACCCAAACCAAGCCATCGAGCCACACATGTATGCCCAGAAACGTCTGTACTTTTGAGGAGCCAACTGGAATGTCCAATAGTATTGGCCACCAGAGTTCTCTGGAAATGCTGAGATCAACTCAGAAAGCGAGATTCCAATGCACGATGAAATGCACGCAACGATGATTATACCATAGACAATCAGCATTGGGCCACCAGAGGCAATACCAGTCACCAAGGATGCAGATATACCAAACCAGGAGTTGGTTAAACCAAAACCAACTCCCAGGAGAGACCAAATATTGAAGTTTTTCCGCAGTTCATGTGTGTACCCATCACCAAGATCGGCCATGGTAGTCTCTTCGATCATGCCATGTTCTTCGGAGTGTATGGAGTGTGTGTTATTACTGAAGGCCAGCTTCTTGTCCGACGACGAACCAACCGAGGGAGGAGTTGAAGAGGATGCCATTATGATGTGGCTAATGACGGCTAGGTATGTAGACTAAGTCAAGAACATTGTCAAGGATATCTGAGGATTAAATACCGGTGATTTCTTATCTCAACCGAGATATGGAATATTCATGTTCAGCGAGCATGAAACACGATAGGGAGCAGATGAGAGGATGTAGGGCTCAAGCTTCAGCGACATACCTCTATTGGAAATATGTCCCTCATGAATGGTAACAGCCTAGAGCAATCTGACAAGGAGCCAATAGTGCTGTAAAGAATTATGATTGTTACCAAGTTGTTATCTGTCAAAAGATAAGAAACCAAAACAGCAAAAATTTGCAACAGTTTTTGCACCCACACCCCAAACCCCAGGTTCTTCAGGCAGTATTGCGCTGATCGTAAGCACTACACGTACGAGTTGTGTAATTACTCTGTTTTGACCCATACTATAACATTCGCACGCTTCAAAGACAACTTTGAACCGTTAGAGTGGTACACTGAGTTGTATAGTACAATAAATAAAGTCATAACTAATGAATGCAGTGTGCTGGAAAATCGCAGGGAAAATCGAGAGCCTGATATGACTGTTATTGCTTCCCTCATTTGGAGCCTTTGAGATTCCATCGCAATTAATCAATTCTCTGAATCTCCCTGGGCGATGACATAGAACGCGCCAAAGCTTGATACGACACACTTCAAGGCTTTTATGTGGGGTCAATCAGTCCCAAAGATACAACATATCCGTAAAGAGGAGTGTCCGGTGACGTCCTCTTTGTACTTTATCACAACCTCCCTACAGCCCGATCAAATCAAGCTGTTTCAACAAATCACCGTTAGCCTCTTCTGATCTTTTTTTACCTTCTTCCTTCGCCTGGTCATCCTTTACTTTGTCCTTTTTGAGTTTATCTGAGTCCAGGATGGATTCTCTTGCAAGCTGTTTTAGGCTCGAGGCACTCTGCACAATGTCAGTCATGTCAAGTTGATTCAGTTTCTGGACTTTGATTTTTGTAGACTTGGCTGTACCTTTGGAGATCTTGAACTTCTTCGAGGCCTTATTTGCCTTAATTTTGGCTGTTCGTTGCGGCATAGTGTATTAATTGGTATATGCTTTGGGTATGGAGTTGGTAGCTACAGGTCTGTAGCTTTTTACAACCTGTTAAAAGTTCTGTTTAGAATCTGAGATGAGTTCAAACGAAAAAAATGAAAAAGTTTGATAACATCCGTAATAGGAAGTATGCTATTTGTGGAGACATCAAAGTTTCCAGAATTTTTTTTTCATGATGAACTCCTCCATAACTACTAATTCCATCTATATACTGTTTATACTGCAGATATGGTTTCCACACACAACAAAGATAAGCCATGGGACACTCCAGATATTGATAAGTGGAAAGTAGACGAGTTTAAACCAGAAGATAACGCCTCTGGCCAACCTTTTGCTGAAGAATCTAGTTTCATGACATTGTTCCCTAAGTACAGAGAAGTGTACCTTAAACAAGTTTGGCCTGAAGTCACTAAGGCTCTGGATAAACACCATATTACGTGCACTCTGGATCTGGTTGAAGGTTCTATGACTGTTAAGACCACCAGAAAGACCTTTGACCCAGCTATTATTTTAAAGGCCAGAGATCTCATTAAGCTGTTGGCAAGATCAGTTCAGTTGCCTCAGGCAATTAAGATCTTACAAGATGATGTTGCTTGTGATGTGATCAAGATTGGTAGTTTTGTTACTAATAAAGAGAGATTTGTCAAGCGCAGACAGAGACTGGTTGGTCCAAATGGTAACACATTGAAGGCTTTGGAACTACTAACCAAGTGCTACATCCTGGTCCAGGGTAACACTGTCGCCGCCATGGGTCCATATAAGGGCTTGAAAGAAATTAGAAGAGTTGTGGAGGACTGTATGAAGAACATCCACCCAGTGTATCATATTAAGGAACTAATGATTAAAAGAGAACTGCAAAAGAAGCCAGAACTGGCGGAAGAGGATTGGTCAAGATTCCTTCCTCAGTTTAAGAAGAGAAATGTTGCTAGAAAGAAGCCAAAGCAAGTCAAGGATGAAATGAACAAGAAGAAGGAGAAGAAGAAGGTGTATACCCCATTCCCACCTGCCCAATTGCCTAGAAAGGTTGATCTACAGATTGAGTCTGGTGAATATTTCTTGAACAAGAGGGATAAAAAGGCCAACCAGTTACAGGAAAAGCAAGAGAAGCAAGCAGATGCTAAAAGTAAGAAGGATGAAGACAGAGCACAGGTGTATGTTGCCCCAGAAGAAGAGAAGTATGAGAACAAGCTGTTAGAAAAGAAGGAAAAGAAGGAAAAGAAGGAAAAGAAGGAAAAGAAGGAAAAGAAGGAAAAGAAGGAAAAGAAGGAAAAGAAGGAAAAGAAGGAAAAGAAGAGAGCTAGAGAAGATGAGGATGGAGAGAAGAAAAAGTCCAAGAAAACCAAGGGCGAGAAGAAGTAGTCAACCTTATACCCTGGTTATTGTTTATAACCTCATGCGTTGTGGTCCTATCAGTTTTTGACTTCCGGTAAACTGTTTTATACAAATTCCGACCGCTACATCTAGATCTTCTATGGTTGTATTGTTTCTTTCTCGTTCAAGGAACCCCGATAAAATCAATCTGAATCAAAGAGTTTAGTCTGAGCTCAGTTCCCTACTGTGTATAAAGTCCACCAGTTTTTACGATGCTGCCTGATGAGGAGAGCAAGCGAGTCTCTATGCAGGTGTCGTCCCTCTCCACCCAGCTTATTGAATCAATTGAGAAGCAGTCCAAGTTAGAGGAACAACTACTCCAAATAAAAAGAGAGAATGATCAATTGAGGGTCCAAGCGAAAGACACAGACGAAATTAGATCTGGGTATCAAACACTTCAAACTCAATATCAAGAGATTCTGCAGCATAACAATAGCATGGGGAAGAAGTTGCAACTTGAAACAAAGGAGAAACTTGAGGCAAAAGAGGAGGTTTCTAAATTACAGGCGGAGGTTCAAGAGCTGAGCGAGTCTCTATTTTCAGAGGCTAACAACATGGTCAGTGATGCGAGAAGAGAGACATCTGTTATCAGCAGGAGGAACGATAACCTTGTTTCTCAACTGAAGGAAAAAGACCTACTTTTGGATAATTTACAGAATCAGCTGAAACAACTTAAAGACACTCTACATGAGCGTGATGAAGAGTCCTTAATTTCCAGAAGAAACTCAGTGGATGAATCAAAGTTTCGACAACTCACTAAGACACCTTCCAACTCTTCCTCACAGATCAACATTCCGCTACTTCCACAACAGGCAATAATATACTCACCAGCAACCGATTCTCTCAGATTTGATCTAGAACACTATGCTGAGTACAAGAAGTTCACCAAAGCATTACCATCTGTGGAGTCAATCAGACACACAGATACCAAGTTTTTGAAAAAATTGATAACTGACGATGTGGAGCCAGCCCTTAGAATCGAGAACGCACCAGGTGTTAGCTGGCTGACAAAGAGATCGTTGATGACCTCGATCATCGAAGGGCGTGTAGCAATTGAGCCAATTTCTGGAATTAACGAGACTTATAGACTGAACTCTCAGCATGAAAGATCCGCGGAGTCAGATATAAAATCGAGCCTATATTCCTACCCTGCTGATTCCCCACCAGTGGCTGTTGACGAGCCTTGTGCTCTATGCGGAGAAGAGCGTAACGATATTCTAGAGCACTCCAGACTGTATGTCATGAAGGTACATCCAAAGAGTGACCCATCATCTACTGCAAATCTTACCAACAATGTCATTGTTACCACCCAATATCCGCTGTGTTCTTTCTGCCTATTCAGAGTAAGAAGCAGCTCAGAGCTATTTGCATTTCTGAGATCATTGAAAACTGATGCATGGAAACTGGATAATGAAGAGACTATCAGGAAATCTTGGGTAGAGCTTTCTAGACTCAGATCAAAATTGTTCTGGTCGAAGATTGGTAGCTGGGATTTAGAGTCAAGTGTTTTCACCACACATATCACCCCATCCAGTGACCAGAAACTGGTGGATAAGAGGGCGAGTTTAAATGCCGTAGGTAATGTCAAGATCATCAGTACACCAACTGATGTGGAAAGGAAGGGCACTCCGTTAAGAGCAGAAGTGAAATACGAGGACCTAGAACACACAGAAGGAACGACGATTGACTCGGCTTCCAGTGGTGTATCCAAGGCTTCTATTGATGATGCTGTACCGGTAGAGTCCTATGATGGTAGTTCAGTTGATATTACGGAAGATTCAACCAAGGATCAACTAAGCGAAGCAGAAGATGTTGGACAACTGGAGATAAAGGAAGAAGAGAAGAAGCACGCTAAGAAAAGCGACGAAACAGAGATTGAGGCTCATACTGACGCCAATGATGACTATGTTAATCCACTTGATGATCTCATTGACAGCGATGATACATATGAGGAGTTTGAAGAGGCCCAGGAACCATCCCAGACCGCTTATCAACTATAATAAGAAGACCAAACTAAAGATATTACAGCTTAACTGATGAAAATCGTAAAATAAATGCAGAATTATCGAAACAATCTATGGATCGGCTAAAAAGTACAATCACCTGAACTCAGCGAGCCAACCTGTCCTCTAGACCACCCAATAGCCCATGTAAACCACCTAATAAACCATTTAATTCTTGCAAAAGTCTCTCTTTACTGTTCTCAGAGTCTATAAATAGGCTTGAATCCAGAGAAGCAGGTATAGTGAACACTTTGGCACTATTTTCAGTGGCTGAAATGCTAGTGTTGGGGGTTACGCCCTCATGGGATGAGACAGATGATACAGACGAAGCTTCTCTTTGAATGAATGGAAACTGCTGTGATTGTTGCGCTGTTAGCGTAGATGAATTTTGATACTGCAGCTGCTGAATAGCAAGTGGGAGGGTGCCAGAGATCGTAGGTTTTCTTTTAGGCACAGATGATGGTTGGGAAACAGCACTTGTGGTTGCTGTATTGGCACTAGCCATGGCTGAATTCAGCGGCTTCTCAGTCAGAGGTGTCATGGCCATAGGAATATTGGAAACATTAACCCCAAACTGATTCAAGTTTTCATCCTGTTCAGAGATACTGGTCTCCTGATTGGAGAGGTTGGAGGTAGTGTGGAGTAGCTTGGGGAAACTTGTCGTTGGAGTGGGCATCTGCAATCTTAAGTTTTGGTAATTTCTCTTTATAGGTGGTGCGGATCCAGTCGGTGGTGATTTAGCAGAGGAGGGAGTGGAGCCATTAGTAGCCGTTGTGGCTGACATAGATTGCTGTGACGACTGCTGTAGTGCCGAATTAATTCCGTTGAGTGGTTGGAGAAGAGGAGAATTATTGTTTGGTGATTGAATGGCTTTCATAGAGACACCGTTTGAACTCTTTCCAGGTGATGAGGTTAGAACTGCCAGCTTCGAAGGTGAAGATTGAGTACCACCTGTCTCTCGTTTTGGTGAAGGTGTGATTCTAGGAATATTTGTAATCATTGAAGTTGGGGTAACATTAGATGTAAGCAAAGGGACTGGTGCCGAAGGTGGGAGTGAGGTAGGTGGAAGAGAATTGGGGAGAGGTATCGTAATTGAGGCCTGTTGCTGAACCTGCGGTACTGGAATACTGGATAGAGTTGGTCTTCTCTGGAGACCTGGATCGAGAGTCTTTTTCGATAGCATTGGTGCTGTCTCTATTACAGGTGCAGATTGGGTATGGAGCAGCGTGTTGGCACGGGATCTGGTTTCTTGTAGTTGCTGAGTGGCAGTTGGCAACTGTTCGATTTCATCAAAATTTGGAATCTCGATTTCCTTGATTGGGGTAGAAACCCTAGGAGTGGCAACACCAGTTCCCCCATTTGATAAATTGTGAAGTGCAACTGCGGACGATATCCTTTGTAGCTCATACTGTGATTGAACCACATCTTCATTGGTGTGCCTTCCATTATGAGAGTCATTCTCATCGTATTCACTTGACTCTTCAAACAACTGGAGAAGCGACTTGGGTGCTTCTTTTCTGGTGCTAGTTCCATCATTCCTGAGTGTGGAGCCCATATTTGTGACAGTGTTATTTTTGAATGTAACGTTGGAGGTATTGTTGATCTTGCCGGTAGCTGTGAAGATTGTACCGCTCACTGCATTAGTGTCAAAGCCTCTGTATCCTGTCATAAACCGGTCGACACCATCGTCGTATTCAGAGCTATCGATATTGCTATCATCTCCATTTTCATCCAGGTGTATGTTATTGATGTTGATATCATTCTCTAGAATGTACTCACTTGAGCTTAGTGAGTCAAAGTCCCACTTAACTTCAATCTCTTGTTCCTCCAGATCATCCTCAACATTCATAATCATGCTCTCTCGTGAGGATTTTTTCTCTCTCCACAAAAGATATCTGGAGATCAACTCCTTCAGTAGAGATGTTGGTGAGTTCTTGTGAAACTTGACAAACTTGGACTTCAAGAGTTCCTCTGCGTTAAGTCTTTCCTGCGGATTTTCATCAAGACACAATGCAATGATTTCTTTTAATAACGGCGAATACTGCTGACCATCCAATCTGGGGGGTTTAGATTTGGTGATCAACTGCATTGCCCTCAGGGCCTCCTTATCACAGTAAGGTGGATTACAAGTGGCGATTTCATAGATGGTGATACCCAGTGACCAAATATCAGCCTTCACGTCGTAAGAAGTGCCCTCCATAATCACTTCTGGGGCCATCCAATATGGCGTACCAGCCATCGTATTTCTTCTGACATGAGTCGCCGTCAGTTGGGCTGCAACCCCAAAATCACACAGCTGGACCTTACCCTCGTTGGTTATCAGCACGTTAGCCGCTTTGATGTCCCTGTGAATGACATTTTGCTTGTGAATGTATTGGAGAGCTACAAGAAGCTCTCTGACTATGACACCAATATACTTCTCTTCCAGTCTACCAGGTCTTAAAAGAGTTCGGAGCGACCCGCCAGCACAAAAGTCCATGATGATCCAGAGCTTGGTACCATTCAGATACGATCCATAGTAGTGTGTCACATTAGGAACATGCTTTAGATGTGATAGAAACTGGATTTCTTGCTGAACATCCTTCACTTCATCCTCCGAAGTATCTAGATTGAGCACCTTTATGGCATAAACTTGTTTGTTGGTTCTATGGATCCCTTTGTAAACAATCCCAAACTTTCCACGCCCAACAACCTCTGTACGTTTGTAGATTTGACTGACGTTTGTCATTTGCAACAAAAGAGGACAGGTCAGAGTCTGAAGGGTTTGGTCGCAGTTGGTTGCCTGTGGTTGGAACGCTTGGAGCTCAACCTCAGTTGGGATGTGCTTCAAATCCGATCCATGAAAAAAGCAGGAAAACAAGAAAAAGATCCTATTAGGAAGAGTTCCTAATGCGGAAGTGTGTCTCGTACCTTCGAATAAAACCTAACTGTAAATTGTGCTGCAAGACCTACAGTTACGGGAACTTGTACAACGCCAAAACCAAGAAAAATTCTTTCAAAACTTTGGTCCATGTACCTCATATTCGACCAAATTTTGCCACAACCAAAACGCAACCTTCACCAACATCCTGTGCTGGTTAACTGGTTGGTATTCCTTGTTACTTCTCACACTCCTTGTTTTTGCCTGTTTTATTTTGTTTTTGTGCTACCTGTTTTTGTTTTTAGTTTTTAGTTTCTTTTACTTTGATTCATAATGTCTTTTAACGACACTAGTTCATTTTCACAACAAAGACCACAATCTCAGCTATGGATGGGTGAGATTGATCCCTCATGGGACGAGAACGCACTCAAATCCTTGTGGAACTCCTTTGGGTTTCCTCAAGCTGTCATCAGACTGATCAGAGACCCAAGACAGCTAGCTGCTAATGCCGGTTACTGTTTTGTTGAATTCCCCACCATGGAACAAGCTTCTCAAGCCTTGACTCACAATGGTGTTCAGATTCCAAACACGAACAGAATTATTCGCTTAAACTGGGCCAACGGCAACCAACAGCAAGGCCAACACGGTGGATCCCTTGCACCCCACCATCAAGAGTTCTCCATCTTTATCGGTGATTTGGCTCCTGACGTTGTTGAACCACTGCTATTTGAGTTTTTTGCAACGAAGTACACTTCTGTGTCGGGTACTAAGATTATGATTGATAGAGCCACTAACCAATCTAAAGGTTATGGCTTTGTTAGATTCTTGGATGAGACGGAGCAACAGAGATCACTTGTGGAGATGCAAGGCTCGATTTTGAATGGTAGACCAATCAGAGTATCAACAGCTGCCCCAAGAACTAGACAACCTCAGCAGGCTCAGCTCATGGGACAAGGACAGCGCCAGCCATTTCAGCAACAGCAACAACAGCAACAACAGATGTTAGTTCCACAGCAGCAACCTGTTCAACAGCCATTGAATGTCTTTGATCCTCAAGCTCAACCACAGCTAAGTCAATTCACTGATCCAAACAACACCACTGTTTTTATTGGCGGATTGTCCTCTTTGGTAACTGAGGATGAGTTACGGTTGTATTTCCAACCATTTGGAGATATCGCCTATGTCAAGATTCCCCTTGGAAAAGGCTGTGGCTTTGTTCAGTATGTCACCAGACAGTCAGCTGAACTTGCCATTCTAAAGATGCAAGGCTACCCGATTGCCAATTTGCGCATTAGATTGAGTTGGGGCAGATCCAACGTGAACCCTACGGGAATTCAGTACAAGGCCCAACAGCAGCTTCCAACTCTCTATGGTTATCCCGCCAAAGCTCCTTCAGCTGGAGGCAATGACCAGCTTGTTAGTGTGAATGAGTACTCTGTGATAAACTCCAACCATGGCGCATACGGTTCTGATCAAATCCTGCAACAGTCTAAATTTGCCAACGAGCAGTCTGAAGGAGTTGATCAGTCGAGATTGAACCAATTGTACATGGCTGCCAAAGACGGCAGACTGGATGCTATCGAATCCGCTTCTAACGGTTACATGTTTAACTAATCATAACTAATTTTGATTTTTATGTCCGACCATTTGTGTTTTCCACACTGTTTCTTATGTCTTTGTTTTTGATTGTTTGTCTCATTTTGGGTTGCGTCTTAGTGTTCTGCCTTTTTGATTGTTTTTCTTTACCAATATGTGTGAACGAGTGGGATGCTCCTCAACGATTTCTTTATCATCATTTGTGTTTATACTGGGTTGTGTTGTTAGTTTTGTGTTTTTGTCGATGACCTGCTTTTGATTTGTTTCGGATTTGAAGCCAAGTATTTTTAATGTCTGTTCAGCTGTTTGGTACGATATATATGTTGTGTGTTTGACCAGATACGTCCTAGTATATAAGAGAAGCTTGGATAATAGCATAGAGTCTTTGTAGGAACAGTATAGGTATAAATGAGCTTTTTCAGTGATGTTCTCTTAATCACATATTCTTGAGCCAATATTCCAAGAGTCAACTTTGAAACTCTGTCAATTAATTCCCTGACCAACTGAGAAGGATCAATATTATGCAAAAACAAACAATGGACTTAGTATGGGTGAATGATGAGAACTGAAGGTCGAAATCATACTGTAAGTCTGGGAGTTGGTGCACATTGCCAATTACATCATGGAATAATTTGCTGCCCTCCAAGCCGAAAAATCTCTTCTTACAGCATTTTACAATGATAACGGGAGCTACTCAGGTCCTAGCACACTTTTTAGGTATTAGCTACACGCATCTTTTCACAAAACCACTGGAAAGTAGCGTGATAAACAATAGGACTAATGTATGTACTACGGAGCTTTTAGAAACCAAACTAAAATGACATTCGATTTTCGTCGACTTGAAGAAGTTGTACCTCGATGCAAAATAAACTGAGCACTCTAATAGTGCGCACCTTGACCGTTGGAGTCATTGGTGGACTTCCAACCCTTTCTGTTAACGTCTGGGTTACTCTTGTTCTCACCGTGTCTAATAATATGCTCCACGATCTCCTCAATATGTTTCTTACCAAACTCATTCTCGAGCTCTTGTTTGGAGGCTTCTTCAAGAACACCTTCACTACCACGGCCACCACCAGAGGTAAACACTTTGAAGGTTGACACAACACTTGAGAGTGGGACAGTTGAGTCCTTCAGGAACTGTTCAGCTTTCTCGTGGCTATCAACGAAAACAATGAAGTCTCTGGTCTCACCTTTGTAGAATTGTTTGCTAACGCTCATTTTTGATATTGCTTATTCGTCTTGTGGGAATAATCAAATAAAATTCGTAAAAATGGTATTACTGAGAGCTTAAGTAGTTTCGAGCTCGAAGACAAGATCAGGGCACCCAAGCGGATCGAGATTGCTATGTTTCGAAGGTCGGGGCTCGGGCGCATGTGATATTTTGCTATGATGCAATCAAGCATTGCATCACTGAGACTTCCATTTGTGGAATGGTTAGGAGTGCAGGGATAACTTCTAGGCAATCAATTTTTAATAGAGCTAGCTGATTAGGCCAAGAGCCGGTTTAGACAGGATAAACCAGCACCCTAGTCTAATGGCAACGGCACCCGACAGGAGGACCGTACAACAACATGTCACGAAAGTGGTTGATACCACTCAACATCAACTGCGGCGCCAGCTCAACGAATCATTCTGGACTCTCTGGAACTGGTACAGACTCACCCACTGGGCTTCAACTATTAATTGCATCGTAATCCCATTAGTATCTGCCACCTATGCATATAAGCATATTGCATTGAACGAGAGAACATTCAAGTTGGCATTATTCTATTATGTTGTCAGTATCACTTGCATCAACGCAGGTTATCACAGATTATGGGCACATCGTTCCTTTGTTGCCACCCCCTTTACGAAGTTCATATATGCAGTCTTTGGTGCAAGCGTTGGTCTAGGATCTGTGAAGTGGTGGGTCAGTGTACACAGGGCACACCATAGATACTTAGATACAGAGAAGGATCCTCACTACATCAGAAAGGGAATTTTTTACAGCCATCTGGGTTGGATAGTACTTAAGCCTCATCCAAAGGTGAGAAACTCAATAAAAGAGTGCTACGCTGAAGATTTAAAGGATGATACTTTGCTAGACTGGCAAGACTCAAATTATACAGAACTGTACATTCTAACTGGACTCATGTTTCCCTGCATTATTGCAGGTCTAGGCTGGAATGACTACATTGGTGGTCTTATCTATGCTGGTATTCTACGGGCCATTGCAGTTCAACATTCGACATTCTTGGTAAACTCAATGGGTCATCTCATTGGAACGCAACGCTATGATGACCGCAAGTCTCACAGAAACAACTTTATTCTAGCATTTCTTTCTTGGGGTGAAGGTTTTAATAACTTCCACCACGAGTTTTCTGCTGATTATAGAAATGGTTATCATTGGTATGAGTTTGATCCAATCAAGATTCACTTGTTCATTATGTCCAAATTGCGTCTGGTTAGCAATCTCAACCGCACTTCTGACCAATCAATCAGCCAATGTCTGATCCAATTTGAACAGAAGATTCTGGATAAGAAACGTGCGAAGTTGAACTGGGGTATTCCAATTTCACAACTACCCATAATTACTCCAGAAGAATTTAGAAAACTGGCCAAGGAGGAGGCACCTGAGCGGGCCTTGATTGCAGTCTCAGGAATTGTCCATGATGTGACTCCCTTCATGTACAATCACCCTGGTGGCCTTCAGTTGATCCTATCATCAATTGGCAAAGATGCTACAAGTGCATTTAATGGTGCAGTTTATGACCACACAACTGCAGCGCACAACTTGCTAGCCACAATGAGAATTGCTGTGCTGAGTGGTGGTACTGAAGAAATTGTTTGGAAACAGGAGCAGAAGGAGAACAAGGAGGTTCCCCTGAAACAAAGCTCTGGACAGAAGATTGTGAGAACAGGGGAACAAGCAACCATTGTCCAGAAACCCATCAGGACAGCTGGAGCTGCTTGAAGCTGTCCTTTTGTTTGCATTGTCATGAAATTATTTATTTAATCTAGGTATTTATTCAACAAGTACTACAGCATCTACATGATCTACATGAGTTATTGGTGTGTCGAATAATCTGAATAGTGGCAGGTTTATTGATGTTCCTCAGCACTATTAAATAGAGACCTCAAAGCATCCCCAAACACCACAGAAGTCCTTCTCATAAGTGAGAATCTTTGCGTAGGGGTTGTCCTATTTATACCTAGTGGTTCTTTGCTAGCACTGGCGCGTGTCGACTTCAATGAGCTCTTGGACCTTTGAGTTCCTTTTCTATCCTCTATAAAGCTTCTTGATATCTCAGTTTTGACTATTGGCTGTTTGAGCTTCTTTCTTGAGATAATCGAAGAAGCAGAGACCAACTCTTCTGACCACAAATCCTCCAAAATGTACTCGACCTTCGTTCTATCAAACATTTTCAAGTATACAATATTTGAAGGTTGTTTCAATCTTTTGGAAGAATAGGTATACCCGTGCTCTAGATCAATCTCAACATTCAAAGATATGACTTGCTGGAAATAACACTGGTTAAAGACATCATGGCCAGAAACTCCATGTTTTATCTTCCTTATTGAATGTTTTTTGATTACTTTATTCAAGTTCACATCATAACATTGAATTTGTGAAGGAATAATAGTAGATGAAGTGGTCCCTTGCTCCTCATTGAACCTGGACGAAGAGTAGTCCATCATGTAGGGCCCGTTAACGACATTTATCAAGATCTCCAACTTTTCCTTCCACACAGAATGCTCAAACCCACTGAAATTTAAAAGTAAAAGCTCATAAATCTTAAACTGATTCTCAAACTGTATCTTGAAACTATGCTCATAGTTCGTGTAGATTCCACCTATAATATCATCGTAGTTCGTAATAATCCTTGACACAGAGAGAGGAATCAAAAACACAACATCAAACTTACTAGTCTTAGAGGTGATATCTGCAAGGACTAAGTGTGTCTTGAACAAAAATGCTCCAAGGTTTTCAGATCTTGGTACTAGGTCTTGGCTCGTAATGTATACCACATTCAAAGAGCCCAATAGCATGGGCAATCCAAGATACTCCACTGGAAACTTCAACTCAGTGTTGAAATGCAAACTGTTGAAGAGGGTGATGGTCTTGAGTTTCTCCTGAAGACCATATCTGTTTATTTCCTTTATAGAGTAGTCAACCTGCACTAAACAATCATTTATCTTTCGGTGACAAGTTTCATCCTCCTCAATAGACGTTAGCTTCAACAAGTTATCCAAGAACAACTTGTACTTTGAAACCCTTTGAATAGGTTTGTGAATCAAGGAAACTAAAGATAGATCCAATTTTTCACTTGAAGAAGATTCCAAAAATTTCTGGAATCCCCTGGTCAATGTTGTTCCTAACTCTGGGTCGTCTTCTTTGGAGTCAATTAATTTCAACACCAAATCAATCATACTGTAGTACTCCTGGTAGAGATAAACACTTATGGCCTTTTTGTTAATCAATTCTGAAACAAGGGCACTCATTAAAGAGGAAGTTGGTGAGACCATATACCTGGTAACCTCATTGATATCATACTGGTGCAAATTGGAGAGTGAAACGGAGCAGAGAGATCTCAAATCATTCAAGAAATCACTATGCGACGCAATCAAGAGATCCACATACTGTCGAAGTAACCTGATAGGTATCCCATTGTTTCCCTTACTGATAATAGCGTCTAGATAAATACCACTCAACATCTGCAAAGAGCTTATGTAACTCTGCTCAGTTTCTATGATCTCCTCAATAATTTTGTTTCTGTTGAAGGCCCTTTTGCTCAAAGGAGACAAGGTGTCGTAATTGAACACCAACTGTGGTGAGAGCTTAGAGGAGGAAGTGTATTCAGAGTAGTTCAGAGAGATGTCTAGTGTCTGTTTCAAGAACTCAGTCGAAGTTAGCTTCAGGAGGGCAAAAGGAACACAAGATGGAGGGAAATCTGCGAGAAAGGCAAAGTTGGCATCGGGGATACCGCTGGTGATTTTGCTTTCAATAGTAGGTGCAAATTGATACCCATTATCATCTAGACCACTAGACTTGAGCTCAAGGAGAAGGGGACTTGTATCTGGCTGAACCACTGTCATGTCGTTGTACCTTCCATGAGCGGTGCCATTTTGAGGGAAGTAAATCTCATCAACTTGAATAATGCCCGAGTTGGAGGACTGTATAGAACTCTGGGTAGCTGGACGGGATGTGGTGATAACTGTAGCCATGTAAAACCAGTGCAAAATATCGTGCCAACACAACGGAAGATCATTGTAGTTTGTTGTTTTCTTCTCTTTGTGCGTAGGAGGTTAAGTGAGGATAAAAATGTGTCAAGTCCAAAAACGGAAAGGTTGTGAGCTCGGTGAATATGGTGTACGGGTGTCTTACGAATCTTGAGGTTGGTTTGTGCTGCCTCTTTTTTAAGGAATTGTACTGGTATCACCAAAGAACAGAGGGATCACAGAGTCTTATTCCCACATCATGGTAAGTGGCTGCACCCAGAACATACTCAAAGTGATTTGAGACATTCAGTCTTCCATCATTGGCGCTACTTTATTTGATTCTTGTTTCTGAGTTTCCCATTTGAGTATTAACACTAATATGTTTGTAGTCAAGCCAAAACCAAGGAATCCAAACCCTGCTTTCTGCTGAAAGGGATGCACAGGCTATAGTCCAAGAGGCAAGAGCATACCGTACACAACGTTTGAAAGCTGCAAAGACCGATGCTGCTGCCGAGATTGCCCAATACAAGGCACAGAAGGAGGCCGAGTTGAAACAGTTTGAAGCAGAACACTCTGGCTTGAACGAGACCATCGACAAAGAGGCAGAGGCCGCTGTTGCAAAAGAATTAGAGTCCATCCAGAAGACTGCTGCTGAGAAGAAGGATCTTGTTGTTAATATGTTGGTTGCTGCTGTTACCAAGCCAACACCAGAGTTGCATGTGAATGCCGTCTGAAAAGCAAGAACATGGAGAATTCGTGCTACCCTTTTGTTTATTTCGTCCAATTACAGGTTGATTAGAGACTCATCCACTCTGAAGTTATATTGTAGTCTTCCCTTCCCTGGTCGTTGTTCACATGCCATTCCAACAAAACGCGAAGGTGGAAATTACTGGAGAGAAAAAACACCACCTTACTTACCTATCGAAACAAACCACGAGAGCGCACCTAAGACTTTTTTGATTGTACTGGTTTGCCTGTTTCAAGTGCACAGAATCACTTCAGCTTATAAACTCAAATGGAGGCACCCAAGATTCTTCTGAATAGCTCAAATTTTGTGCTTAACGACACCATATTTGAGTACTTCAACAAGACCATTGAGGAGTACCTGATATCCCACAACATCAACCTCAACACTTCCCAACTATCATACTCATTACTCGGCTCCTTAGTCACCATTGCGGCAGTATGGATCACCTTGAGATGGGTGCTCTTACCAGCCAAGCCTGGAAATGCTGAGAAGCCAGTTAAATTCAACCTCGAGATTCCACCAGAGGCCCAGCCCCATTGGAAAGGTAAACGCATTCATCCTGTCTCCATCAAGTTTGAGGAGGAGCCAGAATATATTCAATCATACTGCCCAGCTACTGGCCAGTTTTTGGGCAAGTTCAAGACTAATTCCAAAGAAGAGATTGACAGCATCATTGAAAAGGCCAACAATGCACAGAAGGAATGGAAGCATTCTACATTTGCAAAGAGACGTCAATTGTTGCGCTCATTAAGCGAGTTTATTGTGAATAACCAGGAGAACATTGCTCGCGTTGCTTGCAGAGATTCCGGTAAAACCATGGTTGACGCATCTATGGGTGAGATTCTCGTTACATTGGAGAAGCTCAATTGGATTGTCAAGCATGGGGAGAAGGCTCTAATGCCATCTAGAAGAGCAGGGCCATACAATATCCTCATGAGTTACAAAGCGGCAGAGGTCCGTTATGAACCCCTTGGTGTGGTTTCCTCTTTGATCTCATGGAACTACCCATTCCACAATCTAATGGGCCCCGTAATTGCTGCTCTGTTTACGGGTAATGCCATTGTTGTGAAGTGTTCCGAGCAAGTGGTGTGGAGTTCCAGCTTCTACATTAAATTGATCCAGACCTGCCTCAAAGCGCTTGACATTGACCCATGCTTGGTGCAGTTAGTGTGTACATGGCCAGAAAATGCCAATTACTTTACATCACATCCAGGCTTGTCACACATAACATTTATTGGCTCTAAGCCAGTTGCTCACCATGTTGTTAAGGCTGCATCTGAGTCCTTGACTCCTGTCGTTGTTGAGCTGGGCGGGAAGGACGCTTTCATAGTTCTCGATGATGTCAAGGATCTCAACGCCGTCTCTAGCATTGTGATGCGCGGTACTTTCCAGTCAGCTGGACAGAACTGCATTGGTATTGAACGAGTAATTGTCACTAAGAAGAACTATGCCAAGTTTGTTGAGATTCTGTCAAACCGTGTGCCTGGCTTGAGGTTGGGCTCAGACATTGACCAACTTGAAGATATAGACATGGGTGCGCTCATTAGTGATAACAGATTTGAGCAACTTTCCGAACTTGTGAATGATGCTGTGAATAACGGAGCCAAGCTAATCTGTGGTGGTTCCAAGTACAACCATCCAAACTACCCACAGGGTCATTACTTTACTCCGACATTGTTGGTTGACGTTACCTGCGATATGAAGATTGCACAGAATGAAGTGTTTGGCCCTGTTTTGACTGTGATGAAGGCTGAAGATACTCAGGATGCACTGGATATTGCAAACTCTACTGAATTTGGCCTAGGTGCTTCTGTATTTGGTAACGACTGGGCCGAGTTGAACAGGGTGACCAATGAGTTGAACGCAGGCAACGTTGCAATCAACGATTTTGCGACTTTTTATGTGTGTCAGCTACCTTTTGGGGGACAACGTGGTTCAGGCTACGGTAGGTTTGGCGGCGAAGAAGGTTTACAGGGCCTTTGTAACCTGAAATCTGTGTCGTTTGATAAGATTCGGTTTGTCTCTACCCAGATCCCTAAGCCACTGGACTATCCTATTAGAGACGAGGCCAAAGCGTGGAATTTTGTCAGAGCACTAAACATTGGTGGTTACGATGGGAGCTTGTGGAATAGAATTAAGGCCATTGGCACTCTTGCCAAAAACGGTTCTTAAAGAGAGCGGCGAGCGAGGGACTCAATGAACACTATGTACATTAAAGAAGGGAAAAGAATAAGTGGTACCTGTATTAGTTTTATGCCATAATCTGCTTCTCTGCCGTCTTGAACAATTCCTGTAGATCATTAGTGTATTTCTTATGTAGCTTCTCAACATCATTAGCGATTTTCTTGACTTGGTCATTCTTTTTGAACTCCCTCAACTCTCTCAAAGCATGAGCTCTCTTGAAGGCCAGACTGTGCTTCGAACTGTTAGAGTTCTTGGAAAACTCGAGATTTTTCTTCAATTCCTTTACGATATCGAGTCTGGTGTCTCTCGTGACTGGTGGTAGTGAGACCTTCAATTGTTGTGGAAAGTTAGGAACAGGTTCTGGGTTCAAGTTCTGACCAGTCTGCATGATGGCGGAAATCACATGTTTAGCGTATGCTGGATCAAACACAGTGACGATCAGGTGACGACCCTTGATGGAAGTCTGTGCAACTGAGAGGTAGTCGGCTTCCTCACCATGGTTTAAAGTCACCTTCAGATCGTCAAAAATGTGAGGGTTGGATTTACCCTGTTTGGTGATGGCCACTTTTTCCTTGAAGTGAGAAAGAACTTCTTTGTATTGTTCTTCAAGGGAATTAATAATGACACTTGGGTCTTCCTGTGCAAGCGGTTCCTCTTGTGCTTCACCTCTTTTATTTTCTTTGGACCCCTTGACTCCCCTTTCTTTTTTGTATAGGGTACAGGAAGCAGAGAAGCTGCGAGTTGTTACTGGTTGCAATGGTCTCAATTGAAGAGAGGCTCCAGTGATGAGGCGAGTGACAAGAGGTCTGAACATCGTGAATATGCTTTGTTCAGAGTGTGGAGAAAGACAGTATAGTCTTTTTTTTGGTAACTTTTTTTCTCATCTCCGTTCGCGGCACTTTTTGTGGATGTTCTACATCGAGTGGAGTCAGTACGTATAATTAAAAGACAGACTTTCTTGGTATGGAGGAAATAACGAAGCCAGAGGAAAGTATACAGTTTAGAAACTCTTACGACCGCTCTAGCATAGAAGAGATGAAAGAATAAATATTTCTCGGTGAAGCCCACCAGTACATCGTTGCCATGGCAACAAAACCTAGTTTGTAAAGAAAAATTTAGAAGAGATCTATCTCCCTTGAAGTAATAAAACCGAGGCATTACAAGTCCACCAACGATCACCATTGCTCACAGCATAAAAATGGCAACGGCCCCTTGCTCTGTATGTCTTGAGCATGAATCTCGCTACACTTGCCCAAAATGTTCCACTAAGACCTGCTCTCTGGCCTGTGTCAAACTTCACAAGTCACAATCAGACTGTGACGGACTTCCATCCACCACGGACTACATCAAGAGGGACACGTTCCGTATCAATGAGCACCTCGTACAGCGAGATTACAACTTCTTGCAATCAATAGATCGGAATATCAATGTTGCGAAGAGCGATGTACGGGAGAAGAGTAAGAGGATTCTTCATTCTGCACAGAACCATCACCATCAGAACAACAAAAGAAGGAGACAGGATGGCACCCAAGAGGAAGGTGTAATTGTAAGGAGGGGTGTTAACGTGATGTTCTTGCCAAAGGGGATGGAGAGAAATGGGATGAATAAGAGTGGATGGGATAAAAGACGGGATACTTTTGTTTGGACAGTGGAGTTCTTACTTTTGGGTGATGAAGGGGAGGAGTTGGGAAAATACGTCAGTTACAGAGTACCAGAGGGTGAAAAGGTTAAGAAGTCAATTCCAGGGAAGTTTAGAGAAACCATAGGTGTAAGTGAATGGTGGTGCTGGTTAAGAAAAGTGAGCGTACCTGGGAAACAATTTGTTCCAGTGGGAAAAGAGAGCGTTTGGGCTGATGTATTAAGAGATGAGACTGTTATTGAGTTTCCCACAATAATTGTGACTTTGAAAGAAGCGGTAAAAGGCTTTAAAGTTTATGAAAGTGAGAGTGAGAGCGTGAATGAGAGTGACAGCAGTAGTGATAGCAGTGATTCCAGTGACAACGAAAGTGAAAATGAGGATGAACCAGAAGAGGAGTCATCTAAGAAGACAGTAGACACTAAAGAAAGTGAATCAGTTGAAGAACCATCAAGCCAGACGCAAAGCAGAATTGAAGGAGGCTTGAATAAGCTAGAAACAACAAGCATCGAATAGATATTTGCATATAGACAAAATTTACATGTCCTACTAGTAGTAGATTCTATAACTATGTACACTCCTTTATATTTACAAGTATCTCCTGATCTCCACTTCCTCAAAGACCTGTATCACATCACCGGGTTTGAAGTCAGACCACCCATCAAGAGCAACCCCGCATTCTTTCCCCTTTTTTACCTCTACCACATCATCCTTCAGGTGCTTCAAGGTGTCAATCTTGCCTCTAAACACCTCCTCACCACCTCTTACAACACGAACAAGTGAAGATCTTTCCAAGGAACCCGAAGAGACTTTGCAGCCAGCAATCTTGAACGTCTTCTTACGTTTGCCCTTGATCTCAAAAACTTCCTTCACCTCGGTTTCTGATCTCACCTTGATCTCAATATGCGGGGCCAGTTTGGATGACAATTCTTCCTCCACGTCCTTAATAAGGTGATAAATCACATTATGAAGCTTAACACGGATGTGTTTCTGAGCAGCTTTGTTATCAATATCCCTGGTCAGCTTGATATTGAATCCCAAAATGATGGCATTGGATATTTCGGCTCTCTCGAGATCAGATTCAGTTGGACTGCCAACTTCACTGTATATGATATTCAGCTTGACCTCATCATTACCGATGTCCTTGATAGCATCAACAATCGCCTCCTGTGACCCACTAACATCAGCCTTCACGATATAGTTCACAACCTGTTGTATTGGACCTGCAGGAGTGGAATCTTCATTGGTAACATCTCCTTCATTGAGACCAAACTTGCGCAGTTCTTGAGCACGTTCACGTTTCTCAACCTCCTTCTTAGCATCAACTCTGAACTTGTTCATAATTTCAACATCTTTGTCCTCCTGAATTCTTTGCTTCTGCAACAGTCTATAACTTACCACTTCTTTAGCAAACTTCTCATCTTTGGCCTGAATCACAACATTACCAGCCTCTGGAACATCTTTCCATCCCCAAATCTCCACCGGAGTTGATGGTTTTGCCAACTTCACTGTCTCACCAAACTCATTTTTCATTGATTTCACTTTGCAATATGTCGTCCCAGCAGTGATAACATCACCAGTCTTCAAATCACCTTGGGTTATAAGTATTGTAGCAAGGGGACCCATTTTACTCTTATTCTGAGACTCTATGACCCAGCCTTCCACAGGGACCTTCTTCTTATCTCCACTTGCAGCCTTGAGATCCATGATTTCACCCAAAGTAGTGATACTCTCCTCCAGCTTATCCATACCGAGACCAGTCAGTCCTGACACCTGCACCACTTGGATATCACCACCATACTCCTCAGTAATAATGTCATGGGCAGATAAGTCAGCAATAACCTTGGCAGGGTTCGCATTGTCCTTGTCACACTTGTTTACTGCCACGATGCAGGCAACGCCAGTCTTTTTAATGTGCTTGATTGCCTCGATTGTTTGTGGCATCACTGAGTCATCAGCAGCGACAACTAGCACAACAATGTCAGTGACTGTCGCACCACGCTCTCTCATCTTCAAGAACGCAGCGTGTCCAGGAGTATCCAGAAAAGTGATCATTTTCTTGGAAACAGGAGTCTTCACAGAGAATGCACCAATGTGCTGAGTGATTCCACCATGCTCACCGCTCACAATCTCACTGTGCCTTAAATGATCCAGGATAGTGGTCTTTCCATGGTCCACATGTCCCATGATGGTAACAATCGGTGGTCTTGTCTTCATATACTTCGAGTCGTTAGGAAACACAGTTCGTTTGAGATTCTTCTCGCTATCAGTTTCATCAACTTCATTTACTTCAAAGCCATATTCGTCAGCAATGAGCAGTGTCGTCTCTCTATCCAAGATCACATTGTGGTTCATGTCTTCAAATCCCATTGTGGACAGGTTCTTAATGAGCTTCTCATAGCGCACACCCAGAAGGTTGGCTAGTGTTGCAACGGTGGTGAATCTGGGTATGTCAAGTCTCCTCTTCTGCTTCGACTGTTGTTTGGCAAGAAGTACTAGTGTTGTGCTAAGATATCTCGTGGAATACCGTGAGGGTATCTCTGGCAAAATTTGTCTGATACTTGATCGGCAAAGCTTACTGAGCATCATATGTTCTTCTTGACCTCTGCTGAAACCAGAGGTGGAGCGATGCTCTATTTTTTTTTTTACCTACACTTCTTTATCGCGAATACCTGTGGTGGAGGAAGGAGCCATCATTGCAAGTGAGTGAAATGCAGAGGACTCCAATCAGGTGTAGCCATTCTTCAAGAGGTCAACTCATTGCCACAGTCTTACAATTTGACTTCTTTGTTTCAATCATTAATGTATCTAAACGTAGTTAAACAACATGCAAAAAATGCTCATTTTAAGAAATGCCATGCAATCATCATTTGTAATCCCAGTCACCTCTTACGCCCAACAACATCATCCAAATCACGAATAACCTCGTCAATGGATGAAAAGTTACCATCATCTTCTGCGAATGAGCGGTGTTGCAATCCAATACAGTGCTCATCGAAGTCATTGAAGTGGATACGACAGTTCTCACAGTAACCCGGAACTTTTGGCTTCTCGTTATTGATGCCATCAACCTCAGCCGTGGAGAGTTTGGAGCGTTTTTCAATGAGCTTGCGCTGAAGGTGGTTGATCTGTTTTGATGCAACGGTGGATTTTGGTGCCACAAGACCATTCTTTGTGAGCTCGGCTGATTGGGTTGTCGAACCACCTGCGTAACCAGATGCTTCGATCTCGAAACCGTCTCTCTTATGTGACTCGATGAATCTGTTGGTGATGGCGGATGTTTGGCGTGTGAGTGATGGTGGAAGGATAGTGCTCGTTATGCCATTATGCTGGAATTGGAAAGGTGGTGGCATTTGTGTGCGTGGTGATACCTTCTCAGGAGAGCTCGAGGATTTAACAGTGTGACCTTGATAGTGAGAGTATATAGCCCTCAAACGATCTCTATGTGCTCTATTTTGGAGATCTCTGATTCTTCTGCGTTCTCGTTTTCTCTCATCATTTGCGTTTGGGGCATCCGGTGTGAAAAGAGAGTGCCCATAGGAGGAGTGATGGAGGAAAGGCCAAGGCTTCTTGTCACCCTGCATCCTCCATTCTCTAAGGGCGACTGGTTTGATGACTTGACGAAGATCATAGACGTAGAAGTACGGGTTCTTGAAGTAGTTGAAATCATCTCTCTTAGCCAGTGGGTCTCTGTCCTGAGCACCATAGATCTTTTCATCCTGTAATAAAGAGCTCAGGTGCTGTTGTGGTTTCTGCTTCACTGTATCTGAGTCAGGAACTTCGCCCAAGTTCTTAAGGAACCTGAAAACCTTTTCGTAGTTCCAGAATTTCAACGATGTGGTGTGGCGAAAGAATTTTTGGGGAAGCTCACCCTTGGGTCTGTTGGACACAACAACAGTGACTTTAGTGTCAAAGAATGCTTGTATCGAAGCGCCCACCTTCTCAAACAGTGTAGAAGCTAGTTCCTTCTCCCTGTACTTACTACCGCCGTCTTGAACACTAGGGTCATTGACATCAAAGTAAATCACAGACTCACGCATAATGGAACGCCAGCGCCTTTGCCACTCACAAAGCGGAATGTCTGGTCTCTGTCTTTCGCGTTCTCTTTCTGTCTCCCTGTATCTCTCCATCTCTCTCTCCCTTTCTCTTTCCATTTCCCTCTCTCCTTCTCGCTGTTGTTGTTGTTGTTGTTGTTGTTGTTGGATCTCCTCCTGGGCCTGCAGTTGCTGGTAGAAGGGGATTGTAATCTTCTGGCGCTTGACAGCAGGCGAGTTCTGAACAAGCTCTCTGAGAGGCCATCTGTGTTCCATCTTGCAGGTTCTAGCTTTGTTGGGTGGTTAGCCGCTGAGATAGATGTGGGCTGGCCTAGTTTCACAACTGTTTACTTTTTGGTTTCAGGCTTTTTTTGTTTCGGTTGGTTGGTGCTCGAATCAGGATTTGCGCGTTTTGCGGGTAACGCCACGAAAGCGCGTTTGTTACCACAATTGGGCTAATGCATGTACATGTGTATTTCAGTCGTAATAGAACCCATTGGCAAGGTAACGAATCATGTACTCGTCAATATGTCCGTAACCTTCCCTGTCATCCCCTTCCGCGACAGCTTCTTCCTCCTCATTCTCGACAAAGTCTTCATTGTCCATCTCAACCTCCTTCATCGCCTCTTTAGCTGCCTTAGCATCTGCCTCATCTTCAGCTTCAGCAAGAACACTGTTCAACTTGGAAGGGTCACCGAATAGCATCTTATCTTCTCCTCCGCCATGAACATCTTCACCATCACCAAGCAGATCTCTGTAGGATAGTTTACTGAAATAATCGGTAGTGAACTCACCCTCTTGAATAACAACACTGTCTAAATGTCTCTTTTGATTAGCTTTCTTGAGGATATTGGACTCAATGGTATACTCGGTAACAAATCTGTAAATGTGAACATCTCTTGTTTGGCCAATCCGGTGACATCTATCTTGACATTGCTTGTCCATTGCCGGGTTCCAATCTGAGTCATAGAAAATGACAGTATCAGCACCAGTCAAGTTGATACCCAAACCACCTGATCTACTAGAGAGGATAAACACCATGATCTTCGGATCCTTGTTGAAACGTTCAGTTAAAATTTGACGGTCTTCAATCTTGGTTGCACCATCTAGTCTCATATAACGTATACCCATAATGTTCAAAAATTGTTCCAAGATGTCCAGGACCTTGGTCATCTGTGTAAAAATCAAGACACGATGACCACCTTTTTGCAAATCAGTCAACAGTTTGGCTAATTTCTGCAACTTACCACTGTCGTATAATAACAAAGACTTGTCAGGGAACTGAATAGATAATTTCGTTTGTAACTTGTGCAATGGATTCTCGAGCTCTGACACCTTCTCAGCAACCTCAAGAGGAACTGTAAGTTTGGTCATATTCAAGTTAACCACCTCAGGCGTCACAAATGCAAATCTCTCAATCTCATCGTTCATGTCCAACATCCTGGTCTCGAGAGGCTTAATGAACTCTTCTTTGAATTGAAATTTGAGATTGACTGGTTTAATAAAGGACAATTTCTCAATAACATTGCCACCATAGACTGGATTTTTATCACATCTGAGCTTGTTGACATAAATGGTTTGTTTAAGCTTGGCTAAGTTTTCTTGCTTAGTGTGGAACTTGGAGAACTTGTAGAACTCATTTATATCTGTATAGTTGGAGCTCACCTCATCAGTGAGGGCATTAGATAGGTCACTGATCATGTCATCCAGAATCTTGGACGACTTCAAGCTCTTGATAGACTGAGAATGATAAGTGGTTATTCCTTCCTTATCAAACTGGGTAAAACAAAGATTTAAAACGTTGAGGTTAACAGTTTGCTCATTAGACAACATTCTCAAAGTCAAAGTGTTAGTATCTGTATAGGGAGTAACAACAGACTCATCAATGGCAAATGAGGTTCTGATTTGTCTCTCTTCAAACAAGTCAGGGTGGTTGCACACCTTTCTCAACTGCATCAGGGCATTAATAATGGAGATATAGTTCGCATTTTGAAGCATCCTCTTGGTGTCACTTCTGTCAAGGTACTCATGGTATAATTTGTATTGTCTCTTGGATAATTTGCAGTAGACAACATGTTCATACTTCCCGGGCATCTGTGACTCCACATCAGCCTTTAAACGACGGAGTAAATACGGTCTAAGAACCTGGTGCAACTTAGACACAGTCTTCTTTGTCTCTTCATCCACCTTCTGATCGACACCTCCCTCAATAATCTTATCAACTGGCTTTCCAAACCAGGTTTGGAAATCATCGAGGTTCGCAAAACCAGAAGGCATCGATTGATTCTTAGAGGTGGATGGCATCAAAAAGTACAATAGAGACCACAACTCCATGATATTGTTCTGGAGTGGTGTACCGGTTAGCAAAAGCCTGTTTTCGGTATTGAAGTTCAACAATGCATTCCATCGGTTGGATTTGAAATTCTTGATGTTGTGGGCCTCATCCAGGATCATGTATTTCCAGCGTTTTCTTTTGAAAATTTGCTGGTCTTGACAGACCAACTGATATGAAGTGATGCAAACATGAAATGTATCTGGTTTATTCCAACCTTTTCTTTTCATCTTACGTTCTTGAGGAGAGCCATAGTAGACCATCACTTTGAACCCTGGTGCAAATCTCTTGAACTCCATTTCCCAGTTCAAGAGAACAGATGTTGGAACAACAATTAAGTGAGGTCCCCAATTTCCCTTATTAACAGCCAGATAACTGATCAAACTGATTGTCTGGATGGTCTTACCAAGACCCATTTCATCGGCCAAGATACCGTTAGTTCCATTGTTGTAAAGACTCGCGAGCCAGTTAAGACCCTGCTTCTGATAATATCTCAAGTCACCCTTGAGTAAAATTGAAGGATAAGGTACATCAACAACACCATCATTGGGTTCTGTAGATGCTCTTGAGTTTTCGCGGTTCGAAGATGGGGCAACAGCTGGTTCTGGACTTGATTCAGGGGTGGATTCTTTCTCCTCTTTGATGTCTTCCACGTCTCCTTCTTCAGCTGATGATTCATAAGATTTCACAGAGGCATCATCATCTTCGTCATCTTCGTCAATCTTGATAGAACCATTCCCAAGAAGAGCAGCAAGACCAGAGGGCATGGATTCACCTTCACTATCGCCATCATCTCCTTCGTTGCTAGACGTGTCGGTATCAGCATCTGAGGCCAAGGAGGAATCACTGTCCAGTAACGAATCATGCTCAGATAAATTGGCATCCTCAACTGCTTTCTTCTCCTCTTCATTAAGCTCAGGAATCACATGTTCAACCAGTTCTTTATCTGAGGTTTCAACACTGACGGATATATTAGCTTCAGGAGTCTCTTCTGTTTGATTGTCTTCACTGATCTCTTCTAGTTTCAAATCACGCAAGTGACCATATTTGGATTTTAGCTGTTCCAAAGTTAGATTGGCATCATCATCTTCTTCAATGTTTATAGACATGATTTTAGATTCTTGAGCATTATTTTCATCCTCATCATCATCGTCACTGTCATCAAGTTCATCCTCCTTATCTTCATCAACCTTGGTCAACTGGGCCTCCAGCAACTGTGTGGAGTGTTCCAGCATCTGACTCAAATGCTCTTTACCCTTGATTCTCTTCAATTCTTCCGCCTCTTGGCTCTTCAGGATCTTGTAAGCTTTCTCGGCCAACATCCATCTTCTCTTGACAACCTGCATGGCGTTTCTTGCAAGAGTTCTGAGTTTCTTTTCTTCCTCCTTTCTCAATCTCTCCTTCGCACCGATTTGGCGCTTGAAATGTACCTCGATCATCTGCGCGATCTTACGCTGTTTTTGAACTTTGAACTTCCTCTCATCTTGGAACAGCTTAGAGAGGTGCATTCCTTGAGCAACAAAATGATCATTAAACGTATGTTGGGTCTTCAATGGATCTCTAAATGGCTGTGGGGGCGGAACCTTAGTGATGTTAATCTTCTCGTCGACACTCAGAAATTGGCTATTGATGGCCTCCTTCAACTGTGAAGTGATCTCACGTTGCTCATCAATATATTTGTCATATTCCTCAGCACTGAGATCTTCGTCCAGCGATTTGTAAGAGTTAAGGTATTGTTCGATTGAACCATAAACTGGGTTGCCTTGTTGATCAGGGTGTGTGATTGGTCTGGGAGGGAGCGTAAACTTGAACTTAACTCTGGGAACTTTCCCAGGCGGAAAAAGGCCCTCAATATCATCAAACTCCTCCTGCTCGTTCTCTTGCTCTTGCTCGTTTTCCTTCTTTTCTGTTTCTTCTGACTCCTTATCTCCATCCTCTGATTCACTGGTAGGTTCAGGTAACTCCTCTTTCACTGCTGTGGTTCTTGGACCTCGACCTTTAGCAGCTGGTTTGATCTTCTGGGAACGATTCTCTTTTACCCGTATTTCTGGTTTGTTCACAACTAGTTGTGAGCTATGTGTGATGCGTGGACTCTTTCTTCGTGAACTAGTCTTCTTCAAGAAATGGTCATTGTAGAACTGAGATGGATTGAAGACCTCGCTAGTAAACATCTTCTCTGAATCCTCCACTAGGCCTCTTAGTGGATCGTGAACAACGGCATGGCGTGAACTATGTCTCTTTGACTTCCCGTTAAGCTGATCTTGTGAGGTCCAGAGGTTGTGATGTTCAGTCACATAGTCAGTGTAGAAGGAGGTTGGTGAATCCTCAGGGTTCCAAGTGGCCAATGATGTGTATTCCTTCAAATGGAACAGTTCTGATGTCAGCAAGGTGTGCTCTACACTCAGCTTCCCCAATAGATCCACATCTGAAAGATCTCGTTTTTGAAAATTTGCAAGCCCTTCACTGTCTGTCTCATAGCTGGCACCACCCTTTAGTATTATATGATGATTGTTGTCTTTCTTCTCGGTTGTTCTAGTAATGTCTCGCGTAAGTTTGTAATTCACAGGTGCATGGGCTCTAGAACTTCTTCTTCTCTTTGAAGCAGATTCGCTATCGCTATTGTTTGCTGATGATCCATTCAATTCTGAATGAAGCCGCGCTCGGGAATTGGCACGTCTTGTTACAGGTGTTGTAGGTGTTGACATCTCTCCTCCTAAAGATATCCAACTTGCTTAATTAGCAGTTGTATGCTGCTCTGATGGTGCCAAGTTCGACTGGGGTGGCAACAGTACGAAGTATTGAGCCCTTGTATACCCAGAAGTTAGTCAAAATGCAAAAGAGCCTCACCTATGGCTAAAATAGTACCTTTGATTCAAATGAAGAAGCAGTTCCGGGCCAAAATAGGGGCTGCACGATCTAATT